>CM069409.1:1467956-2032956 GCA_035609135.1 Eleutherodactylus coqui
TCCCCGCCCTCCCTGCAGCCGTCGGTGTCCCGTTCCCCCCCGCCTTCCCTGCAGCCGTCGGTGTCCCCCCCCCCCGCCCTCCCTGCAGCCATCGGTCCCCCACCTGCTGAGCTTCATTTCTCCTCCTTAATCCTTGTCTCCTTCTAGGAGAAGATGAAGGGTAAGAACAAGCTGGTGCCGCGTCTGCTGGGCATCACCAAGGAGTGCGTGATGAGGGTGGATGAGAAAACCAAGGAGGTGATCCAGGAGTGGAACCTCACCAACATCAAGCGTTGGGCCGCCTCGCCCAAGAGCTTCACACTGGTCAGTAACCGCCACTAGTAGTGAGCCCTCGGCCATCGGCGGCTCTCAACTCATCACACCAATGTCTGTCCTAGGACTTCGGAGACTACCAAGACGGCTACTACTCCGTGCAGACCACTGAAGGAGAGCAGATCGCGCAGCTCATTGCCGGATACATCGACATCATCCTGAAGAAGGTGAGCGGTGAAGGAGTGCAGTGTAAGGCATCGTAGTACTGTGGAGGCGCTGCTGGACCACCAGAGCCTGGACTCCCACAATCAGCTCCCATCCACATGGGGCGTCTGACAGTGGGACCCTCACCAATCACGAGTACAAAAGTCTTACTAGTAATGAATACAGCGGTGGAGGAGCGCAGTGTAGGGGCATCGTAGTACTGTGGAGGCGCTGCTGGACCACCAGAGCCTGGACCCCCACAATCAGCTCCCATCCACATGGGGGTCTGACTGTGGGACCCTCACCGATCCCGAGAACGAGGGTCTGTCTAGTAACTAATGCAGTGGTAGAGGAGCGCAATGTAGGGCATCCTAGTACTGTAGGGGTGCTGCTGGACAACCAGAGCCTGGACCCACACAATCAGCTCCCATCCACATGGGGGGTCTGACTGTGGGACCCTCACCGATCCCGAGAACGAGGGTCTGTCTAGTAATGAATACAGCGGTGAAGGAGTACAGTGTAGGGCATCCTAGTACTGTAGAGGGTTACTGGACAACTAGAGCCTGGACCCCCACAATCAGCTCCCATCTACATGGGGGGTCTGACTGGGGGACCATCACCGATCCCGAGGGTCTGTCTAGTAATGACTGCAGCGGTGGAGGAGCGCAGTGTAGGGCATCCTAGTACTGTAGAGGCGCTGCTGGACCACCAGAGCCTGGACCCCCACAATCAGCTCCCATCCACATGGGGGGTCTGACTGGGGGACCCTCACCGATCCCGAGGGTCTGTCTAGTAATGACTGCAGCGGTGGAGGAGCGCAGTGTAGGGCATCCTAGTACTGTAGAGGCGCTGCTGGTCAACCAGAGCCTGGACCCCCACAATCAGCTCCCATCCACATGGGGGGTCTGACTGTGGGACCCTCACCGATCCCGAGAACGAGGGTCTTTCTAGTAATGAATACAGCGGTGAAGGAGCTCAATGTAGGGCATCCTAGTACTGTAGAGGGCTACTGGACCACCAGAGCCTGGACCCCCACAATCAGCTCCCATCCTCATGGGGCGTCTGACTGGGGGACCCTCACCAATCCCGAGGGTCTGTCTAGTAATGACTGCAGCGGTGGAGGAGCGCAGTGTAGGGCATCCTAGTACTGTAGAGGTGCTACTGGACCACCAGAGCCTGGACCCCCACAATCGGCTCCCATCCTCATGAGGGGTCTGACTGCTGGATCCTCACCGATCCCGAGGACGAGGGTCTGTCTAGTAATGACTGCAGCGGTGGAGGAGCGCAGTGTAGGGCATCCTAGTACTGTAGAGGGCTACTGGACCACCAGAGCCTGGACCCCCACAATCAGCTCCCATCCACATGGGGGGTCTGACTGGGGGACCCTCACCAATCCCGAGGGTCTGTCTAGTAATGACTGCAGCGGTGGAGGAGCGCAGTGTAGGGCATCCTAGTACTGTAGAGGTGCTGCTGGACCACCAGAGCCTGGACCCCCACAATCAGCTCCCATCCACATGGGGGGTCTGACTGTGGGACCCTCACCGATCCCGAGAACGAGGGTCTGTCTAGTAATGAATACAGCGGTGGAAGAGCATAGTGTAGGGCATCCTAGTACTGTAGAGGTGCTGCTGGACAACCAAAGCCTGGACCCCCACAATCAGCTCCCATCCACATGGGGGGTCTGACTGGGGGACCCTCACCGATCCCGAGAACGAGGGTCTGTCTAGTAATGACTGCAGCGGTGGAGGAGCGCAGTGTAGGGCATCCTAGTACTGTAGAGGGCTACTGGACCACCAGAGCCTGGACCCCCACAATCAGCTCCCATCCACATGGGGGGTCTGACTGGGGGACCCTCACCAATCCCGAGGGTCTGTCTAGTAATTACTGCAGCGGTGGAGGAGCGCAGTGTAGGGCATCCTAGTACTGTAGAGGTGCTGCTGGACAACCAGACCCTGGACCCCCACAATCAGCTCCCATCCACATGGGGCGTCTGACTGGGGGACCCTCACCAATCCCGAGGGTCTGTCTAGTAATGACTGCAGCGGTGGAGGAGCGCAGTGTAGGGCATCCTAGTACTGTAGAGGTGCTACTGGACCCCCAGAGCCTGGACCCCCACAATCGGCTCCCATCCTCATGAGGGGTCTGACTGCTGGATCCTCACCGATCCCGAGGACGAGGGTCTGTCTAGTAATGACTGCAGCGGTGGAGGAGCGCAGTGTAGGGCATCCTAGTACTGTAGAGGCGCTGCTGGACCACCAGAGCCTGGACCCCCACAATCAGCTCCCATCCACATGGGGGGTCTGACTGTGGGACCCTCACCGATCCCGAGAACGAGGGTCTGTCTAGTAATGAATACAGCGGTGGAGGAGCGCAGTGTAGGGCATCCTAGTACTGTAGAGGGCTACTGGACCACCAGAGCCTGGACCCCCACAATCAGCTCCCATCCACATGGGGGGTCTGACTGTGGGACCCTCACCGATCCCGATGGTCTGTCTAGTAATGACTGCAGCGGTGGAGGAGCGCAGTGTAGGGCATCCTAGTACTGTAGAGGCGCTGCTGGACAACCAGAGCCTGGACCCCCACAATCAGCTCCCATCCACATGGGGGGTCTGACTGGGGGACCCTCACCGATCCCGAGAACGAGGGTCTGTCTAGTAATGACTGCAGCGGTGGAGGAGCGCAGTGTAGGGCATCCTAGTACTGTAGAGGGCTACTGGACCACCAGAGCCTGGACCCCCACAATCAGCTCCCATCCACATGGGGGGTCTGACTGTGGGACCCTCACCGATCCCGAGAACGAGGGTCTGTCTAGTAATGACTGCAGCGGTGGAAGAGCACAGTGTATGGCATCCTAGTACTGTAGAGGTGCTGCTGGACCACCAGAGCCTGGACCCCCACAATCAGCTCCCATCCACATGGGGGGTCTGACTGGGGGACCCTCACCGATCCCGAGGACGAGGGTCTGTCTAGTAATGACTGCAGCGGTGGAGGAGCACAGTGTATGGCATCCTAGTACTGTAGAGGTGCTGCTGGACCACCAGAGCCTGGACCGCCACAATCAGCTCCCATCCACATGGGGGGGTCTGACTGGGGGACCCTCACCGATCCTGAGAACGAGGGTCTGTCTAGTAATGAATACAGCGGTGGCCGCACAGAGCCGCTCAAGTCATTTCACTGACAATGCTTAAAGTTGTCAAGCATGCAGTCTCTGTTAGAGTTGACATGTCAGGACCCCCGTCCTCTGCATTACTGAAGGTCATAGCAGTCCGACCCCCAACAACTAGCAAGTTGTTCCCTAACCTGTGCACAGGGGTAACCTCTTGGTGCCTCTGCTTTAGTACTGGTGTCCTGCAGATGATTAGGCCATGCTGATTGGCTGGATCTTCCCGTCACATGTCCTGCAGGTGATATGGCCATGCTGATTGGCTGGATCTTCCTGGCACACGACCTGCAGGATAACGGTGTCCGTCGGATTGTAGTATTGTGATTACTCCTTAGCTGATGTTGACTATACTGCAAGGAGCAGCACAACAACAACCCCTTCTACTCCCCTTCCTTCCCACGCTACCTGCAGCCCCTCACCTGGGACCCTCTGACACCTAGTCATGAATTGCTTTTGTTTTTCTCCACTTAGAAAAAGAGCAAAGACCACTTTGGTGTGGAGGGGGACGAGGAGTCCACGATGCTGGAGGATTCAGTTTCACCAAAAAAGTAAGAAACCTCATTGGGAGGAGCTGCTGACTGGTCGTTGGCGCCTCCTGCCAAGTCAATGCCCACTGTGCTGACACTGAGAAAAAAGAGGAAACAAGAAGCCTCAAAGGCGATATTTATCCCCGGCCCAAGTGCTAATTTACCATGCAGGGGAGGAAATCACTGGAGTCTCAAAGTACAGACTTGAGACCATCATACATTATTCCAAGTGCCTATCATAGCATCCATTAGAGGGCAGCATAGATTATCTTCCATATTAACATACTATGACTATAAATGCAAAAGTGCCCCCATCTACAAGTAAATAACTACTATAATACTGCCCCCTATGTACAAGAATATAACTACTATAATACTGCCCTATGTACAAGAATATAACTACTATAATACTGCCCCCTATGTACAAGAATATAACTACTATAATACT
Source organism: Eleutherodactylus coqui (assembly GCA_035609135.1). Taxonomy (NCBI): domain Eukaryota; kingdom Metazoa; phylum Chordata; class Amphibia; order Anura; family Eleutherodactylidae; genus Eleutherodactylus; species Eleutherodactylus coqui. Next base: position 1,472,551 of record CM069409.1, read on the forward strand.
GCCCCCTATGTACAAGAATATAACTACTATAATACTGCCCCCTATGTACAGGAATATAACTACTATAATACTGCTCCTATGTACAAGAATATAACTACTATAATACTGCCCCCTATGTACAGGAATATAATTACTATAATACTGCTCCTATGTACAAGAATATAACTACTATAATACTGCCCCCTATGTACAAGAATATAACTACTATAATACTGCCCCCTGTGTACAAGAATATAACTACTATAATACTGCCCCCTATGTACAAGAATATAACTACTATAATACTGCCCCCTATGTACAAGGATATAACTACTATAATACTGCCCCCTATGTACAAGAATATAACTACTATAATACTGCTCCCTATGTACAAGAATATAACTACTATAATACTGCCCCCTATGTACAAGAATATAACTACTATAATACTGCCCCCTATGTACAAGAATATAACTACTATAATACTGCCTCCTATGTACAAGAATATAACTACTATAATACTGCCTCCTATGTACAAGAATATAACTACTATAATACTGCTCCCTATGTACAAGAATATAACTACTATAATACTGCCTCCTATGTACAAGAATATAACTACTATAATACTGCCCCCTATGTACAAGAATATAACTACTATAATACTGCCTCCTATGTACAAGAATATAACTACTATATTACTGCTCCCTATGTACAAGAATATAACTACTATAATACTGCCCCCTATGTACAAGATTATAACTACTATAATACTGCCCCCTATGTACAAGAATATAACTACTATAATACTGCTCCCTATGTACAAGAATATACCCACTATAATACTGCCTCCTATGTACAAGAATATAACTACTATAATACTGCCCCCTATGTACAAGAATATAACTACTATAATACTGCTCCTATGTATAAGAATATAACTACCATAATACTGCCTCCTATGTACAAGAATATAACTACTATAATACTGCCTCCTATGTACAAGAATATAACTACTATAATACTGCCCCCTATGTACAAGAATATAACTACTATAATACTGCCCCCTATGTACAAGAATATAACTACTATAATACTGCCCCCTATATACAAGAATATAACTACTATAATACTGCCCCCTATGTACAAGAATATAACTACTATAATACTGCCCCCTGTGTACAAGAATATAACTACTATAATACTGCCCCCTATGTACACGACTATAACTATTATAATACTGCCCCCTATGTACAAGAGTATAACTACTATAATACTGCCCCCTATGTACAAGACTATAACTACTATAATACTGCCCCCTATGTACAAGAATATAACTACTATAATACTGCCCCCTATGTACAAGAATATAACTACTATAATACTGCCCCTATGTACAAGAATATAACTACTATAATACTGCCCCTATGTACAAGAATATAACTACTATAATACTGCCACCTATGTACAAGAATATAACTACTATAATACTGCCCCCTATGTACAAGAATATAACTACTATAATACTGCCCCCTGTGTACAAGAATATAACTACTATAATACTGCCCCCTATGTACACGACTATAACTATTATAATACTGCCCCCTATGTACAAGAATATAACTACTATAATACTGCCCCCTATGTACAAGACTATAACTACTATAATACTGCCCCCTATGTACAAGAATATAACTACTATAATACTGCCCCCTATGTACAAGAATATAACTACTATAATACTGCCCCTATGTACAAGAATATAACTACTATAATACTGCCCCTATGTACAAGAATATAACTACTATAATACTGCCACCTATGTACAAGAATATAACTACTATAATACTGCCCCTATGTACAAGAATATAACTACTATAATACTGCCCCTATGTACAAGAATATAACTACTATAATACTGCCACCTATGTACAAGAATATAACTACTATAATACTGCCCCCTATGTACAAGAATATAACTAATATAATACTGCCCCCTATGTACAAGAATATAACTACTATAATACTGCCCCATATGTACAAGAATATAACTACTATAATACTGCTCCCTATGTACAAGAATATAAGTACTATAATACTGCCCCCTATGTACAAGAATATAACTACTATAATACTGCTCCCTATGTACAAGAATATAACTACTATAATACTGCCCCCTATGTACAAGAATATAACTACTATAATACTGCCCCCTATGTACAAGAATATAACTACTATAACACTGCCTCCTATGTACAAGAATATAACTACTATAATACTGCCCCCTATGTACAAGAATATAACTACTATAACACTGCCCCCTATGTACAAGAATATAACTACTATAATACTGCCCCCTATGTACAAGAATATAACTACTATAATACTGCTCCCTATGTACAGGAATATAACTACTATAATACTGCCCCCTATGTACAAGAATATAACTACTATAATACTGCCCCCTATGTACAGGAATATAACTACTATAATACTGTCCCCTATATACAAGAATATAACTACTATAATACTGTCCCCCTATGTACAAGAATATAACTACTATAATACTGCTCCCTATGTACAAGAATATAACTACTATAATACTGCCCCCTATGTACAAGAATATAACTACTGTAATACTGCCCCTATGTACAAGAATATAACTACTATAATACTGCCCCTATGTACAAGAATATAACTACTATAATACTGCCTCCTATGTACAAGAATATAACTACTATAATACTGCCCCCTATGTACAAGAATATAACTACTATAATACTGCCCCTATGTACAAGAATATAACTACTATAATACTGCCCCCTATGTACAAAAATATAACTACTATAATACTGTCCCCTATGTACAAGAATATAACTACTATAATACTGCTCCTATGTACAAGAATATAACTACTATAATACTGCCCCCTATGTACAAGAATATGACTACTATAATACTGCCCCCTATGTACAAAAATATAACTACTATAATACTGTCCCCTATGTACAAGAATATAACTACTATAATACTGCTCCTATGTACAAGAATATAACTACTGTAATACTGCCCCTATGTACAAGAATATAACTACTATAATACTGCCCCTATGTACAAGAATATAACTACTATAATACTGCCTCCTATGTACAAGAATATAACTACTATAATACTGCCCCCTATGTACAAGAATATAACTACTATAATACTGCTCCCTATGTACAAGAATATAACTACTATAATACTGCCCCCTATGTACAAGAATATAACTACTATAATACTGCCCCCTATGTACAAGAATATAACTACTATAATACTGCCTCCTATGTACAAGAATATAACTACTATAATACTGCCTCCTATGTACAAGAATATAACTACTATAATACTGCCTCCTATGTACAAGAATATAACTACTATAATACTGCCTCCTATGTACAAGAATATAACTACTATAATACTGCCTCCTATGTACAAGAATATAACTACTATAATACTGCTCCTATATACAAGAATATAACTACTATAATACTGCCCCCTATGTACAAGAATATAACTACTATAATACTGCCCCCTATGTACAAGAATATAACTACTATAATACTGCCCCTATGTACAAGAATATAACTACTATAATACTGCTCCCTATGTACAAGAATATAACTACTATAATACTGCCCCCTATGTACAAGAATATAACTACTATAATACTGCATCCTATGTACAAGAATATAACTACTATAATACTGCCCCCTATGTACAAGAATATAACTACTATAATACTGCTCCTATGTACAAGAATATAACTACTATAATACTGCCTCCTATGTACTAGAATATAACTACTATAATACTGCCCCCTATGTACAAGAATATAACTACTATAATACTGCTATGTACAAGAATATAACTACTATAATACTGCCTCCTATGTACAAGAATATAACTACTATAATACTGCCCCCTATGTACAAGAATATAACTACTATAATCCTGCCCCTTATGTACAAGAATATAACTACTATAATACTGCCTCCTATGTACTAGAATATAACTACTATAATACTGCCCCCTATGTACAAGAATATAACTACTATAATACTGCTATGTACAAGAATATAACTACTATAATACTGCTCCCTATGTACAAGAATATAACTACTATAATACTGCCCCCTATGTACAAGAATATAACTACTATAATACTACCTCCTATGTACAAGAATATAACTACTATAATACTGCCACCTATGTACAAGAATATAACTACTATAATACTGCCCCCTATGTACAAGAATATAACTACTATAATACTGCCCCCTATGTACAAGAATATAACTACTATAATACTGCCTCCTATGTACAAGAATATAACTACTATAATACTGCCCCCTATGTACAAGAATATAACTACTATAATACTGCCCCCTATGTACAAGAATATAACTACTATAATACTGTCTCCTATGTACAAGAATATAACTACTATAATACTGCCCCCTATGTACAAGAATATAACTACTATAATACTGCCCCCTATGTACAAGAATATAACTACTATAATACTGCCTCCTATGTACAAGAATATAACTACTATAATACTGCCCCCTATGTACAAGAATATAACTACTATAATACTGCCTCCTATGTACAAGAATATAACTACTATAATACTGCCCCCTATGTACAAGAATATAACTACTATAATACTGTCTCCTATGTACAAGAATATAACTACTATAATACTGCCCCTATGTACAAGAATATAACTACTATAATACTGCCTCCTATGTATAAGAATATAACTACTATAATACTGCCCCCTATGTACAAGAATATAACTACTATAATACTGCCCCCTATGTACAAGAATATAACTACTATAATACTGCCCCCTATGTACAAGAATATAACTACTATAATACTGCCCCCTATGTACAAGAATATAACTACTATAATACTGCCCCCTATGTACAAGAATATAACTACTATAATACTGCCCCCTATGTACAAGAATATAACTACTATAATACTGCCCCCTATGTACAAGAATATAACTACTATAATACTGCCCCCTATGTACAAGAATATAACTACTATAATACTGCCCCCTATGTACAAGAATGTAACTACTATAATACTGCCCCCTATGTACAAGAATATAACTACTATAATACTGCCCCCTATGTACAAGAATATAACTACTATAATACTGCCCCCTATGAACAAGAATATAACTACAATACTGCCCCCCTATGTACGAGGATATAACTACTATAATACTGCCCCCTATGTACAAGAATATAACTACTATAATACTGCCCCCTATGTACAAGAATATAACTACTATAATACTGCCCCCTATGTACAAGAATATAACTACTATAATACTGCTCCCTATGTACAAGAATATAACTACTATAATACTGTCCCCTATGTACAAGAATATAACTACTATAATACTGCTCCTATATACAAGAATATAACTACTATACTACTGCCCCCTATGTACAAGAATATAACTACTATAATACTGCCTCCTATGTACAAGAATATAACAACTATAATACTGCCTCCTATGTACAAGAATATAACTACTATAATACTGCCCCCTATGTACAAGAATATAACTACTATAATACTGCCCCCTATGTACAAGAATATAACTACTATAATACTGCCCCCTATATACAAGAATATAACTACTATAATACTGCCCCCTATGTACAAGAATATAACTACTATAATACTGCCCCCTGTGTACAAGAATATAACTACTATAATACTGCCCCCTATGTACACGACTATAACTATTATAATACTGCCCCCTATGTACAAGAATATAACTACTATAATACTGCCCCCTATGTACAAGACTATAACTACTATAATACTGCCCCCTATGTACAAGAATATAACTACTATAATACTGCCCCCTATGTACAAGAATATAACTACTATAATACTGCCCCTATGTACAAGAATATAACTACTATAATACTGCCCCTATGTACAAGAATATAACTACTATAATACTGCCACCTATGTACAAGAATATAACTACTATAATACTGCCCCCTATGTACAAGAATATAACTACTATAATACTGCCTCCTATGTACAAGAATATAACTACTATAATACTGCCCCCTATGTACAAGAATACAACTACTATAATACTGCCCCTATGTACAAGAATATAACTACTATAATACTGCCCCATATGTACAAGAATATAACTACTATAATACTGCTCCCTATGTACAAGAATATAAGTACTATAATACTGCCCCCTATGTACAAGAATATAACTACTATAATACTGCTCCCTATGTACAAGAATATAACTACTATAATACTGCCCCCTATGTACAAGAATATAACTACTATAATACTGCCCCCTATGTACAAGAATATAACTACTATAATACTGCTCCCTATGTACAAGAATATAACTACTATAATACTGCCCCCTATGTACAAGAATATACCTACTATAATACTGCCCTCTATGTACAAGAATATAACTACTATAATACTGCCCCCTATGTACAAGAATATAACTACTATAACACTGCCTCCTATGTACAAGAATATAACTACTATAATACTGCCCCCTATGTACAAGAATATAACTACTATAACACTGCCCCCTATGTACAAGAATATAACTACTATAATACTGCCCCCTATGTACAAGAATATAACTACTATAATACTGCTCCCTATGTACAGGAATATAACTACTATAATACTGCCCCCTATGTACAAGAATATAACTACTATAATACTGCCCCCTATGTACAGGAATATAACTACTATAATACTGCTCCCTATGTACAAGAATATAACTACTATAATACTGCCCCCTATGTACAAGAATATAACTACTGTAATACTGCCCCTATGTACAAGAATATAACTACTATAATACTGCCCCTATGTACAAGAATATAACTACTATAATACTGCCTCCTATGTACAAGAATATAACTACTATAATACTGCCCCCTATGTACAAGAATATAACTACTATAATACTGCCCCTATGTACAAGAATATAACTACTATAATACTGCCCCCTATGTACAAAAATATAACTACTATAATACTGTCCCCTATATACAAGAATATAACTACTATAATACTGCTCCTATGTACAAGAATATAACTACTATAATACTGCCCCCTATGTACAAGAATATAACTACTATAATACTGCCTCCTATGTACAAGAATATAACTACTATAATACTGCCTCCTATGTACAAGAATATAACTACTATAATACTGCCTCCTATGTACAAGAATATAACTACTATAATACTGCCTCCTATGTACAAGAATATAACTACTATAATACTGCCTCCTATGTACAAGAATATAACTACTATAATACTGCTCCTATATACAAGAATATAACTACTATAATACTGCCCCCTATGTACAAGAATATAACTACTATAATACTGCCCCCTATGTACAAGAATATAACTACTATAATACTGCCCCTATGTACAAGAATATAACTACTATAATACTGCTCCCTATGTACAAGAATATAACTACTATAATACTGCCCCCTATGTACAAGAATATAACTACTATAATACTGCATCCTATGTACAAGAATATAACTACTATAATACTGCCCCCTATGTACAAGAATATAACTACTATAATACTGCTCCTATGTACAAGAATATAACTACTATAATACTGCCTCCTATGTACTAGAATATAACTACTATAATACTGCCCCCTATGTACAAGAATATAACTACTATAATACTGCTATGTACAAGAATATAACTACTATAATACTGCCTCCTATGTACAAGAATATAACTACTATAATACTGCCCCCTATGTACAAGAATATAACTACTATAATCCTGCCCCTTATGTACAAGAATATAACTACTATAATACTGCCTCCTATGTACTAGAATATAACTACTATAATACTGCCCCCTATGTACAAGAATATAACTACTATAATACTGCTATGTACAAGAATATAACTACTATAATACTGCTCCCTATGTACAAGAATATAACTACTATAATACTGCCCCCTATGTACAAGAATATAACTACTATAATACTACCTCCTATGTACAAGAATATAACTACTATAATACTGCCCCCTATGTACAAGAATATAACTACTATAATACTGCCCCCTATGTACAAGAATATAACTACTATAATACTGCCACCTATGTACAAGAATATAACTACTATAATACTGCTCCCTATGTACAAGAATATAACTACTATAATACTGCCCCCTGTATACAAGAATATAACTACTATAATACTGCCCCCTATGTACAAGAATATAACTACTATAATACTGCCCCCTATGTACAAGAATATAACTGCTATACTACTGCCCCCTATGTACAAGAATATAACTATTATAATACTGCCCCCTATGTACAAGAATATAACTACTATAATACTGCCTCCTATGTACAAGAATATAACTACTATAATACTGCCTCCTATGTACAAGAATATAACTACTATAATACTGCCTCCTATGTACAAGAATATAACTACTATAATACTGCCTCCTATGTACAAGAATATAACTATTATAATACTGCCTCCTATGTACAAGAATATAACTACTATAATACTGCCTCCTATGTACAAGAATATAACTACTATAATACTGTCCCCTATGTACAAGAATATAACTACTATAATACTGCCCCCTATGTACAAGAATATAACTACTATAATACTGCCCCCTATGTACAAGAATATAACTACTATAATACTGCCCCCTATGTACAAGAATATAACTACTATAATACTGTCCCCTATATACAAGAATATAACTACTATAATACTGCCTCCTATGTACAAGAATATAACTACTATAATACTGCTCCCTATGTACAAGAATATAACTACTATAATACTGCCCCCTATGTACAAGAATATAACTACTATAATACTGTCTCCTATGTACAAGAATATAACTACTATAATACTGCCTCCTATGTACAAGATTATAACTACTATAATACTGCCTCCTATGTACAAGAATATAACTACTATAATACTGCCCCCTATGTACAAGAATATAACTACTATAATACTGCCCCCTATGTACAAGAATATTACTACTATAATACTGCCTCCTATGTACAAGAATATAACTACTATAATACTGCCTCCTATGTACAAGAATATAACTACTATAATACTGCCCCCTATGTACAAGAATATAACTACTATAATACTGCCCCCTATGTACAAGAATATAACTACTATAATACTGCCCCCTATGTACAAGAATATAACTACTATAATACTGCCCCCTATGTACAAGAATATAACTACTATAATACTGCCCCCTATGTACAAGAATATAACTACTATAATACTGTCCCCTATATACAAGAATATAACTACTATAATACTGCCTCCTATGTACAAGAATATAACTACTATAATACTGCTCCCTATGTACAAGAATATAACTACTATAATACTGCCCCCTATGTACAAGAATATAACTACTATAATACTGTCTCCTATGTACAAGAATATAACTACTATAATACTGCCTCCTATGTACAAGATTATAACTACTATAATACTGCCTCCTATGTACAAGAATATAACTACTATAATACTGCCCCCTATGTACAAGAATATAACTACTATAATACTGCCCCCTATGTACAAGAATATTACTACTATAATACTGCCTCCTATGTACAAGAATATAACTACTATAATACTGCCTCCTATGTACAAGAATATAACTACTATAATACTGCCCCCTATGTACAAGAATATAACTACTATAATACTGCCTCCTATGTACAAGAATATAACTACTATAATACTGCCCTTATGTACAAGAATATAACTACTATAATACTGCCCCCTATGTACAAGAATATAACTACTATAATACTGCCTCCTATGTACAAGAATATAACTACTATAATACTGTCCCCTATGTACAAGAATATAACTACTATAATACTGTCCCCTATGTACAAGAATATAACTACTATAATACTGCCTCCTATGTACAAGAATATAACTACTATAATACTGCTCCCTATGTACAAGAATATAACTACTATAATAATGCCCCCTATGTACAAGAATATAACTACTATAATACTGCCTCCTATGTACAAGAATATAACTACTATAATACTGCCTCCTATGTACAAGAATATAACTACTATAATACTGCCCCCTATGTACAAGAATATAACTACTATAATACTGCCTCCTGTGTACAAGAATATAACTACTATAATACTGCCCCCTATGTACAAGAATATAACTACTATAATACTGCCCCTATGTACAAGAATATAACTACTATAATACTGCTCCCTATGTACAAGAATATAACTACTATAATACTGCCTCCTATGTACAAGAATATAACTACTATAATACTGCCTCCTATGTACAAGAATATAACTACTATAATACTGCCTCCTATGTACAAGAATATAACTACTATAATACTGCCCCCTATGGACAAGAATATAACTACTATAATACTGCCTCCTATGTACAAGAATATAACTACTATAATACTGCCCCCTATGTACAAGAATATAACTACTATAATACTGCCCCTATGTACAAGAATATAACTACTATAATACTGTCTCCTATGTACAAGAATATAACTACTATAATACTGCCCCCTATGTACAAGAATATAACTACTATAATACGGCTCCTATATACAAGAATATAACTACTATAATACTACCCCCTATGTACAAGATTATAACTACTATAATACTGCCCCCTATGTACAAGAGTATAACTACTATAATACTGCCCCCTATGTACAAGAATATAACTACTATAATACTGCTCCTATGTACAAGAATATAACTACTATAATACTGCCCCCTATGTACAAGAATATAACTACTATAATACTGTCTCCTATGTACAAGAATATACCTACTATAATACTGCCTCCTATGTACAAGAATATAACTACTATAATACTGCCTCCTATGTACAAGAATATAACTACTATAATACTGCCCCCCTATGTACAAGAATATAACTACTATAATACTGCCTCCTATGTACAAGGATATAACTACTATAACACTGCCTCCTATGTACAAGAATATAACTACTATAATACTGCCCCCTATGTACAAGAATATAACTACTATAATACTGCTCCTATGTACAAGAATATAACTACTATAATACTGCCCCCTATGTACAAGAATATAACTACTATAATACTGCTCCTATGTACAAGAATATAACTACTATAATACTGCTCCTATGTACAAGAATATAACTACTATAATACTGCCCCCTATGTACAAGTATATAACTACTATAATACTGCCCCCTATGTACAAGAATATAACTACTATAATACTGTCTCCTATGTACAAGAATATAACTACTATAATACTGCCCCCTATGTACTATTATATAGCTACTATAATACCGCCCTCTGTGGATATGACTGACTGCTATATCTTGATCTCGTCTCACAGGTCCACTCTTCTGCAGCAGCAGTTTAACCAAGTTGGTAAAGTGGAGCATGGCTCGGTAGCGCTGCCCGCCATCATGCGCTCCGGGGCTGGGGGTCCTGAGAACTTCCAGGTGGGCTCTATGCCGCAGGCTCAGCAGCAGATCACCAGTGGACAGATGCACTGGGGACACATGCCTCCGCTGGTAAGGCCTCGTCGGTGGGATTTGCCTGCTATGGTTTTGGGGGGGCTCCTTTCTGCAGACCCGCCCACCGTGTCCCTCTCTGCGGGTCTATAACCCGTCGCGCTGCTGCTTGCCTGCGCAGGACGGTTTTAGTGATTGGTGATTCTTTATTTTGGGTTTTTCGCAGACCTCTGCCCAGCAGGCCCTGACGGGCACCATCAACTCCAGCATGCAGGCGGTTAATGCTGCGCAGGCTAACCTGGACGACTTTGATGCTCTCCCACCTCTCGGGCAGGATGCTGTGAGTATGACTGTCTAGCGCTGTGAGATGTGAGCGCTGTAGTCCTGGCTATAGCTCCACCTCTTGGTTATAACCACGCCTTTTCATTATAGACCCACCCCTTTTGTCAATGCCCCACCCTTTTTTGTCACTGTTCCCACCTCTTTGTTATTTCTCCAAGCCCTCTTGTGATTGGCGCCCCCTGTACGGTAATTCCCCCCGTGACCCCGGAGCATAAAATCACGGGACAAGTTTTCCGTTGATGAGTTTGTGTGACTCCACATTAGATGGAAGATCTGGCGATCGGAGCGACTTCCAGCGAGGCCGGTCACCAGTGCCTGACTAGCCGGGGTCTCACCGCCAACCGCGGGGGGTTTATCATGTAACGGAGTGGAGAGTATACAGAGAATGGCGCGATCGAGGAAACATCCAGCGGAAGGGGATCCTGCGGACGGAAACAACTCCTCACTGAAAGGGGTCGGAGGAGGATGTCAGGAATCGTTCTGACCAACAGGCTGCACAGTCAGCTGAATACAACGCTGGAGCTCCAACTAACGTGTCCGAACGCACAACTTGCCGTTCCTCCGCACGGATGGGATAACAGCGGGCGACCAGTTCAGGTGCCATTGTGTCTAAGAGAAACAGACTCCAGCGGGCAAAAGAGCGCAAAACTTGTATCACTGAGCAGCGGGAAAACATCTCCTGGTCAGATGGGGACAGATTTATGTACTGATGGGAGGGCAGAATTTGGCACAAGCAGCATGAATCGCTGACCCCTTCCTGTCAGCAGCTCAGAACATGTCAGCACCGCCATCTAATCTGCAGGGACTACAAGAAGCTTCCTGTCCGCAGGGGCCGGTATTCTATTTTTCTTATCTTGCCTTACAAAGACCGGCTTAGAAAGTGATGAGGACGTCTTGTGGATCAAGAAATGGTGCGGTCATGAGGTACAACCCGTCCCAGAAGAAGACCCCTCCCAGCAGCGCTGACCACAGAGAGAAATGCAGCCATACAGAACCCCCATCTAGGTTTGGTGTTGGTGCGGTCGTACGGCCGGCGGAGTTACTGTGCCGTATTATTTCTACGCACGCCGGCCGCCGTTACATATAAACGCGCCAAACCTTCAGGTCTTCATCATCTTGTCTCTGGGAAAAGTGGGGTAAAGTATCAAAATGTAATCTGTCCCCAAAACCGGGAGGCCCCGCAGCGCTGCGGCGGCGGAGGGACCGCTGTTACGGCCGGAGGGACCGCTGTTACGGCCGGAGGGACCGCTGTTACGGCCGGAGGGACCGCTGTTACGGCCGGAGGGACCGCTGTTACGGCGGCGGAGGGACCGCTGTTACGGCGGCGGAGGGACCGCTGTTACGGCGGCGGAGGGACCGCTGTTACGGCGGCGGAGGGACCGCTGTTACGGCGGCGGAGGGACCGCTGTTACGGCGGCGGAGGGACCGCTGTTACGGTTCTCGGCTCAAGGCTTTAAGAAAGCACAAGTGTGATTTGTGAACAAAAATAGTAAAAGATAAAAACTGTAACTTTGTGGCTGAAATGCCGCGGAGCGGAGCGGAGCGCGACAACGGGGTTCATTCTGCACGCCCAGCGCCCCAAACATGGAATCCAAAACACAAGTGGCTGCCTTTATTTCCCCCCGATCCCCTAAAAACAGGTAAAGGCGACCTAATCCGTGAAGGCGCAGCCGCTGGGGGTTAACTGCGCGGTTTACGGGATCCATTGTTTGGGAGGGCCGGAGGGATTACCACAATGCCAAAGGGATTAATTGTAAAGTGTGTCTGCATCGCTGCCTCCGCAGTGCCACCTGCTCCCCGGCCGGGGCGCTGTGGGCGCGGGGCGCTGCTGTCCATGGGCTTTGGCGGTACGTTTTGGGTACATGGCAGCTTTTTTGTTGACTTTTAACCCTTTCCCCCTCACAAATGACGCAGTACAGCCCTTCCCTCCAATATTTATGGGTTTATGCCATGCAGGATAACCGTGCGCTCCATTTATGGCGCAGGTCGCCATGGAGACGCCAAATGAGGACTTTTGTCGGTTTGTTGTTTTTTTTTAAGCAAAGAGGGTAGAAATGTAGTGTTGTTGTATTTTCCTTCCCTGATATTATGTGTGATCACCTCTCATAGCCACGGCACACCCAGATGCTCGTCGGTGGCAATCCATTGGTTCTCAGCAATGACATGGCAGAGCCCCCTCCTGCGTGAGCCCTTTACATGTAAGGGGTTAACAGCGGAGCACTGGCTGGCAATTTCAGGGTTAATGCCCAGTGTCCAGAAGCGCCACCGTACCTCCTGTAATCTTATAACCTTTGTGGTCTCCGCAGGCAGCCAAAGCGTGGCGAAAAAACAAGATGGATGAATCAAAGCATGAAATCCATTCGCAGGTGGACGCCATCACTGCTGGGACCGCGTCTGTTGTGAACCTGACGGCAGGTGAGCTAACGGCCGGGGCCCTGCGGCGTGGGACCCCGGTGTGCTGACTAATAACATGTCTGTGTATCAGGCGATCCAGCGGACACTGACTACACGGCGGTGGGATGCGCGGTCACCACCATCTCCTCCAACCTGACGGAGATGTCCCGCGGTGTGAAGCTCTTGGCTGCTCTCATGGAAGACGAAGGAGGGAACGGCCGGCAGCTTCTCCACGCTGCCAAGAATCTGGCCGGAGCCGTGTCTGAGCTCCTGAAGACCGCCCAGCCCGCCAGCACCGAGGTATGTTCACCACTGCTTTCACAGCCCGTAGGGCCTCGTGCGCCTGGCAGTCGGTCAGCGGTTACGTGCCAGCTTGCCTTTATTTGCCAGCGTGGAGGCATCCTGCTTGCCGAATGCGCTGCTTTTAGATGGGATCCTTAGGCTTCCTGCGAGGACCACTAGTCAAAATAAGACAAGTTTGTGGCATAAATGTCGCCCTAAGACTGTCTTACATGCTCGCGGTACATTTATTATGTGTGTTTAGATACTTCTAGACAGTTTTTCTGAATTGCCCGAATAAAGGGGCGTGGCCTAAACGTTACCAAATTGGTGGAAACTAAGCCAACTCAATTTAGACAAGACCGTCTTAAAACTAGATATTTATCATGGAGCGAGTAGTCTGTCGAGTCTGAGGACAGTCTGGTCTACGGTTGAACTGTCTTACTCTTCTGCAGTATTAGTGTCAATCCCCAATGTAAATGATCCCGTCTCTCCTCTGTTTTCAGCCAAGACAGGTCCTTCTTCAGGCAGCTGGAAACGTAGGCCAGACCAGTGGAGAATTGCTGCAGCAGATTGGGGAGTGTGACACTGACCCCAGGTTCCAGGTACGTTTCTCCAGATCCTCCTCCTAGACGGTTTCTCTCAGTTTGTTTTCCTGTGTTCTCCCAAATATCACACATTACCTTTTAAATCCCCCACTTCTTTTATGGGAGTTTCCTGTTCTTACGCCATGTCCTCTCCTCTTCCTGTAGAGGTAGGATTTGTGCCTTCTTCTCCTCCCTCCACATTCTGTATAATGTTAGGATTGGCACCCCATCTCTCCTCCTCCCCCTGTTTCTATAGAGGTGAGATTGAAGCCTGTGTCTCGTCTCTTCCCTTCACTTACTATAGAGGTAGGATTGGCGCCCCGTGTCTCCTCTTCCCTCCCCTTCCTGTAGAGGTAGGATTGGCGCCCCATGTCTCCTCCTCCCTCCCCTCCCTGTAGAGGTAGGATTGGCACCCCGTGTCTCCTCCTCCCTCCCCTCCCTGTAGAGGTAGGATTGGCACTCCGTGTCTCCTCCTCCCTCCCCTCCCTGTAGAGGTAGGATTGGCACCCCGTGTCTCCTCCTCCCTCCTCTTCCTGTAGGGGTAGGATTGGCACTCCGTGTCTCCTCCTCCCTCCTCTTCCTGTAGGGGTAGGATTGGCGCCCCGTGTCTCCTCCTCCCTTCCCTCCCTGTAGAGGTAGGATTGGCGCCCCGTGTCTCCTCCTCCTTCCCCTCCCTGTAGAGGTAGGATTGGTGCCCCGTGTCTCCTTCTCCCTCCCCTCCCTGTAGAGGTAGGATTGGCACTCCGTGTCTCCTCCTCCCTCCTCTTCCTGTAGGGGTAGGATTGGCGCCCCGTGTCTCCTCCTCCCTTCCCTCCCTGTAGAGGTAGGATTGGCGCCCCGTGTCTCCTCCTCCTTTCCCTCCCTGTAGAGGTAGGATTGGTGCCCCGTGTCTCCTTCACCCTCCCCTCCCTGTAGAGGTAGGATTGGCACCCCGTGTCTCCTCCTCCCTCCTCTTCCTGTAGGGGTAGGATTGGTACTCCGTGTCTCCTCCTCCTTCCCCTCCCTGTAGAGGTAGGATTGGTGCCCCGTGTCTCCTTCACCCTCCCCTCCCTGTAGAGGTAGGATTGGCACCCCGTGTCTCCTCCTCCCTCCCCTCCCTGTAGAGGTAGGATTGGCGCCCCGTGTCTCCTCCTCCTTCCCCTCCCTGTAGAGGTAGGATTGGTGCCCCCTGTCTCCTCCTCCCTCCCCTCCCAGTAGAGGTAGGATTGGCACCCCGTGTCTCCTCCTCCCTCCCCTCCCTGTAGAGGTAGGATTGGCACCCAGTGTCTCCCCCCTCCCTCCCCTCCCTGTAGAGGTAGGATTGGCACCCCGTGTCTCCTCCTCCCTCCCCTTCCTGTAGAGGTAGGGATTGGCACCCCGTGTCTCCTCCTCCCTCCCCTCCCTGTAGAGGTAGGATTGGCACCCCGTGTCTCCTCCTCCCTCCTCTTCCTGTAGAGGTAGGATTGGCACCCCGTGTCTCCTCCTCCCTCCCCTCCCTGTAGAGGTAGGATTGGCACCCAGTGTCTCCCCTCTCCCTCCCCTCCCTGTAGAGGTAGGATTGGCACCCCGTGTCTCCTCCTCCCTCCCCTCCCTGTAGAGGTAGGATTGGCGCCCCGTGTCTCCTCCTCCCTCCCCTCCCTGTAGAGGTAGGATTGGCACCCAGTGTCTCCCCCTCCCTCCCCTCCCTGTAGAGGTAGGATTGGCCCCCCCGTGTCTCCTCCTCCCTCCCCTTCCTGTAGAGGTAGGGATTGGCACCCCGTGTCTCCTCCTCCCTCCCCTCCCTGTAGAGGTAGGATTGGCACCCAGTGTCTCCCCTCTCCCTCCCCTCCCTGTAGAGGTAGGATTGGCACCCCGTGTCTCCTCCTCCCTCCCCTCCCTGTAGAGGTAGGATTGGCGCCCCGTGTCTCCTCCTCCTTCCCCTCCCTGTAGAGGTAGGATTGGTGCCCCCTGTCTCCTCCTCCCTCCCCTCCCAGTAGAGGTAGGATTGGCACCCCGTGTCTCCTCCTCCCTCCCCTCCCTGTAGAGGTAGGATTGGCACCCAGTGTCTCCCCCCTCCCTCCCCTCCCTGTAGAGGTAGGATTGGCACCCCGTGTCTCCTCCTCCCTCCCCTCCCTGTAGAGGTAGGGATTGGCACCCCGTGTCTCCTCCTCCCTCCTCTTCCTGTAGAGGTAGGATTGGCACCCCGTGTCTCCTCCTCCCTCCCCTCCCTGTAGAGGTAGGATTGGCACCCAGTGTCTCCCCTCTCCCTCCCCTCCCTGTAGAGGTAGGATTGGCACCCCGTGTCTCCTCCTCCCTCCCCTCCCTGTAGAGGTAGGATTGGCACCCAGTGTCTCCCCCTCCCTCCCCTCCCTGTAGAGGTAGGATTGGCACCCCGTGTCTCCTCCTCCCTCCCCTTCCTGTAGAGGTAGGGATTGGCACCCCGTGTCTCCTCCTCCCTCCCCTCCCTGTAGAGGTAGGATTGGCACCCAGTGTCTCCCCTCTCCCTCCCCTCCCTGTAGAGGTAGGATTGGCGCCCCGTGTCTCCTCCTCCTTCCCCTCCCTGTAGAGGTAGGATTGGTGCCCCCTGTCTCCTCCTCCCTCCCCTACCTGTAGAGGTAGGATTGGCGCCGCATGTCTCCTTCTCCCTCCCCTACCTGTAGAGGTAGGATTGGCGCCGCATGTCTCCTTTCTCCCCTACCTGTAGAGGTAGGATTGGCGCCGCATGTCTCCTTCTCCCTCCCCTACCTGTAGAGGTAGGATTGGCGCCGCATGTCTCCTCCTCCCTCCCCTCTTCCTGTAGAGATATGATTAGCGCCCCATGTCTCCTTCTCCCTCCCCTACCTGTAGAGGTAGGATTGGCGCCGCACGTCTCCTTCTCCCCCTTTTCCTGTAGAGGTAGGATTGGTGCCGCACGTCTCCTCCTCCCTCCCCTCTTCCTGTAGAGATAGGATTAGCGCCCCATGTCTCCTTCTCCCTCCCCTACCTGTAGAGGTAGGATTGGTGCCGCACGTCTCCTTCTCCCCCTTTTCCTGTAGAGGTAGGATTGGCGCCGCATGTCTCCTTCTCCCTCCCCTACCTGTAGAGGTAGGATTGGCGCCGCATGTCTCCTTTCTCCCCTACCTGTAGAGGTAGGATTGGCGCCGCATGTCTCCTTTCTCCCCTACCTGTAGAGGTAGGATTGGCGCCGCATGTCTCCTTCTCCCTCCCCTACTTGTAGAGGTAGGATTGGTGCCGCACGTCTCCTTCTCCCCCTTTTCCTGTAGAGGTAGGATTGGCGCCGCATGTCTCCTTCTCCCTCCCCTACCTGTAGAGGTAGGATTGGCGCCGCATGTCTCCTTTCTCCCCTTCCTGTAGAGGTAGGATTGGCGCCGCATGTCTCCTTTCTCCCCTTCCTGTAGAGGTAGGATTGGCGCCGCATGTCTCCTTTCTCCCCTACCTGTAGAGGTAGGATTGGCGCCGCATGTCTCCTTCTCCCCCTTTTCCTGTAGAGGTAGGATTGGCACCCCGTGTCTCCTCCTCCCTCCCCTACCTGTAGAGATAGGATTAGCGCCCCATGTCTCCTTCTCCCTCCCCTACCTGTAGAGGTAGGATTGGCGCCGCATGTCTCCTTCTCCCCCTTTTCCTGTAGAGGTAGGATTGGTGCCGCACGTCTCCTCCTCCCTCCCCTCTTCCTGTAGAGATAGGATTAGCGCCCCATGTCTCCTTCTCCCTCCCCTACCTGTAGAGGTAGGATTGGTGCCGCACGTCTCCTTCTCCCCCTTTTCCTGTAGAGGTAGGATTGGCGCCGCATGTCTCCTTCTCCCTCCCCTACCTGTAGAGGTAGGATTGGCGCCGCATGTCTCCTTTCTCCCCTACCTGTAGAGGTAGGATTGGCGCCGCATGTCTCCTTTCTCCCCTACCTGTAGAGGTAGGATTGGCGCCGCATGTCTCCTTCTCCCTCCCCTACTTGTAGAGGTAGGATTGGTGCCGCACGTCTCCTTCTCCCCCTTTTCCTGTAGAGGTAGGATTGGCGCCGCATGTCTCCTTCTCCCTCCCCTACCTGTAGAGGTAGGATTGGCGCCGCATGTCTCCTTTCTCCCCTTCCTGTAGAGGTAGGATTGGCGCCGCATGTCTCCTTTCTCCCCTTCCTGTAGAGGTAGGATTGGCGCCGCATGTCTCCTTTCTCCCCTACCTGTAGAGGTAGGATTGGCGCCGCATGTCTCCTTCTCCCCCTTTTCCTGTAGAGGTAGGATTGGCACCCCGTGTCTCCTCCTCCCTCCCCTACCTGTAGAGATAGGATTAGCGCCCCATGTCTCCTTCTCCCTCCCCTACCTGTAGAGGTAGGATTGGCGCCGCATGTCTCCTTCTCCCCCTTTTCCTGTAGAGGTAGGATTGGTGCCCCGTGTTTCCGTCTTAGTATACAGAGAAAGCTGTACCATATGACTGCTTCTTTGAGGAGACAATTTCCGTATACAGACTAGGTTTCCGTTGCTTGTATTGGGAGGACCCCCAGTAGAAGACCACCCAAGTACATGTGTATCATGTTAATTGAAATTATTTGGGTTTCTTGACCCCATTTACGTTTTTTTGTGGGTTCCTACAGATGGCGGCAGCCAGAGCCACTCGCCCCACAGTGTCTGAGCAGAGAACGGTAACACAGGGCTGGTTGATTTCCTTGTAGCTTCTTGGTGTTGGGTCTTGGCTCCAATCATTGAAGGGTTAATCTTGAATCTTCTTTTATGATCAGAGTTTTAATGATTTCGCTGATTACCTAACGACTTCCTGCTCTGATTCTTGGTGATTCTGCGTCTGGTTGCGGCTCTTGGTCACGGGCTTTGTGTGTCTCACCTGGGTTCTGGCCATGTTTGGCATCAGACTGTCCTTAGAGGGACATCTCTTATACCCTATAGGTTAGTTGCGTCCAGATGGAGCTGGACAGAACTGGTAACATTTTGGCAGGCGTTTCGCATTGGTTTGGCATCCATAGCTGGACAGAAAATGTTGCAAAAAATGTTTTTTCTGTCCGGCGCAGGGAAGCCTCCGCCACCAAGATTGATGGGCCGTCTCATAGAAGACTCTGAGATCCATTCCAGCATCGGTTCTCTTCCGTTGTTTCACTACAACGGTAGAGAGAAAAAAGCCAGAGATATGGGAGCCGCAGGGAATGCTATGGACAGTAAGACGCGGGTCTGGGAAGAGTGCAGATAAATCAACGCCTTTGATGGTTTTCTCTGCAGGATCGGCGACGGCGAGCAGATTCCTAAAGCTCTCGGGTGCGTCTAGTTGATGGGATGGAACGAGGGAAGGCTGGCCAATAGCAGCAGGACAACCCAAAAGTCTGGATGGCAGCAACTACATTTTTCACGGCTCTTAAAGGGGTTTCCCACCACTTAAAATTGCTGTTGCCTCCCTTCCTCGTGTGACAGCCAACGGTCTGGGGGCGGCTGACGTCACTTCCCTTCCTCAGGAGTCGACTCTTGTTTTGGGGTGCGACAGTGTTGCTTCCCTTCCTCTGGGGTTGGCTGTCTGTCTGGGATTGGGTGCCATCGCTTCCCTTCCTCTGTGATCGCCCTTGGTCTGGGGTGGGGCGCTGTCGCTTCTCTTCTTTGGGGATTGTCCCTTGGTCTCGGGTGGGTCCACGTTTCCTCCACTCCTCAGATGTTGGTTCTCTGTCGGGGGTAGAACAATGTTGCCTCCCTTCCTCTGTGATCGGCCCTCGGTCTGGGGTGGCGCAATGTCGTTTCCCTACCTCTGGTGTCGGCCCTCGGTCTAGGGTGGCGCGATCATGCTTCCCTTTCTCTGTGGTCGGCCCTCAGTCTAGAGTGGCCGACCTTGCTTTCCTTTCTCTGGGGTCGACCCTCGGTCTAGAGTGGCCAACCTTGCTTTCCTTCCTCTGGGGTCGGCCTTTGGTTTGAGATGGGGCAATGTTTCTTCTGTCTGGGGTAGAACGATTTTAGCACGAGTCGCCTCCCTTTCTCTGTGGCCAGCCCTCGGTCTGGGGTGGCACAACGTCACCTTCCTTCTTTAGGGGTCGGCCCTCGGTCTGGGGTGGCACAATGTCTCGTCCCTTCCTCTGGGGTCGGCCCTCAGTCTGGGGTGGCACAACATCGCCTCCCTCCCTCTGGGGTCGGCCCTGGGACTGGGGTGGCACAACACTGCCTCCCTTTCTTTGGGGTCAGCCCTAGGTCTGGGGTGGCACATCATCGCCTTCCTTCCTCTTGAATGAAAACGTCGCATCCCTTCCTCTGCGGTCGGCCCTCTGTCTGGGGTGGCACAACGTCGCCTCCCTTCCTCTGGGGCTGGCACACGGTCTGGGGTGGCACAACACCGCCTCCCTCCCTCAGGGGTCGGCCCTGGGTCTGGGGTGGTACAACGTTGCCTCCCTCCCTCTGGGGTCAGCCCTCGGTCTGAGGTGGCACAACGTCGCCTCCCTCCCTCTGGGGTCAGCCCTCGGTCTGGGGTGGCACAACGTCGCCT
The DNA here is from genome assembly GCA_035609135.1 of Eleutherodactylus coqui. Taxonomy (NCBI): domain Eukaryota; kingdom Metazoa; phylum Chordata; class Amphibia; order Anura; family Eleutherodactylidae; genus Eleutherodactylus; species Eleutherodactylus coqui. The sequence continues at coordinate 1,494,201 of CM069409.1, forward strand.
CCCTCCCTCTGGGGTCGGCCCTCGGTCTGGGGTGGCACAACGTCGCCTCCCTTCCTCAGGGGTTGGCCCTCGGTCTGGGGTGGCACAACATCGCCTCCCTTCCTCTGGGGTCGGCCCTCGGTCTGGGGTGGCACAACGTCGCCTCCCTCCCTCTGGGGTCGGCCCTCGGTCTAGGGTGGCACAACGTTGCCTCCCTCCCTCTGGGGTCGAGCCTCAGTCTGGGGTGGCACAACATCGCCTCCCTCCCTCTGGGCTTGGCCTTCGGTCTGGGGTGGAACAACGTCGCCTCCCTCCCTCTGGGGTCAGCCCTCGGTCTAGAGTGGCACAACGTCGCCTCCCTTCCTCTGGGGTCGGCCCTGGGTCTAGGGTGGCACAACGTCGCCTCCCTTCCTCTGGGGTCGGGCTTCTGTCTGGGGTGGCACAACATCGCCTCCCTCCATATGGGGTCGGCCCTCAGTCTGGGGTGGCACAACATCGCCTCCCTCCCTCTGGGGTCGGCCGTGGGTCTGGGGTGGCACAACGTCGCCTCCCTCCCTCTAGGGTCAGCCCTAGGTCTGGGGTGGCACATCATCGCCTTCCTTCCTCTTGAATGAAAACGTCGCATCCCTTCCTCTGCGGTCGGCCCTCTGTCTGGGGTGGCACAACGTCGCCTCCCTTCCTCTGGGGCTGGCACACGGTCTGGGGTGGCACAACATCGCCTCCCTCCCTCAGGGGTCGGCCCTGGGTCTGGGGTGGCACAACGTTGCCTCCCTCCCTCTGCGGTCAGCCCTCGGTCTGGGGTGGCACAACGTCGCCTCCCTCCCTCTGGGGTCAGCCCTCGGTCTGGGGTGGCACAACGTCGCCTCCCTCCCTCTGGGGTCGGCCCTCGGTCTGGGGTGGCACAACGTCGCCTCCCTTCCTCAGGGGTTGGCCCTCGGTCTGGGGTGGCACAACGTCGCCTCCCTTCCTCTGGGGTCGGCCCTTGGTCTGGTGTAGCACAACGCCGCCTCCCTCCCTCTGGGGTTGGCCCTCTGTCTAGGATGGCACAACGCCGCCTCCCTCCTCCTGGGGTCGAGCCTCAGTCTGGGGTGGCACAACATCGCCTCCCTCCCTCTGGGGTCATCCCTCGGTCTGGGGTGGCACAACGTCTCCTCCCCTCCTCAGGGGTTGGCCCTCTGTCTGGGGTGGCACAACTGCGCCTCACTCCCTCTGGGGTCGGCTGTAGGTCTGGGGTAGCACAACAACGCCTCCCTCCCTCTGGAGTTGGCCCTCGGTCTGGGGTGGCACAACATCGCCCCCCTTCCTCAGGGGTTGGCCCTCGGTCTGGGTGGCACAACGTTGCCTCCCTTCCTTAGGGGTTGGCCCTCGGTCTGGGGTGGCACAACGTCGCCTCCCTCCCTCTGCAGTCAGCCCTCGGTCTGGGGTGGCACAACGTCGCCTCCCTCCCTCTGGGGTCGGCCCTAGGTCTGGGGTGGCACAACGTCGCCTCCCTCACTCTGGGGTCGGCCCTAGGTCTGGGGTGGCACAACGTCGCCTCCCTCCCTCTGGGGTCGGCCCTCGGTCTAGGGTGGCACAACGTCGCCTCCCTCCCTCTGCAGTCAGCCCTCGGTCTGGGGTGGCACAACGTCGCCTCCCTCCCTCTGGGGTCGGCCCTAGGTCTGGGGTGGCACAACGTCGCCTCCCTCCCTCTGGGGTCGGCCCTAGGTCTGGGGTGGCACAACGTCGCCTCCCTCCCTCTGGGGTCGGCCCTAGGTCTGGCGTGGCACAACGTCGCCTCCCTCCCTCTGGGGTCGGCCCTAGGTCTGGGGTGGCACAACGTCGCCTCCCTCCCTCTGGGGTCGGCCCTCGGTCTAGGGTGGCACAACGTTGCCTCCCTCCCTCTGGGGTCGAGCCTCAGTCTGGGGTGGCACAACATCGCCTCCCTCCCTCTGGGCTCGGCCTTCGGTCTGGGGTGGAACAACGTCGCCTCCCTCCCTCTGGGGTCAGCCCTCGGTCTAGAGTGGCACAACGTCGCCTCCCTTCCTCTGGGGTCGGCCCTGGGTCTAGGGTGGCACAACGTCGCCTCCCTTCCTCTGGGGTCGGGCTTCTGTCTGGGGTGGCACAACGTTGCCTCCCTCCCTCTGGGGTCAGCCCTCGGTCTGGGGTGGCACAACGTTGCCTCCCTCCCTCTGGGGTCAGCCCTCGGTCTGGGGTGGCACAACGTCGCCTCCCTCCCTCTGGGGTCAGCCCTCGGTCTGGGGTGGCACAACGTCGCCTCCCTCCCTCTGGGGTCGGCCCTCGGTCTGGGGTGGCACAACGTCGCCTCCCTTCCTCAGGGGTTGGCCCTCGGTCTGGGGTGGCACAACGTCGCCTCCCTTCCTCTGGGGTCGGCCCTCGGTCTGGTGTAGCACAACGCCGCCTCCCTCCCTCTGGGGTTGGCCCTCTGTCTAGGATGGCACAACGCCGCCTCCCTCCCTCTGGGGTCGAGCCTCAGTCTGGGGTGGCACAACATCGCCTCCCTCCCTCTGGGGTCATCCCTCGGTCTGGGGTGGCACAACGTCTCCTCCCCTCCTCAGGGGTTGGCCCTCTGTCTGGGGTGGCACAACTGCGCCTCACTCCCTCTGGGGTCGGCTGTAGGTCTGGGGTAGCACAACAACGCCTCCCTCCCTCTGGGGTTGGCCCTCGGTCTGGGGTGGCACAACATCGCCCCCCTTCCTCAGGGGTTGGCCCTCGGTCTGGGTGGCACAACGTTGCCTCCCTTCCTTAGGGGTTGGCCCTCGGTCTGGGGTGGCACAACGTCGCCTCCCTCCCTCTGCAGTCAGCCCTCGGTCTGGGGTGGCACAACGTCGCCTCCCTCCCTCTGGGGTCGGCCCTAGGTCTGGGGTGGCACAACGTCGCCTCCCTCACTCTGGGGTCGGCCCTAGGTCTGGGGTGGCACAACGTCGCCTCCCTCCCTCTGGGGTCGGCCCTCGGTCTAGGGTGGCACAACGTCGCCTCCCTCCCTCTGCAGTCGGCCCTCGGTCTGGGGTGGCACAACGTCGCCTCCCTCCCTCTGGGGTCGGCCCTAGGTCTGGGGTGGCACAACGTCGCCTCCCTCCCTCTGGGGTCGGCCCTAGGTCTGGGGTGGCACAACGTCGCCTCCCTCCCTCTGGGGTCGGCCCTAGGTCTGGCGTGGCACAACGTCGCCTCCCTCCCTCTGGGGTCGGCCCTAGGTCTGGGGTGGCACAACGTCGCCTCCCTCCCTCTGGGGTCGGCCCTCGGTCTAGGGTGGCACAACGTTGCCTCCCTCCCTCTGGGGTCGAGCCTCAGTCTGGGGTGGCACAACATCGCCTCCCTCCCTCTGGGCTCGGCCTTCGGTCTGGGGTGGAACAACGTCGCCTCCCTCCCTCTGGGGTCAGCCCTCGGTCTAGAGTGGCACAACGTCGCCTCCCTTCCTCTGGGGTCGGCCCTGGGTCTAGGGTGGCACAACGTCGCCTCCCTTCCTCTGGGGTCGGGCTTCTGTCTGGGGTGGCACAACATCGCCTCCCTCCATATGGGGTCGGCCCTCAGTCTGGGGTGGCACAACATCGCCTCCCTCCCTCTGGGGTCGGCCGTGGGTCTGGGGTGGCACAACGTCGCCTCCCTCCCTCTAGGGTCAGCCCTAGGTCTGGGGTGGCACATCATCGCCTCCCTTCCTCTTGAATGAAAACGTTGCATCCCTTCCTCTGCGGTCGGCCCTCTGTCTGGGGTGGCACAACGTCGCCTCCCTTCCTCTGGGGCTGGCACACGGTCTGGGGTGGCACAACATCGCCTCCCTCCCACAGGGGTCGGCCCTGGGTCTGGGGTGGCACAACGTTGCCTCCCTCCGGGGTCAGCCCTCAGTCTGGGGTAGCACAACGTCGCCTCCCTCCCTCTGGGGTCAGCCCTCGGTCTGGGGTGGCACAACGTCGCCTCCCTCCCTCTGGGGTGGCACAACGTCGCCTCCCTTCCTCAGGGGTTGGCCCTCGGTCTGGGGTGGCACAACGTCGCCTCCCTTCCTCACGGGTTGGCCCTCGGTCTGGGGTGGCACAACGTCTCCTTCCTCCCTCTGGGGTCGAGCCTCAGTCTGGGGTGGCACAACGTCCTTCCCTTCCTCTTGGGTCGGCCCTCGGTCTGGGGTGGCACAACATCGCCTCCCTCCCTCTGGGGTCGGCCCTGGGTCTGGGGTGGCACAACGTTGCCTCCCTCCGGGGTCAGCCCTCAGTCTGGGGTAGCACAACGTCGCCTCCCTCCCTCTGGGGTCAGCCCTCGGTCTGGGGTGGCACAACGTCGCCTCCCTCCCTCTGGGGTGGCACAACGTCGCCTCCCTTCCTCAGGGGTTGGCCCTCGGTCTGGGGTGGCACAACGTCGCCTCCCTTCCTCACGGGTTGGCCCTCGGTCTGGGGTGGCACAACGTCTCCTTCCTCCCTCTGGGGTCGAGCCTCAGTCTGGGGTGGCACAACGTCCTTCCCTTCCTCTTGGGTCGGCCCTCGGTCTGGGGTGGCACAACATCGCCTCCCTTCCTCAGGGATGGCCCTCGGTCTGGGGTAGCACAACGTCGCCTCCCTTCCTCAGGGGTTGGCCCTCGTTCTGGGGTGGCACAACATCGCCCCCCTTCCTCTGGGGTCGGCCCTCGGTCTGGGGAGGCACAATATCGCCTCCCTCCCTCTGGGGTCGGCCCTCAGTCTTGGGGTGGCACAACGTCGCCTCCCTTCCTCTGGGGTCGGCCCTCGGTCTGGGGTGGCACAACGTCGCCTCCCTTCCTCTGGGGTCGGCCCTCGGTCTGGGGTGGCACAACGTCGCCTCCCTTCCTCTGGGGTCGGCCCTCGGTCTGGGGTGGCACAACGTCGCCTCCCTTCCTCTGGGGTCGGCCCTCAGTCTGGGGTGGCACAACGTCGCCTCCCTTCCTCTGGGGTCGGCCCTCGGTCTGGGGTGGCACAACGTCGCCTCCCTTCCTCTGGGGTCGGCCCTCGGTCTGGGGTGGCACAACGTCGCCTCCCTTCCTCTGGGGTCGGCCCTCGGTCTGGGGTGGCACAACGTCGCCTCCCTTCCTCTGGGGTCGGCCCTCGGTCTGGGGTGGCACAACGTCGCCTCCCTTCCTCTGGGGTCGGCCCTCGGTCTGGGGTGGCACAACGTCGCCTCCCTTCCTCTGAGGTCGGCCCTCGGTCTGGGGTGGCACAACGTCGCCTCCCTTCCTCTGCGGTCGGCCCTCGGTCTGGGGTGGCACAACGTCGCCTCCCTTCCTCTGCGGTCGGCCCTCGGTCTGGGGTGGCACAACGTCGCCTCCCTTCCTCAGGGGTCGGCCCTCGGTCTGGGGTGGCACAACGTCGCCTCCCTTCCTCACGGGTCGGCCCTCGGTCTGGGGTAGCACAACGTCTCCTTCCTTCCCTCAGGGGTCAGCCCTCGGTCTGGGGTGGCACAACGTCGCCTCCCTTCCTCTGCGGTCAGCCCTCGGTCCGGGGTGGCACAACGTCGCCTCCCTTCCTCAGGTATCGGCCCTCGGTCCGGGGTGGCACAACGTTCCTCCCTTCCTCAGGTATCGGCCCTCGGTCCGGGGTGGCACAACGTCCCTCCCTTCCTCAGGTATCGGCCCTCGGTCTGGGGTGGCACAACGTCCCTCCCTTCCTCACGGGTTGGCCCTCGGTCTGTTGTAGCACAACGTCCTTCCCTTCCTCTTGGGTCGGCCCTCGGTCTGGGGTGGCACAACATCGCCTCCCTTCCTCTTGGGTCGGCCCTCATTCTTGGGGTGGCACAACGTCGCCTCCCTTCCTCAGGGATGGCCCTCGGTCTGGGGTAGCACAACGTCGCCTCCCTTCCTCAGGGGTTGGCCCTCGGTCTGGGGTTGCACAACATCGCCTCCCTTCCTTAGGGGTTGGCCCTCGGTCTGGGGTGGCACAACATCGCCCCCCTTCCTCTGGGGTCGGCCCTCGGTCTGGGGTGGCACAATATCGCCTCCCTCCCTCTGGGGTCGGCCCTCAGTCTTGGGGTGGCACAACGTTGCCTCCCTTCCTCAGGGGTTGGCCCTCGGTCTGGGGTGGCACAACGTCGCCTCCCTTCCTCAGGGGTCGGCCCTCGGTCTGGGGTGGCACAACGTCGCCTCCCTTCCTCAGGGGTCGGCCCTCGGTCTGGGGTGGCACAACGTCGCCTCCCTTCCTCTGGGGTCGGCCCTCGGTCTGGGGTGGCACAACGTCGCCTCCCTTCCTCACGGGTTGGCCCTCGGTCTGGGGTGGCACAACGTCTCCTCCCCTCCTCAGGGGTTGGCCCTCTGTCTGTCTGGGGTGGCACAACAACGCCTCCCTCCCTCTGGGGTCGGCTCTAGGTCTGGGGTGGCACAACGTAGCCTCCCTTCCTCTGGGGTCAGCCCTCGGTCTGGGGTGGCACAACGTCGCCTCCCTTCCTCTGGGGTCAGCCCTCGGTCCGGGGTGGCACAACGTCCCTCCCTTCCTCAGGTATCGGCCCTCGGTCTGGGGTGGCACAACGTCCCTCCCTTCCTCAGGGGTTGGCCCTCGGTCTGTTGTGGCACAACGTCCCTCCCTTCCTCTTGGGTCGGCCCTCAGTCTGGGGTGGCACAACATCGCCTCCCTTCCTCTTGTGTCGGACCTCATTCTTGGGGTGACACAACGTCGCCTCCCTTCCTCAGGGGTTGGCCCTCGGTCTGGGGTAGCACAACGTCGCCTCCCTTCCTCAGGGATGGCCCTCGGTCTGGGGTAGCACAACATCGCCTCCCTTCCTCAGGGGTTGGCCCTCGGTCTGGGGTTGCACAACATCGCCTCCCTTCCTTAGGGGTTGGCCCTCAGTCTGGGGTGGCACAACATCGCCCCCCTCCCTCTGGGGTCGGCCCTCAGTCTTGGGGTGGCACAACGTTGCCTCCCTTCCTCAGGGGTTGGCCCTCGGTCTGGGGTGGCTCAATGTCGCCTCCCTTCCTCAGGGGTCGGCCCTCGGTCTGGGGTGGCACATTGTCGCCTCCCTTCCTCAGGGGTCGGCCCTCGGTCTGGAGTGGCACATTGTCGCCTCCCTTCCTCAGGGGTCGGCCCTCGGTCTGGGGTGGCACATTGTCGCCTCCCTTCCTCAGGGGTTGGCCCTCGGTCTGGATTCTTTTCTGTTGGTCACATTGTCGGCTTCGGATGTCTGTGGTGTTTTTGATGATAGGAAGTGATTTTCGCCCACTTACAGATCTGATACCATCTGACGGGTTCACATCTTCTCTGCAGTCGCCGCACCCTCGCCGGCACATGGTAACTTGTCGTGTTTCTGACTTTCTAGGACATGTTGATGCAGTTGGCCAAGGCGGTAGCGAGTGCAGCGGCGGCTCTAGTCCTCAAAGCAAAGAACGTGGCAGAGCGGACCGATGACCCAGTCCAGCAAGCCCAAGTCATTGCTGCGGCCACCCAGTGTGCCCTGTCCACCTCTCAGCTGGTCGCCTGCACTAAGGTATGAGCTAAACGTTAGGCGGTGGTGGCCGTCTGTTGGCTTCCGCTCCACTAAACGCTCTCCTTACAGGTTGTGGCTCCCACAATCAGCTCCCCCGTCTGCCAGCAGCAGCTTCTGGAGGCGGGAAAGCAAGTGGCCAAGTCTGTGGAAGGCTGCGTGGAGTCCTCCAAGGAAGCTACCTCTGACCCGGAACTGCTGAAAGCGGTCGGAGGGGCAGCTGCTGCCGTCACCCAGGCACTCAATGACTTGCTGCAGCACATTAAAAACAATGCGTCTGGAGCGCCCCCTACAGGACGATACGACCAAGCCACCGACACTATACTGAATGTGACGGAGAACATCTTCAGCTCCATGGGCGATGCCGGTGAGTCTACATGTATGGAGCGTCCCGTGTGATGGGCGCGGGCCGGGGAGCCGTGCAGGACCCGGATGGGCTGAAACCCTGCGCTGACTTCATGTAGAGCTGTAGGCCACCTAGACCTGATGCTTGTACCATGGATGTACAGAGAAGCAGTGCGCCCCAGGTAGTCGGCCTCCCACTGCAACAGGTGGGTTCAGTCAGATCCCTGCTGTTAACTCCTTGCATGCCGTGTTCACAGAGGGAGGGCGCCTCTGACATCGGCCCTCCACTATGTAATCGCTGATGGGTTGCCATAGCCTGTGATCACTATTATATTGCAGTACACAAGTACTGCAGTGTATTATCAGTATGATCATCACATCACAGGTTCAAGTCCCCTACAGGGACCAAGAAAACGGAAAAAAAGAAAAAATAGTCAAAATCCTTTAGTTAATTTATCCTCCCAAAAAAGCAATTAAAGTGGTCAAAAAAGCCCAAAATGTCACAGATTAAAAACAAGCTTCCCTCAGAGCTCCGCCCACACAGAAATAAGAGTCGTGAGACTTAGAATGCAGCGATGAAAAAATATACATTTTCAATTTAAAAAAAAGGTTTTACTGTGTTGAAGAAAAAAACCTAAAAAATGTAAATGTGTAAATTAAACTTGGTGCCAATAAAATCTGCAGCTGCCACGCAAAGACCGGCCGTCAGGGCGCTCGCAGGGAAAGGAAAGGTCTGGCGTTTGAAATGGGAAGCTGAAAATCCCCCCCAAATCGTCGCTTCCTTATGGCCAATGTGTGGCTGAGGGGTCGGCACACGGGGCAGGGAGCGCAGCTCTGGATGTGACTGCAGTGTAGATTGGTGCTGTTTACGCCAGCAGTGACTGGCACACTGTAACGGACTGCTCTGCCAGGAGCCTCCCGGGTACATTTTCCCTTGTCTTGTCGCAGGTGAAATGGTGCGCCAGGCCCGCATCCTCGCCCAGGCGACCTCCGACCTTGTGGGAGCTATCAAGGCCGACGCCGAGCAGGAGAGCGACCTGGAGAATTCCCGAAAACTTCTCAGCGCGGCCAAACTTCTGGCGGACGCCACAGCGAGGATGGTGGAAGCGGCCAAGGTGGGTCTGGTGGCGCCTCAAAGTCACCGCCATCCGCTCTCTAGCCCTCGGGTTGTTGCCATCTTCTGTGGTTTTCTTGCAGGGAGCCGCAGCTCACCCCGACAGCGAGGAGCAGCAGCAGAAGCTTAGAGAGGCCGCTGAGGGTCTTCGCATGGCGACCAATGCCGCCGCGCAGAACGCCATCAAGAAGAAGCTGGTGCACAAACTGGAGGTGACTACAGCGGGGAGACAAGGTGGCGCTGTGCCCGAGTGTCCTTACCACCTCATTCATATTAATGTCTTTTCTCTAGCAAGCCGCCAAGCAGGCAGCTGCCTCCGCGACGCAGACCATCGCAGCCGCGCAGAACGCCGCATCCAGTAACAAGAACCCGGCGGCTCAGCAACAACTGGTGCAAAGCTGCAAGGTGCGAGCTCAGTGCCCTGCCATGTCCTCCGCTCGGCCCGCCTGATGCACCCACATTAACGCCATCCTCCCATTTGTCTGCAGGTCGTAGCTGACCAGATCCCCATGTTGGTCCAAGGAGTACGAGGGAGCCAGTCACAGCCCGACAGTCCCAGCGCCCAACTGTCACTCATCAGTGCTAGCCAGAACTTCCTGCAGGTACCTCCCATCAACAGTGTGACCTCCCCCCTCACCACCATGTCTACGGTGTGACCTCCCCCCCCCCCATGTCTACGGTGTGACCTCCCCCCCCCCCATGTCTACGGTGTGACCTCCCCTCCCCCCCCCCATGTCTACGGTGTGACCTCCCCTCCCCCCCCCCCCATGCCTACGGTGTGACCTCCCCCATGTCTACGGTGTGACCTCCCCCCCCCCCATGTCTACGGTGTGACCTCCCCCCCCCCCCCCATGTCTACGGTGTGACCTCCCCCCCCCCCCCATGTCTACGGTGTGACCTCCCCCCCCCCCCCCATGTCTACGGTGTAACCCCCCCCCCCCATGTCTACGGTGTGACCTCCCCCTCCCCCCCCCCATGTCTACGGTGTGACCTCCCCTTTCCCCCCCCCCATGTCTACGGTGTGACCTCCCCTTTCCCCCCCCCATGTCTACGGTGTGACCTCCCCCTCCCCCCCCCCATGTCTACGGTGTGACCTCCCCCTCCCCCCCCATGTCTACGGTGTGACCTCCCCCTCCCCCCCCATGTCTACGGTGTGACCTCCCCCCCATGTCTACGGTGTGACCTCCCCCCCATGTCTACGGTGTGACCTCCCCCCCATGTCTACGGTGTGACCTCCCCCCCATGTCTACGGTGTGACCTCCCCCCCATGTCTACGGTGTGACCTCCCCCCCATGTCTACGGTGTGACCTCCCCCCCCCCCCCCATGTCTACGGTGTGACCTCCCCCCCCCCATGTCTACGGTGTGACCTCCCCCCCCCATGTCTACGGTGTGACCTCCCCCCCCCATGTCTACGGTGTGACCTCCCCCCCCCCATGTCTACGGTGTGACCTCCCCCCCCATGTCTACGGTGTGACCTCTCCCCCCCCCCCATGTCTACCGTGTGGCCTCCCCCCCCCCCATGTCTACCGTGTGACCTCCCCCCCATGTCTACGGTGTGACCTCCCCCCCCATGTCTACGGTGTGACCTCCCCCCCATGTCTACCGTGTGACCTCCCCCCCCATGTCTGTGTGACCTCCCCCCCCCCCTCATGTCTACGGTGTGACCCCCCCCCCCCCCCTCATGTCTACGGTGTGACCCCCCCCCCCCCCCCCCCTCATGTCTACGGTGTGACCCCCCCCCCTCATGTCTACGGTGTGACCTCCTCCCCCTCTCCCCTCATGTCTACGGTGTGACCTCCCCCTCATGTCTACGGTGTGACCTCCCCCCCATGTCTACGGTGTGACTCCCTCCCCACCATGTCTACGGTGTGACTCCCTCCCCCCCATGTCTACGGTGTGACTCCCTCCCCCCCATGTCTACGGTGTGACCTCCCCCCCCATGTCTACCGTGCGACCTCCCCCCCCCATGTCTACCGTGCGACCTCCCCCCCCATGTCTACCGTGTGACCTCCCCCCCCCCCCATGTCTACCGTGTGACCTCCCCCCCCCCCCCCCATGTCTACCGTGTGACCTCCCCCCCCCCCCCATGTCTACGGTGTGACCTCCCCCCCCCCCCCCCCCATGTCTACCGTGTGACCTCCCCCCCCCCGCCCCTATGTCTACGGTGTGACCTCCCCCCCCCCCCATGTCTACCGTGTGACCTCCCCCCCCCCGCCCCTATGTCTACGGTGTGACCTCCCCCCCCCCCCCATGTCTACGGTGCGACCTCCCCCCCCCCCCCCGCCCCCCATGTTTACGGTGTGACCCCCACCATGTATGTCTATGAGGGAGTGCTTGTAGGCAATATGAGGGAAGGAAGCGCCTCTAGATCGAAGATAGCACTATGAAAACAGAGACTGCAGGAGCAGTGATGTATCGGTAGCCGAGGTGCTGTCGTGTACGGCCTTATCACTATATCTGTCTCCTTGCAGCCCGGTGGTAAGCTCGTTGCTTCTGGGAAAGCAGCTGTCCCAACAGTGTCCGATCCAGCATCTGCCATGCAGCTTGGTCAGTGCACAAAGAACTTGGCCACAGCCCTGGCCGAACTCCGGACGGCGGCGCAGAAGGTATGCCGACTGTAGATGGCTGTTACTTGTGGTTACCCTCTGTCCTCAGGGTCCCGCTGATCCCAAAAATGGGGTTCTCGGGAATCCCCATGGAGTGGCGGTTGTAGCGCTCCTTATTCATGTGGAACCTTCAGGACCCCCATTCTCAGGATGGTTGGAGGGCAACGGGAGGGTCTCTGGGCCGCTCGTCTATCTCGGGTTTGATCTTCTGATGTGGCTCTCGTCCTCCAGGCACAGGAGGCCTGTGGTCCTCTGGAAATTGACTCTGCCTTGAACCTCATTCGATCCTTGGAGCAAGATCTACAGGAGGCAAAAGCCGCTGCGAGAGAGCAGAAACTGCAGCCATTACCTGGGGAGACAGTAAGTGACAGCGGCGGAGCGGCGAGGCTCAGCCTGTGCTGGGTGGGGGCGGCGAGGCTCAGACGGTTTCTCAGGGAGGGGGAGAGGCGGCGGCAGCGAGGCTCAGCCTGTGTGTGTGAGGGAGGGAGCGGCTAGGCTCAGCCTGTGCTGGGTGGGGGCGGCGAGGCACAGCCTGTTTCTCAGGGAGGGGGAGCGGCGGCAGCAGCGAGGCTCAGCCTGTGTATGTGTGTGAGGGAGGGAGCGGCGAGGCTCAGCCTGTGTGTGTGGGAGGGAGGGAGCGGTGAGGCTCAGCCTGTGTGTGTGTGGGAGGGAGGGAGCGGTGAGGCACAGCCTGTTTCTCAGGGAGGGGGAGCGGCAGCGAGGCTCAGCCTGTGTGTGTGGGAGGGGGGGGAGCGGTGAGGCACAGCCTGTTTATCAGGGAGGGGGAGCGGCAGCGAGGCTCAGCCTGTGTGTGTGGGAGGGGGGGAGCGGTGAGGCTCAGCCTGTTTCTCAGGGAGGGGGAGTGGCGGCAGCAGCGAGGCCCAGCCTGTGTATGTGTGTGAGGGAGGGAGCGGCGAGGCTCAGCCTGTGTGTGTGGGAGGGGGGGAGCGGTGAGGCTCAGCCTGTGTCTCATGGAGGGGGAGCGGCGGCAGCAGCGAGGCCCAGCCTGTGTATGTGTGTGAGGGAGGGAGCGGCGAGGCTCAGCCTGTGTGTGTGGGAGGGAGGGAGCGGTGAGGCTCCGCCTGTGTATGTGTGTGAGGGAGGGAGCGGTGAGGCTCAGCCTGTGTATGTGTGTGTGGGAGCGGTGAGGCTCAGCCTGTTTCTCAGGGAGGGGGAGCGGAGGGAGCGGCGAGGCCTGTTTCTCAGGGAGGGGGAGTGGCGGCAGCAGCGAGGCCCAGCCTGTGTATGTGTGTGAGGGAGGGAGCGGCGAGGCTCAGCCTGTGTGTGTGGGAGGGGGGGAGCGGTGAGGCTCAGCCTGTGTATGTGTGTGAGGGAGGGAGCGGCGAGGCTCAGCCTGTGTGTGTGGGAGGGAGGGAGCGGTGAGGCTCAGCCTGTGTGTGTGGGAGGGGGGGAGCGGTGAGGCCCAGCCTGTGTATGTGTGTGAGGGAGGGAGCGGCGAGGCTCAGCCTGTGTGTGTGGGAGGGGGGAGCGGTGAGGCTCAGCCTGTGTATGTGTGTGAGGGAGGGAGCGGCGAGGCTCAGCCTGTGTGTGTGGGAGGGAGGGAGCGGTGAGGCTCCGCCTGTGTATGTGTGTGAGGGAGGGAGCGGTGAGGCTCAGCCTGTGTATGTGTGTGTGGGAGCGGTGAGGCTCAGCCTGTTTCTCAGGGAGGGGGAGCGGAGGGAGCGGCGAGGCTCAGCCTGTGTGTGTGGGAGGGAGGGAGCGGTGAGGCTCAGCCTGTGTGTGTGGGAGGGAGGGAGCAGTGAGGCTCAGCCTGTGTATGTGTGTGTGGGAGCGGTGAGGCTCAGCCTGTTTCTCAGGGAGGGGGAGCGGCAGCGAGGCTCAGCCTGTGTGTGTGGGAGGGGGGGAGCGGTGAGGCTCAGCCTGTTTCTCAGGGAGGGGGAGTGGCGGCAGCAGCGAGGCCCAGCCTGTGTATGTGTGTGAGGGAGGGAGCGGCGAGGCTCAGCCTGTGTGTGTGGGAGGGGGGGAGCGGTGAGGCTCAGCCTGTGTATGTGTGTGAGGGAGGGAGCGGCGAGGCTCAGCCTGTGTGTGTGGGAGGGAGGGAGCGGTGAGGCTCAGCCTGTTTCTCAGGGAGGGGGAGTGGCGGCAGCAGCGAGGCTCAGCCTGTGTATGTGTGTGAGGGAGGGAGCGGCGAGGCTCAGCCTGTGTGTGTGGGAGGGAGGGAGCGGTGAGGCTCAGCCTGTTTCTCAGGGAGGGGGAGTGGCGGCAGCAGCGAGGCCCAGCCTGTGTATGTGTGTGAGGGAGGGAGCGGCGAGGCTCAGCCTGTGTGTGTGGGAGGGGGGGAGCGGTGAGGCTCAGCCTGTGTATGTGTGTGAGGGAGGGAGCGGCGAGGCTCAGCCTGTGTGTGTGGGAGGGAGGGAGCGGTGAGGCTCAGCCTGTGTGTGTGGGAGGGGGGGAGCGGTGAGGCTCAGCCTGTGTATGTGTGTGAGGGAGGGAGCGGCGAGGCTCAGCCTGTGTGTGTGGGAGGGAGGGAGCGGTGAGGCTCAGCCTGTGTGTGTGGGAGGGGGGGAGCGGTGAGGCTCAGCCTGTTTCTCATGGAGGGGGAGCGGCGGCAGCAGCGAGGCCCAGCCTGTGTATGTGTGTGAGGGAGGGAGCGGCGAGGCTCAGCCTGTGTGTGTGTGAGGGAGGGAGCGGTGAGGCTCAGCCTGTGTATGTGTGTGTGGGAGCGGTGAGGCTCAGCCTGTTTCTCAGGGAGGGGGAGCGGAGGGAGCGGCGAGGCTCAGCCTGTGTGTGTGGGAGGGAGGGAGCGGTGAGGCTCAGCCTGTGTGTGTGGGAGGGAGGGAGCGGTGAGGCTCAGCCTGTTTCTTAGGGAGGGGGTGCGGCGGCAGTGAGGCTCAGCCTGTGCGTAGGGGGACGTTGAGGCGCAGCCTGTTTCTAGGTGGGGGGAGTGGAGAGACTCAGTCTGTCTTCCGAGATGAGGGGGGAGGGGGGGCGACGAGGCTCAGCCTATTTCCTGGGATGGGGGGGACGGCGAGGCTCAGCAAGTGTATGTGTGTTGGGGAGGGGGGGTGGCGGTGAGAAAAGGCTCACCACACTCTGTTCTGTCTTTAGATGGAGAAATGCTCTCAGGATCTGGGAAGTAGTACAAAAGCCGTGAGCTCGGCCATCGCCCAACTGCTGGGGCAGATTGTCCATGGAAATGAGAACTACACAGGTAGGTGTGCGCACTCTCATGTGTGCTGTCTCTCTGCAGCCTGCTGTCTAATCGCCTCCATACAGTCTCTTTTCGTCATTACGGTCTCTTCTTCCTCGCCTTTGCCATGACTTTGACCCTCCCTCTTGCTTCATCACCTGTATGTTGCCCCCTTTGTAAGGCCGCGCTGCCCGTGATGTCGCTCAGGCTCTGAAGTCCCTGGCACAGGCAAGTCGTGGGGTGGCTGCCAACTCTTCGGATCCCGCCATGCAGAACGCGATGTTAGAGTGCGCCGGAGACGTCATGGACAAGGCCGGAAACCTCATAGAGGAGGCCAAGAGGGCTGTAGGTAAACCAGCCGATGCCGAGGGTCAGCAGAGACTGGCTCAGGTGAGTAGTGACCCCTCTCAGATGATCCGTAGACTCTTCATTGTATGAACGCACTTCGCTAGTTTCACGTTTTGACTGTCGCGCTGGAACATTGTCTCTGCAGGTCGCCAAAGCCGTGTCCCAGGCCCTGAGCCGCTGCGTCAACTGTCTGCCCGGACAGAGAGATGTGGACGCCGCCATAAAGAGCATCGGAGAAGCCAGCAAGAAGCTCCTGGCCAGCTCGGTGAGTGCCGAATCCCCCGCCTGTAGTCAGTGACGACCAGTGCTGTTCCAGCTCCGCGATTCATCTGTGGTCCATCCTCTTCAGCTCCACCACAATGCACCCTGATATATCCTGACCCTACGGTGATTCCGCCTGTCGCTGTCTTTTACTTTTCAGTTCCCTCCCAGCAATAAGAACTTCCAGGAAGCCCAGAGTCAGCTAAACCAGGCGGCTGCTGGCCTCAACCAGTCTGCCAATGAGCTTGTGCAAGCATCCCGAGGAACGCCGCAGGACCTGGCCAAGGCTTCCGGCAAATATGGTCAGGACTTCAATGAGTTCCTCCAGGCAGGCGTGGAGATGGCAGGACAGGCACAGGTATGGTGGGGGGCGGCGCAGGCACAGGGGCGGTTGGGGGTGTGGCAGGCAGGGGGACGGTGGGAATGGGACAGGCACGGGGGCTGTGGGGGTAGCGCAGGCACGGGGACGGTGGGAATGGGACAGGCACGGGGGCTGTGGGGGTGGCGCAGGCACAGGGACAGTTGGGGATGGGACAGGGGCGGTGGGGGTGGGACATGCACAGGGGCGGTTAGGGGTCTGGCAGGCACGGGGGGCGGTAGGGGTGAGACAGGCACGGGGATGGTTTGGGGGCGGAGCAGGTATGGGGACGGTGGGGGCAGCGCAGGCACGGGAATGGTGGGGGCGGAACAGGCAGAGGGACGGTTGGGGGTTGGCGCAGACACGAGGGGCGACTGGGGGTGGGACAGGGACGGTGGGGGCAGCGTAGGCATGGGGACGGTGGGAGTGTGACGGGGACGGCTGGGGGTAGGACAGGCGCGGGGGCAATGGGGGCGGAGCAGGCACCTGGAGGCGTTCAGGGGTGTGTCTATTAGTGCTATCATGTAATGTCTTATGTGTCAGTGAAATGACCGGATCCACAGAGGCTTTGCTAGGCATTCTGGGAATTGTTACACACTCTTTGTCAATAACCATCCCGCCCAGACAGATCTGTAGTTGAAGAAAGTTGTGGTGATGAGATGAACGGTCATCGGAGGCCCTAAAAGTAGTTCCCCCCTTGGCCTATAAGAGGCTCTCGGAGGCTCCTTGTGTGTGGTGACCTCTTCTTCCGCTTGTAGAGCTTGTTGGCCACTAGATCCCTCTACGACGCAGAGAAGAGATTTCACCCCGTTACCAGAGTCTTATTGGGGGAGGATCGTATCGATGAATTATCCCCCACCGGCCATTCTGACCAGACTGTTAAGAGGTGTTGGGACAAGTGGATGGGGAAACACATGGTGACCGGGCTCAGGACCCCCGACAGACCACCAGTAGAGAGGAGCGTCTGACCAGACTGTTAAGAGATAAATAAAACAATATAAATCAGAAGCGGCGCTCCAATGGTGTATAGAAATCTAAAAAGAAACCGAATTGATGCGGAAAAAGACTCACCGCAACTGAACCGGCTCTACATTAAAGGAACCGATCAGTTTGTTGTCCACGTGAGCCTCTCCAGTCAATTTAAGTGAGATGAAGGTTGACGGTCCTAGGACATCCCTGGGGGGAAAGCAGCGGCAAGCAACTCCAAACAAGAGTGTTTAAAGAGGAAGACTATAATAAAAGATAAGAAAAAACTCGCTTATGCGCTCCATCAATTTTCATCAATGTATGTAAAGGTCTTACTTGATAAGGGGTGCCTGGACTCCTGGCACCCCTTGCATCCAAGAAAGCAGGAAATCCAATAGAGCTTGAAAAAGGCTTAGCACAAGCCGAAACGCGTTGCAGTACCATTTGTTTTATCTGAAATAAATTGACCTATAAGGAACACGCCTGCTCTATTGGATTTCCTGCTTTCTTGGATGCAAGGGGTGCCAGGAGTCCAGGCACCCCTTATCAAGTAAGACCTTTACATACATTGATGAAAATTGACAGAGCGCATAAGCGAGTTTTTTCTTATCTTTTATCAGACTGTTAAGAGGTGATGGCACCAGTGGATGGGGGCACACAAGGTGACCGGGCTCAGGTCGTCCCCTACAGACCATCAGTAGGAAGGAGTGTCTGACCAGACTGTTCGAGGATGTTGGGACCAGTGGCTGTGTGAGGACATAAGGTGACCGGGCTCAGGATGCCCCCTATAGACCACCAGTAGAGAGGAGCGTCTGACCAGACTGTTAGGGGATGTTGGGACCAGTGAATGTATGAGGACACAAGGTGACCGGGCTCAGGTCGCCCCCTACAGACCACCAGTAGAGAGGAGCGTCTGACCAGACTGTTAGGGGATGTTGGGACCAGTGAATGTATGAGGACACAAGGTGACCGGGCTCAGGACGCCCCCTACAGACCACCAGTAGAGAGGAGCATGTGACCAGACTGTTAGAAGGTGTTGGGACCAGTAGATGGAGGCACACAAGGTGACCGGGCTCAGGTTGCCCCCCTACAGACCACCAGTAGAGAGGAACGTCTGACCAGACTGTTAGGAGGTGTTGGGACCAGTGGATGGGGGCACACAAGGTGACCAGGCTCAGGACGCCCCCTACAGACCACCAGTAGAGAGAAGCATCTGACCAGACTGTTAGGAGGCGTTGGGACCAGTGGATGGGGCACACACAAGGTGACCAGGCTTAGGACGCCCCCTACAGACCACCAGTAGAGAGGACCATCTGACCAGACTGTTAGGTGTTGGGACCAGTAGATGGGGGCACACAAGGTGACCGGGCTCAGGTTGCTCCCTAGAGACCACCAGTAGAGAGGAACGTCTGACCAGACTGTTAGGAGGTGTTGGGACCAGTGGATGGGGGCACACAAGGTGACCGGGCTCAGGACGCCCCCCTACAGACCACCAGTAGAGAGGAGTATCTGACCAGACTGTTAGAAGGTGTTGGGACCAGTAGATGGGGGCACACAAGGTGACCGGGCTCAGGGCGCCCCCTACAGACCCCCAGTAGAGAGGAGCGTCTGATCGTCCAACATGAGCAGCAGCTCTAACTGTTGCCTTGTCCACCATCCAGAGATAGGGGGGCGCCATTGTTACACCCCAATGTCTGTTTGGTACCATTGCCAGGCACTTGGCTGAAGGACATTTGGTTTTCGGCCCCCCATTACATGTACGGCGTCTGACAGCCGCCGCCACCTCTGTTGGCAGGGTGTTGTGATTGATGAAACTGGACGCTACGGAGAGGAAACCGGGTTGTCTTCGGTGATAAAACCAGGTTTAGTTTGGGCGCTGACGACCGCCATGTTCATGTCTGGAGACCTCAGTGTGAGAGCCCTAATCCTGCCCCCTGCTGGTGTGATGGTCTGGGGGGCATCGCATATAACAGTCAGTCCCCCTAGTAGTGGTACGAGGGACAATGACAGCTCAGCGATATGTTCAGGACATGCTGCAGTCACAGCTTCCAAGAGGCAGCAGGATAATGCTTGGCCGCACACACAAGGGGGTCACAGGAGCCCCCACAACATTGTCACACTTCTGTAGCCGGTCACCAGATGTATCACCAATACAACATGTATGGGACAATCTGGGATACCAACCTCCACAGCCAATGAGTTTACACGATCTAGAGCCTTCATGCCCACCCGTATCACCTCTTGTATCCAAGCTAGAGGCGGTACAACAGGGGACTAGAGCATCCACTCTCCCTGGTATCACATCTTGTATCCAAGCTTAAAGGTAGTACAACAGGGTACTAGAGCATCCACTCTCCCTGGTATCACATCTTGTATCCAAGCTTAAAGGTGGTAGAACAGGGTACTAGAGCCTCCATGCCCACCCGTATCGCCTCTTGTATCCAAGCTAGAGGCGGTACAACAGGATACTAGAGCCTCCATGCCCACCCGTATCACCTCTTGTATCCAAGCTAGAGGCGGTACAACAGGGTACTAGAGCCTCCATGCCCACCTGTATCACATCTTGTATCCAAGCTAGAGGCGGTACAACAGGGTACTAGAGCCTCCATGCCCACCTGTATCACATCTTGTATCCAAGCTAGAGGCGGTACAACAGGGTACTAGAGCCGCCCTTCAGATGCTCCATTTGCCCTGATATTGTATTCAGCGTTACAATCGCACAACGTTTCGTCCACGGGAGGTGGGGGGGGGGGGGGGTTCTCCTGCAGTGGAAGTCTTCATCCCAGACAGATATTTGTCCAGCCTTTGTTTGATTTAGTGAATCCTGCACTGAGCAGGGGGGTGGACCCGATGACCCTGATGACCCCGGAGGACCCTTCCAACTACACCATTCTATTCTATGATCCCCTCCAACAACTTCTAGGGGAAGGGATGTTACTAACAATGTATGCATGTATGTTAATGTGTGTATACACACAGAGGTGAGGTGGATTCTCCTCAGTATATACATATAGAGGTGAGGTAGATTCTCCTCAGTATATACACATAGAGGGGAGGTAGATTCTCCTCAGTATATACATATAGAGGTGAGGTAGATTCTCCTCAGTATATACACGTAGAGGTGAGGTAGATTCTCCTCAGTATATACATATAGAGGTGACGTAGATTCTCCTCAGTATATACATATAGAGGTGAGGTAGATTCTCCTCAGTATATACACACAGAGGTGAAGTGGATTCTCCTCAGTATATACATATAGAGGTGAGGTAGATTCTCCTCAGTATATACACATAGAGGTGAGGTAGATTCTCCTCAGTATATACACATAGAGGAGAGGTAGATTCTCCTCAGTATATACACAGAGGTGAGGTAGATTCTCCTCAGTATATACACATAGAGGGGAGGTAGATTCTCTTCAGTATATACATATAGAGGTGAGGTAGATTCTCCTCAGTATATACACATAGAGGGGAGGTAGATTCTCCTCAGTATATACACAGAGAGGGAACGTAGATTCTCTTCAGTATATACATATAGAGGTGAGGTAGATTCTCCTCAGTATATACACATAGAGGGGAGGTAGATTCTCCTTAGTATATACATATAGAGGTGAGGTAGATTCTCCTCAGTATATACACATAGAGGTGAGGTAGATTCTCTTCAGTATATACATATAGAGGTGAGGTAGATTCTCCTCAGTATATACACAGAGGTGAGGTAGATTCTCCTCAGTATATACACATAGAGGGGAGGTAGGTTCTCCTCAGTATAAACACAGAGGGGAGGTAGATTCTCCTCAGTATATACACATAGAGGGGAGGTAGATTCTCCTCAGTATATACACATAGAGGTGAGGTAGATTCTCCTCAGTATATACACATAGAGGGGAGGTAGATTCTCTTCAGTATATACATATAGAGGTGAGGTAGATTCTCCTCAGTATATACACATAGAGGGGAGGTAGATTCTCCTCAGTATATCATACACAGAGAGGGAACGTAGATTCTCTTCAGTATATACATATAGAGGTGAGGTAGATTCTCCTCAGTATATACACATAGAGGGGAGGTAGATTCTCCTTAGTATATACACATAGAGGGGAGGTAGATTCTCCTCAGTATATACACATAGAGGTGAGGTAGATTCTCTTCAGTATATACATATAGAGGTGAGGTAGATTCTCCTCAGTATATACACAGAGGTGAGGTAGATTCTCCTCAGTATATACACATAGAGGGGAGGTAGGTTCTCCTCAGTATAAACACAGAGGGGAGGTAGATTCTCCTCAGTATATACACATAGAGGGGAGGTAGATTCTCCTCAGTATATACACATAGAGGTGAGGTAGATTCTCCTCAGTATATACACATAGAGGTGAGGTGGATTCTCCTCAGTATATACACACAGAGGTGAGGTGGATTCTCCTCAGTATATACACATAGAGGGGAGGTAGAATCTCCTCAGTATGTATACACATAGTGGGGAGGTAGATTCTCCTCAGTATATACACATAGAGGTGAGGTAGATTCTCCTCAGTATATACACATAGAAGGAAGGTAGATTCTCCTCAGTATATACACATAGAGGTGAGGTAGATTCTCCTCAGTATATACACACACAGGGGAGGTAGATTCTCCTCAGTATATACACAGAGGGGAGGTAGATTCTCCTCAGTATATACACAGAGGGGAGGTAGATTCTCCTCAGTATATACACAGAGGTGAGGTAGATTCTCCTCAGTATATACACAGAGGTGAGGTAGATTCTCCTCAGTATATACACAGAGGTGAGGTAGATTCTCCTCAGTATATACACAGAGGTGAGGTAGATTCTCCTCAGTATATACACATAGAGGTGAGGTAGATTCTCCTCAGTATATACACATAGAGGTGAGGTGGATTCTCCTCAGTATATACACACAGGGGTGAGGTGGATTCTCCTCAGTATATACACATAGAGGGGAGGTAGAATCTCCTCAGTATGTATACACATAGTGGGGAGGTAGATTCTCCTCAGTATATACACATAGAGGTGAGGTAGATTCTCCTCAGTATATACACATAGAAGGAAGGTAGATTCTCCTCAGTATATACACATAGAGGTGAGGTAGATTCTCCTCAGTATATACACACACAGGGGAGGTAGATTCTCCTCAGTATATACACAGAGGGGAGGTAGATTCTCCTCAGTATATACACATAGTGGGGAGGTAGATTCTCCTCAGTATATACACACAGAGGGGAGGTAGATTCTCCTCAGTATATACACATAGAGATGAGGTAGATTCTCCTCTGTATATACACATAGAGGGGAGGTAGATGCTTCTCAGTATATACACAGAGGTGAGGTAGATTCTCCTCAGTATATACACAGAGGTGAGGTAGATTCTCCTCAGTATATACACAGAGGTGAGGTAGATTCTCCTCAGTATATACACAGAGGTGAGGTAGATTCTCCTCAGTATATACACAGAGGTGAGGTAGATTCTCCTCAGTATATACACAGAGGTGAGGTAGATTCTCCTCAATATATACACAGAGGTGAGGTAGATTCTCCTCAGTATATACACAGAGGTGAGGTAGATTCTCCTCAGTATATACACAGAGGTGAGGTAGATTCTCCTCAGTATATACACAGAGGTGAGGTAGATTCTCCTCAGTATATACACAGAGGTGAGGTAGATTCTCCTCAGTATATACACAGAGGTGAGGTAGATTCTCCTCAGTATATACACATAGGGAGGGGAGGTAGATTCTCCTCAGTATATACACATAGAGGTGAGGTAGATTCTCCTCAGTATATACACATAGAGGGGAGGTAGATTCTCCTCAGTATATACACATAGGGAGGGGAGGTAGATTCTCCTCAGTATATACACATAGAGGGGAGGTAGATTCTCCTCAGTATATACACACAGAGGTGAGGTAGATTCTCCTCAGTATATACACACAGAGGTGAGGTAGATTCTCCTCAGTATATACACATAGAGGGGAGGTAGATTCTCCTCAGTATATACACATAGGGAGGGGAGGTAGATTCTCCTCAGTATATACACATAGGGAGGTGAGGTAGATTCTCCTCAGTATATACACATAGAAGGAAGGTAGATTCTCCTCAGTATATACACATAGAGGGGAGGTAGATTCTCCTCAGTATATACACAGAGGGGAGGTAGATTCTCCTCAGTATATACACATAGTGGGGAGGTAGATTCTCCTCAGTATATACACACAGAGGGGAGGTAGATTCTCCTCAGTATATACACATCGAGGTGAGGTAGATTCTCCTCAGTATATACACATAGAGGGGAGGTAGATTCTCCTCAGTATATACACATAGAGGGGAGGTAGATTCTCCTCAGTATATACACATAGAGGGGAGGTAGATTCTCCTCAGTATATACACATAGAGGTGAGGTAGATTCTCCTCAGTATATACACATAGAGGTGAGGTAGATTCTCCTCAGTATATACACCTAGAGGGGAGGTAGATTCTCCTCAGTATATACACCTAGAGGGGAGGTAGATTCTCCTCAGTATATACACATAGAGGGGAGGTAGATTCTCCTCAGTATATACACATAGAGGGGAGGTAGATTCTCCTCAGTATATACACAGAGAGGTGAGGTAGATTCTCCTCAGTATATACACATAGAGGTGAGGTAGATTCTCCTCAGTATATACACATAGAGGTGAGGTAGATTCTCTTCTATATATACACATAGAGGTGAGGTAGATTCTCCTCTATATATACACATAGAGGTGAGGTAGATTCTCCTCAGTATATACACAGAGAGGGGAGGTAGATTCTCCTCAGTATATACACATAGAGGTGAGGTAGATTCTCCTCAGTATATACACATAGAGGGGGGGGTAGATTCTCCTCAGTATATACACAGAGAGGGGAGGTAGATTCTCCTCAGTATATACACATAGGGAGGGGAGGTAGACTCTCCTCAGTATATACACATAGAGGTAAGGTAGATTCTCCTCAGTATATACACACAGAGGTGAGGTAGATTCTCCTCAGTATATACACATAGAGGTGAGGTAGATTCTCCTCAGTATATACACATAGAGGGGAGGTAGATTATCCTCAGTATATACACATAGAGGGGAGGTAGATTCTCCTCAGTATATACACATAGAGGTGAGGTAGATTCTCCTCAGTATATACACATAGAGGGGGGGGTAGATTCTCCTCAGAGAAGAAATGTGACAGGAAGCGGTACAGAGTAGAGCATTGATGTGTGACAGGAGGATGTACAGAGTAGAGCATTGATGTGTGACAGGAGGATGTACAGAGCCCGCACTGACCGGTCTGCCGCTCTCTCACCCGCAGAACAAGCAGGATCAGGCGCAGGTGGTCTCCAACCTGAAGAGCATCTCCCTCTCCTCCAGCAAGTTGTTACAAGCCGCTAAAGCCTTGTCTGCCGATCCCGCCGCGCCGAACTTGAAGAGCGAGCTGGCTGCTGCCGCGCGGTAGGTGTCGGGGGTCATATGTAGTATTCCTATATCCTTCTAACAGTGGCCCCTCCCTCGTATGAGCGATGGATCCGGCATGTTGGGATCCTTGTACATGTGATGACCTGCCGGGTGTAGATGCTCGTACGCAGGAGTGATCAGCGCTAGTGAATGGAGGCGGAGCAGCTGCGCATTGTTTCCTCCCCTCTACACCGTGAACAGGCCGCCGTCCGTGGGCTCTGCCTGTTTACACGGAACGCTCCGCATTACCTTTCTATGCCTGAACGACAAGCCACAGGCGAACAGATCCTGCATGGCGGTGCCGCCTTATCACTGGACGATAACTGTGGGGATCCTCGCTGGAACCCAGGAATGCAAATGCTTGATCAACCTGTGAGAAGGGCCCGACCGATGAAGCGCTGCTTGTTAACGCGCAGTGCGGTCAGTCAACGACTAACGGGCGCCCTGCCAGGCAGGATGAGTGCTTCACCTTAGGGTTTGTCACTGCAGTGCCGCTGCTGCTTAGGATATAGGTGGGTGGGGTGGCAGTGCAGCACTGGGTGTAGGTGGGTTGTCACTGTTGCAATGGATATAGGTGAATGCGGTGGCAGAGTGGGTGGTGTGTCGCCACAGTAAAAGGTGTGGGTGGCGTGGCATTTCGGCAGTGGATACATAGTGATGGGGACTCCCGCTCAGTAACCTGTATGTTTTGTCAGGGCGGTGACGGACAGCATCAATCAGCTGATCACAGTGTGCACCCAGCAAGCTCCAGGACAGAAGGAGTGCGACAACGCTTTGCGGGAGCTGGAGGTAAGCTGCACCTCTCCACTTCCCAGCTGCCGTTCAATATCTGGCGCAGACAACTGACATTCTTTCATCTATGTGATTCCAGACGGTGCGAGAGCTGCTGCAGAACCCCACTGAGCCACTCAACGATCACTCCTACTTTCACTGCCTGGACAGCGTCATGGAGAACTCCAAGGTGCACACCTGTACTAGAAGTATCTGCTTGCATCAGTCGTCCCCAGGCTCCCCAACAGGCTCTGTTTTTGGGGCCCTGTCCTCCATGCCCATCCCCCTACTTCCCTTTCCTCCCTTCCTTCCTTTCCTATCTTCCTTCCCTCCCCTTCCGTCCTTTGCCCTTCCGTACTTTGCCATCCTGTCCCTTGCCCTTCCGTACTTTGCCATCCTGTCCCTTGCCCTTCCGTACTTTCTCTTTATTCCTCCTTTTTCTTCCCTCCCTTACAGTCTCCCCTTCCTTCCCTCCCTTACTTTCTCCCCTTCCTTCCCTCCCTTACTTTCTCCCCTTCCTTCCCTCCCTTACTTTCTCCCCTTCCTTCCCTCCCTTACTTTCTCCCCTTCCTTCCCTCCCTTACTTTCTCCCCTTCCTTCCCTCCCTTACTTTCTCTCCTTCCTTCCCTCCCTTACTTTCTCTCCTTCCTTCCCTCCCTTACTTTCTCTCCTTCCTTCCCTCCCTTACTTTCTCCCCTTCCTTCCCTCCCTTACTTTCTCCCCCTCCTTCCCTCCCTTACTTTCTCCCCTTCCTTCCCTCCCTTACTTTCTCCCCTTCCTTCCCTCCCTTACTTTCTCCCCATCCTTCCCTCCCTTACTTTCTCCCCTTCCTTCCCTCCCTTACTTTCTCCCCTTCCTTACTTTCTCCCCTTTTTTCCCTTCCTTACTTTCTCCCCTACCTTCCCTTCCTTACTTTCTCCCCTACCTTCCCTTCCTTAGTTTCTCCCCTTCCTTCCCTCGCTTATTTTCGCCCCTTCCTTCCCTCGCTTATTTTCACCCCATCCTTCCCTCGCTTATTTTCGCCCCATCCTTCCCTCGCTTATTTTCGCCCCATCCTTCCCTCGCTTATTTTCGCCCCATCCTTCCCTCGCTTATTTTCGCCCCATCCTTCCCTCGCTTATTTTCGCCCCTTCCTTCCCTTACTTTCGCCTCTTCCTTCCCTCCCTTATTTTCGCCCCTTCCTTCCCTCCCTTATTTTCGCCCCTTCCTTCCCTCCCTTACTTTGCCTCTTCCTTCCCTCCCTTATTTTCGCCCCTTCCTTCCCTCCCTTATTTTCGCCCCTTCCTTCCCTCCCTTACTTTCTCCCCTTCCTCCCCTCCCTTATTTTCTCCCCTTCCTTCCCTCCCTTATTTTCTCCCCTTCCTTCCCTCCCTTATTTTCTCCCCTTCCTCCCCTCCCTTATTTTCTCCCCTCCCTTCCCTCCCATATTTTCTCCCCTTCCTTCCCTCCATTATTTTCTCCCCTTCCTTCCCTCCATTATTTTCTCCCCTTCCTTCCCTCCATTATTTTCTCCCCTTCCTTCCCTCCCTTATTTTCTCCCCTTCCTTCCCTCCCTTATTTTCTCCCCTTCCTTCCCTCCCTTATTTTCTCCCCTTCCTTCCCTCCCTTATTTTCTCCCCTTCCTTCCCTCCCTTATTTTCTCCCCTTCCTTCCCTCCCTTATTTTCTCCCCTTCCTTCCCTCCCTTATTTTCTCCCCTTCCTTCCCTCCCTTATTTTCTCCCCTTCCTTCCCTCCCTTATTTTCTCCCCTTCCTTCCCTCCCTTATTTTCTCCCCTTCCTTCCCTCCCTTATTTTCTCCCCTTCCTTCCCTCCCTTATTTTCTCCCCTTCCTTCCCTCCCTTACTTTCTCCCCTTCCTTCCCTTCCTTACTTTCTCCCCTTTTTTCCCTTCCTTACTTTCTCCCCTTCCTTCCCTTCCTTAGTTTCTCCCCTACCTTCCCTTCCTTACTTTCTCCCCTACCTTCCCTTCCTTAGTTTCTCCCCTTCCTTCCCTCGCTTATTTTCGCCCCTTCCTTCCCTCGCTTATTTTCACCCCATCCTTCCCTCGCTTATTTTCGCCCCATCCTTCCCTCGCTTATTTTCGCCCCATCCTTCCCTCGCTTATTTTCGCCCCATCCTTCCCTCCCTTATTTTCTCCCCTTCCTTCCCTCCCTTATTTTCTCCCCTTCCTTCCCTCCCTTATTTTCTCCCCTTCCTTCCCTCCCTTATTTTCTCCCCTTCCTTCCCTCCCTTATTTTCTCCCCTTCCTTCCCTCCCTTATTTTCTCCCCTTCCTTCCCTCCCTTATTTTCGCCCCTTCCTTCCCTCCCTTACTTTCGCCCCTTCCTTCCCTCCCTTACTTTCTCCCCTTCCTTCCCTCCCTTATTTTCGTCCCTTCCTTCCCTCCCTTACTTTCTCCACTTCCTCCCCCCCCCCCCTTCCTTCCCTCGCTTATTTTCGCCCCATCCTTCCCTCGCTTATTTTCGCCCCATCCTTCCCTCGCTTATTTTCGCCCCTTCCTTCCCTCCCTTACTTTCGCCTCTTCCTTCCCTCGCTTATTTTCGCCCCTTCCTTCCCTCCCTTACTTTAGCCTCTTCCTTCCCTCCCTTATTTTCGCCCCTTCCTTCCCTCCCTTATTTTCACCCCTTCCTTCCCTCCCTTATTTTCGCCCCTTCCTTCCCTCGCTTATTTTCGCCCCATCCTTCCCTCGCTTATTTTCGCCCCATCCTTCCCTCGCTTATTTTCGCCCCATCCTTCCCTCGCTTATTTTCGCCCCATCCTTCCCTCGCTTATTTTCGCCCCATCCTTCCCTCCCTTATTTTCGCCCCTTCCTTCCCTCGCTTATTTTCGCCCCTTCCTTCCCTCCCTTACTTTCGCCTCTTCCTTCCCTCCCTTACTTTCGCCCCTTCCTTCCCTCCCTTATTTTCGCCCCTTCCTTCCCTCCCTTTTTTTCGCCCCTTCCTTCCCTCCCTTACTTTCGCCCCTTCCTTCCCTCCCTTACTTTCGCCCCTTCCCTCCCTTATTTTCTGCCCTTCCTTCCCTCCCTTCCCTCCCTTATTTTCTCCCCTTCCTTCCCTCCCTTATTTTCTCCCCTACCTTCCCTTCCTTACTTTCTCCCCTACCTTCCCTTCCTTACTTTCTCCCCTACCTTCCCTTCCTTACTTTCTCCCCTACCTTCCCTTCCTTAGTTTCTCCCCTTCCTTCCCTCGCTTATTTTCGCCCCTTCCTTCCCTCCCTTAGTTTCGCCCCATCCTTCCCTCCCTTAGTTTCGCCCCATCCTTCCCTCCCTTAGTTTCGCCCCATCCTTCCCTCCCTTATTTTCGCCCCATCCTTCCCTCCCTTATTTTCGCCCCTTCCTTCCCTCCCTTACTTTCGCCCCTTCCTTCCCTCCCTTACTTTCGCCCCTTCCTTCCCTCCCTCTCCCCCCTACCCTCTCCCCCCTACCCTCTCCCCCCTACCCTCTCCCCCCTACCCTCTCCCCCCTACCCTCTCCCCCCTACCCTCTCCCCCCTACCCTCTCCCCCCTACCCTCTCCCCCCTACCCTCTCCCCCCTACCCTCTCCCCCCTACCCTCTCCCCCCTACCCTCTCCCCCCCACCCTCTCCCCCCCACCCTCTCCCCCCCTACCCTCTCCCCCCCTACCCTCTCCCCCCCTACCCTCTCCCCCCCTACCCTCTCCCCCCCTACCCTCTCCCCCCCTCACCTCTCCCCCCCTACCCTCTCCCTCACCCTCCCCCCCTACCCTCTCCCCCCAACCTCTCCCTCCCCTACCCTCTCCCTCGCCCCCCCTCTCCCCCCCCCCCTCGCCCCTACCTTCTCCCTCCCCTCTCCCCCCTCCTTCCCCCTCCCTCTCCTTCCCCCTCCCTCTCCTGCCCCCCCTCCCTCTCCTGCCCCCCCTCCCTCTCCTTCCCCCTCCCTCTCCTGCCCCCCCTCCCTCTCCTGCCCCCCCTCCCTCTCCTTCCCCCTCCCTCTCCTGCCCCCCCTCCCTCTCCTGCCCCCCCTCCCTCTCCTGCCCCCCCTCCCTCTCCTGCCCCCCCCTCCCTCTCCTGCCCCTCCCTCTCCTGCCCCTCCCTCTCCTGCCCCTCCCTCTCCTGCCCCCCCTCTCCCCCCTCCCTCTCCTGCCCTCCCTCCCTCTCCTGCCCTCCCTCCCTCTCCTGCCCCCCCCTCCCTCTACCCCTCCCTCTACCCCTCCCTCTACCCCTCCCTCTCCTTCCCTCCCTCTCCTTCCCTCCCTCTCCTTCCCTCCCTCTCCTTCCCTCCCTCTCCTTCCCTCCCTCTACCCCTCCCTCTACCCCTCCCTCTACCCCCTCCCTCTACCCCTCCCTCTACCCCTCCCTCTACCCCTCCCTCTCCTTCCCTCCCCTTCCCTCCCTCTACCCCTCCCTCTACCCCTCCCTCTCCTTCCCTCCCTCTACCCCTCCCTCTACCCCTCCCTCTACCCCTCCCTCTACCCCTCCCTCTACCCCTCCCTCTACCCCTCCCTCTCCTTCCCTCCCTCTACCTCTCCCTCTCCTTCCCTCCCTCTACCCCTCCCTCTCCTTCCCTCCCTCTCCCCCTCCCTCTCCTTCCCTCCCTCTACCCCTCCCTCTCCCCCTCCCTCTCCCCCTCCCTCTCCTTCCACCCCTCCCTCTTTCTCCACCCCTCCCTCTCCCTCCACCCCTCCCTCTCCCTCCACCCCTCCCTCTCCCTCCACCCCTCCCTCTCCCTCCACCCCTCCCTCTCCCTCCACCCCTCCCTCTCCCTCCACCCCTCCCTCTCCCTCCACCCCTCCCTCTCCCTCCACCCCTCCCTCTCCTTCCCTCCCTCTACCTCTCCCTCTACCCCTCCCTCTCCTTCCCTCCCCTCTACCCCTCCCTCTCCCCCTCCCTCTCCTTCCCTCCCCCTCCCTCTCCCCCTCCCTCTCCTTCCACCCCTCCCTCTCCTTCCACCCCTCCCTCTCCTTCCACCCCTCCCTCTCCTTCCACCCCTCCCTCTCCTTCCCTCCCTCTACCTCTCCTTCCCTCCCTCTACCCCTCCCTCTCCCCCTCCCTCTCCTTCCCTCCCCCTCCCTCTCCTTCCCTCCCCCTCCCCCTCCCTCTCCCCCTCCCCCTCCCTCTCCCCCTCCCTCTCCTTCCCCCCCTCTCCCCCTCCCTCTCCTTCCCCCCTCCCTCTCCCCCTCCCTCTCCTTCCCTCTCTCTACCCCTCCCTCTCCTTCCCCCCTCTCTCTACCCCTCCCTCTCCCCCTCCCTCTCCTTCCCTCTCCCTCCACCCCTCCCTCTCCCTCCACCCCTCCCTCTCCCTCCACCCCTCCCTCTCCCTCCACCCCTCCCTCTCCCTCCACCCCTCCCTCTCCCTCCACCCCTCCCTCTCCCTCCACCCCTCCCTCTCCCTCCACCCCTCCCTCTCCCTCCACCCCTCCCTCTCCCTCCACCCCTCCCTCTCCTTCCACCCCTCCCTCTCCTTCCACCCCTCCCTCTCCTTCCACCCCTCCCCTTTCTCCCTCCCCCCTTTCTCCCTCCCCCCTTTCTCCCTCCCCCCTTTCTCCCTCCCCCCTTTCTCCCTCCCCCCTTTCTCCCTCCCCCCTTTCTCCCTCCCCCCTTTCTCCCTCCCCCCTTTCTCCCTCCCCCCTTTCTCCCTCCCCCCTTTCTCCCTCCCCCCTTTCTCCCTCCCCCCTTTCTCCCTCCCCCCTTTCTCCCTCCCCCCTTTCTCCCTCCCCCCTTTCTCCCTCCCCCCTTTCTCCCTCCCCCCTTTCTCCCTCCCCCCTTTCTCCCTCCCCCCTTTCTCCCTCCCCCCTTTCTCCCTCCCCCCTTTCTCCCTCCCCCCTTTCTCCCTCCCCCCTTTCTCCCTCCCCCCTTTCTCCCTCCCCCCTTTCTCCCTCCCCCCTTTCTCCCTCCCCCCTTTCTCCCTCCCCCCTTTCTCCCTCCCCCCTTTCTCCCTCCCCCCTTTCTCCCTCCCCCCTTTCTCCCTCCCCCCTTTCTCCCTCCCCCCTTTCTCCCTCCCCCCTTTCTCCCTCCCCCCTTTCTCCCTCCCCCCTTTCTCCCTCCCCCCTTTCTCCCTCCCCCCTTTCTCCCTCCCCCCTTTCTCCCTCCCCCCTTTCTCCCTCCCCCCTTTCTCCCTCCCCCCTTTCTCCCTCCCCCCTTTCTCCCTCCCCCCTTTCTCCCTCCCCCCTTTCTCCCTCCCCCCTTTCTCCCTCCCCCCTTTCCCCCTCCCCCCTTTCCCCCTCCCCCCTTTCCCCCTCCCCCCTTTCCCCCTCCCCCCTTTCCCCCTCCCCCCTTTCCCCCTCCCCCCTTTCCCCCTCCCCCCTTTCCCCCTCCCCCCTTTCCCCCTCCCCCCTTTCCCCCTCCCCCCTTTCCCCCTCCCCCCTTTCCCCCTCCCCCCTTTCCCCCTCCCCCCTTTCCCCCTCCCCCCCTCTCTCCTTTTCCTTCCCTAGGGGCCCCGTCCTCTATGTACTCTCCCTCCCCTGCTTCTGCTGGTCCCATCCTTTCTGCGTCCTCCTCGCCTGGGGCCTCATCTTCAGTGCCCCCCCTCCTCCCTCCTTCTTGGGACCCCATCCTCCAATCCCACACCCCTGTGTGGCCTCATTCTTTATGCTCACTGCCACTCTTCATGGTTCTGTCCTCCATGGGGGTCCCCATTGTCTATAATCTCCAGTTGTCCCTTGCTTGAACCACGCACCCCATAGTTCAGCCAGCATTGTAGTAACGCATTTCGCTCTGTTTCCTTATAGATTCTGGGCGAGTCGATGGCCGGAATATCTCAGCACGCCAAGACCAGCAACTTACCTGAATTTGGTGACTCCGTTAGCACCGCCTCCAAAGCCCTGTGCGGTCTGACGGAGGCTGCGGCTCAGGTATGTGGTGGGACCCTCATTGTGTTTACTGTGCAGTGGGGGGTGAGGACCCTCTACTGTGCGGGGGTCCAGGCCCTCTTCTCTCAGGGGCCTCCTGCTTGCAGTATATACTGGTCGGAAACTTGCATGTATACTGTCTTTACCTCCTCAGGCCGCCTATCTCGTCGGAGTGTCGGACCCCAGCAGCCGCGCCGGTCAGCAGGGCCTGGTGGACCCCACGCAGTTTGCTCGCGCCAACCAGGCTATCCAGATGGCGTGTCAGAACCTGGGAGACCCGGCCTGCACACAGTCACAGGTAGAAGGGTGGTGAGGGGGCATTGTGTGCCCGCTGGCATGCTGCCCTCATCATGTCTTCTCCTTCCATAGGTGCTGTCAGCTGCCACCATAGTGGCCAAACACACATCTGCCCTGTGCAACGCCTGCCGCCTGGCATCCACTCACACCTCTAACCCCGTGGCCAAGAGGCAGTTTGTCCAGTCAGCCAAGGAGGTGGCAAATAGCACTGCCAACTTGGTGAAAACCATCAAGGTACAGCCGCCTCTAGGTGGCGCCGAGCATGTGGTTTTGCCCTACGTGGGGCATGTCCTGACGAGGAGACCATTGTTCTGTTTTCTCTTCAGGCACTGGACGGAGCCTTCAATGATGAGAACCGAGTGAAGTGCCGAGATGCCACTGTGCCGCTGATCCAAGCCGTGGAGAACCTCACTGCCTTCGCCTCCAATCCCGAGTTTGCCAGTGTCCCAGCGCAGATCTCCCCGGAGGTCAGGATATGGCCGCTCAGGAGCGCCCTTTACATATCCCCCCTCATCTGTTACCTCATGTTGGACGTCTTTACTGTTTCAGGGTCTCAGCGCCATGGAGCCCATCGTCAGCTCCGCCAAGACCATGCTGGAGAGCTCCTCTGGCCTCATCCAGACTGCGCGTTCTCTGGCTGCCAACCCCAAGGATCCTCCGCAGTGGTCAGTGCTGGCCGGCCACTCCCGCACCGTGTCCGATTCCATCAAGAAGCTCATTACGAATATGAGGTGAGACGGGCGTGGGAGGAGCTTGTTATGGCAGGCTGCAAGGGGAGGAGCTTGTTATGGCAGGCTGGGCTAGTGGAAGATGCTTGATGTGACAGATTGCTGCAGTGGGAGGAACTTGTGTACAGTAGGAGGGGCTTTTCTAGCATTGGCTGCTGCAGTGGGAGGGGCTTAACATTTTTTTGCACAAGCTGCATATTCTGCGTGAGTGGCGGTCCCTCTTATAATGGTGCGTGCGGACTCCTGACCCTCTGTCCTCCTGCAGGGATAAGGCCCCAGGTCAGAGGGAATGTGACCAGGCCATTGAGCTCCTGAACCAGGCGGTCCGGGAGCTGGACCAGGCCTCCTTAGAGGCCATTAGTCAACAGCTTACCCCACAAGAGGGAATATCCCAGGAGGTGAGTGTGGGCGGTGTCTGCGGGGTGTGAGCTTGCTTTATACTGCTGCTGCTTTCACTTCTCTTTTCCTTCCAGGCTTTGCACACCCAGATGCAGACGTCCGTGCAGGAGATCAGCAACCTCATAGACCCACTGGCTGCAGCAGCAAGAGCGGACTCGTCGCAGCTGGGACACAAGGTGAGGCGCGGCGTGTCAGTGGAAAGAGTCCGGTGCACCCGTCTTACCTGCCCCTAACATGGGTGTTCCTCCTGGCAGGTGTCTCAGATGGCGCAGTACTTCGAGCCTCTGACTCACGCAGCTATCGGAGCCGCCTCCAAGACCATCAACCATCAGCAGCAGATGAACCTGCTGGACCAGACCAAGACGTTGGCGGAATCGGCCCTTCAGATGCTCTACACGGCCAAGGAGGCTGGAGGCAACCCCAAGGTGAGAGACGGAGTGGAGGGCGAGGACGCGCCACCTGGGGGTCCCGCACAGCTACTGGAGTCACCCCGCTTGTATTGCAGCTGGCGGCCCACACACAGGAAGCTCTGGTTGAAGCGGCTCAGATGATGCATGAAGCCGTGGACGACCTGACGGGGACCCTGAACGAGGCAGCGAGTGCGGCGGGGGCGGTAGGCGGTATGGTGGACTCCATCACTCAGGCCATCAATAAGGTGAGTGTCGTCATGTGCGTCTTGTGCCGCTCACCTATCCTGATGAATGACCTCTGACCTCTGAACACAGCTGGACGAGCAACCTATCGGGGAGCCAGAAGGATCCTTTGTGGACTATCAGACGACCATGGTGAAGACCGCCAAAGCTATTGCTGTGACCGTGCAGGAGATGGTGGGTGACCTGGGGTTATCGCTATCACATGGGGGCAGGTTACATGTCACCCGGGCGCATCGCTATCACATGAGGGCTAATTACACGTCACTCGGGGTCATCACTGTCTTATGGGCTCAGGTTACATGTCTCCCGGGGTCATTATTATCACATGGGGGCAGGTTACATGTCACCCGGGTCATTACTATCACATGGGGGCAGGTCACATGTCACCCGGGTCATTACTATCACATGGGGGCTGGTTACATGTCACCCGGGTCATTACTATCACATGGGGGCAGGTTACATGTCACCCGTGGTCATCTCTGTCACATGGGGGCTGGTTATATGTCACCCGGGGTCATTGCTATCACATGGGGGCTGGTTACATGTCACCCGGGTCATCTCTATCACATGGGGGCTGGTTATATGTCACCTGGGGTCATTGCTATCACATGGGGGCTGGTTACATGTCACCCGGGGTCATTGCTATCACATGGGGGCTGGTTACATGTCACCCGGGGTCATCTCTATCACATGGGGGCAGTTTACATGTCATCCGGGTTATCTCTATCACTTGGGGGGCAGATTATATATCACCCGGGTCATTACTATCACATGGGGGCAGGTTACATGTTACCCGGGGTCATCTCTGTCACATGGGGGCTGGTTATGTGTCACCCGGGTCAGCTCTATCACTTGGGGGGCAGATTATATATCACCCGGGTCATTACTATCACATGGGGGCAGGTTACATGTCACCCGGGGTCATCTCTGTCACATGGGGGCTGGTTATGTGTCACCCGGGTCAGCTCTATCACTTGGGGGGCAGATTATATATCACCCGGGTCATTACTATCACATGGGGGCAGGTTACATGTCACCCGGGGTCATCTCTGTCACATGGGGGCTGGTTATGTGTCACCCGGGTCAGCTCTATCACATGAGGCTGGTTACATGTCACCCAAGGTTGTCCCTATCACATGGGAGCTGGTTACATGTCACCCGGGGTCATCTCTATCATATGGGGGCAGTTTACATGTCATCCGGGTTATCTCTATCACTTGGGGGGCAGATTATATATCACCCGGGTCATTACTATCACATGGGGGCAGGTTACATGTTACCCGAGGTCATCTCTGTCACATGGGGGCTGGTTATGTGTCACCCGGTCAGCTCTATCACTTGGGGGGCAGATTATATATCACCCGGGTCATTACTATCACATGGGGGCAGGTTACATGTTACCCGAGGTCATCTCTGTCACATGGGGGCTGGTTATGTGTCACCCGGGTCAGCTCTATCACTTGGGGGGCAGATTATATATCACCCGGGTCATTACTATCACATGGGGGCAGGTTACATGTCACCCGGCTCATCTCTGTCACATGGGGGCTGGTTACACGTCACCCAGCTCATCTCTATCACATGAGGCTGGTTACATGTCACCCAAGGTTGTCCCTATCACATGGGGGCAGGTTACATGCAGATAAAGGGGGTGCAGGTTGAGGAGCACTTGGGGAACAGCGACCACAATATAATCAACTTCCAGCTGTCAATCAATAAGAAGCCTTATCAGGGAGCGACAAACTAACTCAACTTTAGTAAAGCAAAATCTGATCAGCTTAGAACTACTATCGGTAACATTAATTGGGACAACATCCTCAAAAATATCAGTACGGAGGACAAATGGGAGGAGTTTAAAAGGATCCTAATCACCTCATGTGAGCAGTTCATTCCCTTTAAAAACAAAAGAAACTCAACTAAAAGGAATCCAATGTGGCTCGAGAAGACGGTAAGAGGGGCAATAAACGAAAAGAAGAAAGCGTTCAAACTACTAAAGCAACAAGGCAGCGAAGAAGCGCTAAAATCATACAGGGAAAAAAACAAAATATGCAAAGATAAGATCAAAACTGCCAAGGAGGAGGCGGAAAGATGGATCGCCAAAGAGAGCAAAAACAACCCGAAACTATTCTTCAACTATATTAACAGCAAAAGGATTTGCACTGAGAGCGCTGGCCCTTTAACAAATAATGCAGGGGAAATCATTGATGACGAAGGGAAAGCAAATCTACTAAACAGTTTCTTCTCAAGTGTGTTCACCAAAGAAAAGGAAATGCCACACGAGATGCAGGGGAATAAAATGAACGCCTCACAAAATATCTCATACCTAACGCAGGAGGAGGTGCGGAAGTGACTAAAGACAACTAAAATTGATAAATCGCCAGGCCCAGATGGATTACACCCAAGGATACTAAGGGAACTAAGTGACGAGATAGCTAGGCCGCTATACCTAATATTTCTAGACACTATCAAGACCGGAGTAGTACCATTGGATTGGCGCATTGCCAACGTGGTTCCAATTTACAAAAAAGGGAGCAAAAGTGAGCCTGGTAACTACAGGCCAGTAAGTCTCACTTCAGTAACGGGAAAAATCTTCGAGGGGATTCTGAGAGACGCCATCGATGAGTACCTCAAGGAGATTAAGGGAATAACTCCTCACCAGCATGGATTCATGAAGGGTCGCTCATGTCAGACAAATCTGATCAGCTTCTACGATGAAGTAAGCTCTAAGCTGGACCAGGGAGAATCTATTGATCTTGTATATCTGGACTTCTCTAAAGCCTTTGACACCGTGCCACATAACAGGCTGATATATAAAATGAGGCAGCTCGGACTGGGTGAAAACGTGTGTAAGTGGGTAAAAAATTGGCTCAATGATAGAAAGCAGAGGGTGGTAATAAATGGCTCGTACTCTGATTGGACCACAGTCGCTAGCGGGGTGCCACAGGGTTCAGTATTAGGCCCCACTCTGTTCAACATATTTATTAATGACCTGATAGAGGGGCTGCACAGCAAAATATCAGTATTTGCAGATGACACAAAATTATACAATATAATTAATGCAATGGAGGACAATGTGCGGCTACAAACGGACCGAGATAAGCCGGGGGCTTGGGGAGGGGGGGAATGGCAAATGAAGTTCAATGTTAAAAAATGTAAGACTATGCACATGGGCAGGAGGAACGGATGTCACCAATATTCACTTAATGGGGTACCACTAGGGAAAAGTGATATGGAAAAGGATCTGGGGGCATTAGTGGATAATAGACTAAACTGGAGTAACCAATGCCAGTCAGCCGCTGCAAAGGCAAATAAAGTCTTGGGGTGCAGTAAAAGAGGTATAGGGGCGAAGGACGAGAACATCATCCTTCCATTATATAAGGCACTTGTCAGGCCTCACATGGAATACTGCGTACAGTTCCGGTCACCGGGGCTCAGGAAAGATGTCACAGTGCTGAGGGGTACAAAGAAGGGCAACTAAACTGATACATGGAATGACGGGACTGGAATACCCAGAGAGGCACAAAACTGGATTATTCACCCCGGAAAACAGACGGCTAAGGGGCGACCAAATAACTATGTATAAGTACATGAGGGGACGATACAAGGATCTCTGCCATGATCTGTTTATACCCAGGACTGCGAGGGTAACAAGAGGGCATCCGCTACGATTAGAGGAAAGCAGGTTTCATCACCAAAATAGAAGGGGGTTCTTTACTGTAAGAGCAGTTAGACTGTGGAACTCTCTGCCTGAGGACGTAGCGATGGCAAAATCCATAGAGGAGTTTAAAAGGGGACTTGATGTCTTTCTGGAGAGGAAGGACATTACAGGATATAAATCTTAGGTTAATTGTTAATCCTGGTATACAGGCAGGTAGGAACTATTAGGGGTTGGTCCAGGGAACAGTCTGATTGCCATTAGGGAGTCGGGAAGGAATTTTTTTCCCCAAAAGGGCTAATTGGCTCCTGCCTCTTGGGGTTTTCTGCCTTCCTCTGGATCAACAACACAGTAGGACAACAGGCTGGACTAGATGGACAATGTCTTCATTCAGCCTTACATACTATGTTACTATGTCACTTGGGGTCATCTCTATCACATGGGGGCTGGTTACATGTCACTTGGGGTCATCTCTATGACATGGGGGCAGGTTACATGTCACCCGGGGTCATCTCTATGACATGGGGCAGGTTACATGTCACCCGGGGTCATCTCTATCTCATGTGGGCAGGTTTACATGTCACCCGGGGTCATTAATATTACATGTGGGCAGGTTACATGTTACCCAGGTAATCTCTATGACATACGGTCAGGTTATAAGTCACCCGGGGTCATCTCTATCACATGGGAACAGGTTACATGTCACCCGGGGTCATCTCTATCACATAGGAGCAGGTAACATGTTACCCGGGGTCATCCCTATCACATGTGGGCAGGTACATGTTACCCGAGTCATCTCTATCACATGGGGACAGATTACATGTCACCTGGGGTCATGACTATCGACATGGGAGCAGGTTACATGTCACCTGGGGTCATGACTATCACATGGGGCAGGTTACATGTCACCCGGGGTCATTACTATCACATGTGGGCAGGTTACATGTCACCCAGGTCATACTATCACATGGGGCTGGTTACATGTCACCCGGGGTCATTACTATCACATGGGACTGGTTACATGTCACCGGGGTCATTACTATCACATGGGGACTGGTTACATGTCACCCGGGTCATTACTATCACATGGGGCTGGTTACATGTCACCCTGGTCATTACTATCACATGGGAACAGGTTACATGTCACCCGGGGTCATTACTATCACATGGGGTAGGTTACACGTCACCCGGGTCATCACTATCGCATTGGAGGAGGTTACATGTCACCACCACATGTGGGCAAGTTACATGTCACTCGGGTCATTGCTATCATATGTGGGCAGGTTACACGTCACCCTGGGTTATCGGTATGACCTAGGGGCAAGTTACATGTTACAGGAGGTCATCACTATCTTATGGGCACAGGTTACATGTCACCCAGGTCATCCTATCACATGGGGCACTTTACATGTCACCCAGGTCATCCCTATCACATGGGGCACTTTACATGTCACCCGGGTTCATCTCTGTCACATGGGGGCATGTACATGTCACCCGGGTCATCTCTTTCACATGTGGGCAGGTTACATGTCACCTGGGGTCATCTCTTTCACATGTGGGTAGGTTACATGTCACCCGGGTCATCTCTTTCACATGTGGGCAGGTTACATGTCACCCGGGTCATCTCTTTCACATGTGGGTAGGTTACATGTCACCAGGTCATCTCTTTCACATGTGGGTAGGTTACATGTCACCCGGGTCATCTCTTTCACATGTGGCAGGTTACATGTCACCTGGGGTCATCTCTATGACATGTGGGCTGCTTACTGTCACCCGGGTCATCTCTATCACATGGGGCAGGTTACATGTCACTTGGGGTCATTGCTATGACATAGGGCTGGTTACACGTCACCCGGGGTCATCCCTATCACATGGGGGCAGGTTACTTGTCACCCAGGGTCATCTCTATCACATGGGGGCAGGTTACACGTCTCCCGGATCATCTCTATCTCATGGGGCTAGTAACATGTCACCCGGGGTCATCCCTATCACATGGGGGCAGGTTACATGTCACCCGGGGTCATCTCTATCTCATGGGGGCTGGTTACATGTCACCGGGGTCATCTCACTGCCATAGGGTCAGGTTATAAGTCACCCGGGCTCATCACTATCACATGGGGCAGGTTAAACATCACCCGGGTCATTATGTCTACTCTGCTATTTTATCTGATTCTATTTTTTCATTTTAAAGGTCACAAAATCCACAACAAACCCTGATGAGCTCGGAACCCTCGCCAGCCAGCTCACCACAGACTACAGCCAATTGGCTCATGAGGCCAAACCGGCATCTATGACTGCCGAGAACGAAGAGGTGAGAGTTGGTGATCCAGAGGCCTCTGCAGGTCATCTAACTTGTCATTCCCTACCCTCTGGATCTTACCCCCACAACTCGGGATCTCCCCCCTTGGGCTCTCCTCTCTCTCTCCCCTCCCCCCTTGGGCTCTCCTCTCTCTCCCCCCTTGGGCTCTCCTCTCTCTCCCCCCTTGGGCTCTCCGCTCCTCCCCCCTTGGGCTCTCCTCTCTCTCTCCCCCTCCCCCCTTGGGCTCTCCTCTCTCTCCGCTCCTCCCCCTTGGGCTCTCCTCTCTCTCTCCGCTCCTCCCCCTTGGGCTCTCCTCTCTCTCTCCGCTCCTCCCCCCTTGGGCTCTCCTCTCTCTCCCCCCTCCTCCCTTGGGCTCTCCCCCTCCTCCCTTGGCTCTCCCCCCTCCTCCCTTGGGCTCTCCCCCTCCTCCCTTGGGCTCTCCTCTCTCTTCCCCTCCCCCTCCTGCCTTGGGCTCTCCTTTCTCTTCCCCCTCCCCCCTTGGGCTCTCCTCTCTCCCCCCCCTCCTCCCTTGGGCTCTCCTCTCTCCCCCCCTCCCCCCCTTGGGCTCTCCTCTCTCTCCCCTCCTCCCCCCTTGGGCTCTCCCTCCTCCCCCCTTGGGCTCTCCTCTTTCTCTCCCCTCCTCCCCCCTTGGGCTCTCCTCTTTCTCTCCCCTCCTCCCCCCTTGGGCTCTCCTCTCTCTCTCCCCTCCTCCCCCCTTGGGCTCTCCTCTCTCTCTCCCCTCCTCCCCCCTTGGGCTCTCCTCTCTCTCTCCCCTCCTCCCCCCTTGGGCTCTCCTCTCTCTCTCCCCTCCTCCCCCCTTGGGCTCTCCTCTCTCTCTCCCCTCCTCCCCCCTTGGGCTCTCCTCTCTCTCTCCCCTCCTCCCCCCTTGGCTCTCCTTTCTCTCTCCCCCCTCCCCCCTTGGGCTCTCCTCTCTCTCTCCCCCCTCCCCCCTTGGGCTCTCTCTTCCCCCCCCATCCCCCCTTGGGCTCTCCTCTCTCTTCCCCCCCCATCCCCCCTTGGGCTCTCCTCTCTCTTCCCCCCCATCCCCCCTTGGCTCTCCTCTCTCCCCTCCTCCCCCCTTGGGCTCTCCTCTCTCTCCCCTCCTCCCCCTTGGGCTCTCCTCTCTCTCTCCCTCCTCCCCCTTGGGCTCTCCTCTCTCTCTCCCTCCTCCCCCCTTGGGCTCTCCTCTCTCTCTCCCCTCCTCCCCCTTGGGCTCTCCTCTCTCTCCCCTCCTCCCCCCTTGGGCTCTCCTTTCTCTCTCCCCCCTCCCCCCTTGGGCTCTCCTCTCTCTCTCCCCCATCCCCCTTGGGCTCTCCTCTCTCTTCCCCCCCATCCCCCCTTGGGCTCTCCTCTCTCTTCCCCCCCCCCCATCCCCCTTGGCTCTCCTCTCTCTTCCCCCCCCCCCATCCCCCCTTGGGCTCTCCTCTCTCTTCCCCCCCCCATCCCCCTTGGGCTCTCCTCTCTCTTCCCCCCCCCCATCCCCCCTTGGGCTCTCCTCTCTCTTCCCCCCCCCCCATCCCCCCTTGGGCTCTCCTCTCTCTTCCCCCCCCCATCCCCCTTGGGCTCTCCTCTCTCTCTCTCCACCCCCCTTGGGCTCTCCTCTCTCTCTCTCCCACCCCCCTTGGGCTCTCCTCTCTCTCTCCCACCCCCCTTGGGCTCTCTCTCTCTCTCCCACCCCCCTTGGCTCTCCTCTCTCTCTCTCTCTCTCCCACCCCCCTTGGGCTCTCCTCTCTCTCTCTCTCTCTCTCTCTCTCTCTCTCTCTCTCTCTCTCTCTCTCTCTCTCTCTCTCTCTCTCTCTCTCCCACCCCCCTTGGGCTCTCCTCTCTCTCTCTCTCTCTCTCTCTCTCTCCCACCCCCCTTGGGCTCTCCTCTCTCTCTCTCTCCCACCCCCCTTGGGCTCCCCCCTCTCCCCCCCTCCCCCTTGGGCTTGGCGGCTTCTCGCGCGCGCTCCCCCTCTTGGCGGCTTCTCGCGCGCGCTCCCCCTCTTGGCGGCTTCTCGCGCGCGCTCCCCCTCTTGGCGGCTCCTCGCGCGCGCTCCCCCTCTTGGCGGCTCCTCGCGCGCGCTCCCCCCTCTTGGCGGCTCCTCGCGCGCGCTCCCCCTCTTGGCGGCTCCTCGCGCGCGCTCCCCCTCTTGGCGGCTCCTCGCGCGCGCTCCCCCTCTTGGCGGCTCCTCGCGCGCGCTCCCCC
Source organism: Eleutherodactylus coqui (assembly GCA_035609135.1). NCBI lineage: Eukaryota > Metazoa > Chordata > Amphibia > Anura > Eleutherodactylidae > Eleutherodactylus > Eleutherodactylus coqui. The sequence goes on from CM069409.1 coordinate 1,536,012, forward strand.
TCTTGGCGGCTCCTCGCGCGCGCTCCCCCTCTTGGCGGCTCCTCGCGCGCGCTCCCCCTCTTGGCGGCTCCTCGCGCGAACTCCCCCTCTTGGCGGCTCCTCTCTACAAACCCATGCTGGCTCTGGTTAATTACTCCATTCTTATCCAAGTACTTGCATACATGCTGTTTAATAATTTGTTCAGAGATCTTTCCTGGAATAAAAGTCAGGCTCACAGGCCTGTAGTTTCCTGGATCCACCTTCTCCCTTTTTTTGAAGATAAACAACATTTGCCCTTCTTCAATCTCTGGGACTTCACCTGTTCTCCAGGAATTTTCAAAGATTATGGCGAGTGGTTCAGCAATCCCTCATTGGGATCTCTCCCCCCCCCCCCCGCCCTTCATTGGATCCCCCCCCCGCCCCTTCATTGGGATCCCCCCCCGCCCCTTCATTGGGATCCCCCCCCGCCCCTTCATTGGGATCCCCCCCCCCGCCCCTTCATTGGGATCCCCCCCCCCGCCCCTTCATTGGGATCCCCCCCCCGCCCCTTCATTGGGATCCCCCCCCCTTTATTGGTATCTCGCCCCCCCCCCCTTTATTGGTATCTCGCCCTCCCCCCTTTATTGTATCTCGCCCCTCCCCCCTTTATTGGTATCTCGCCCCTCCCCCCTTTATTGGTATCTCGCCCTCCCCCCTTTATTGGTATCTCGCCCCTCCCCCCTTTATGGTATCTCGCCCCTCCCCCCTTCATTGTATCTCGCCCCTCCCCCCTTCATTGGTATCTCGCCCCTCCCCCCTTCATTGGTATCTCGCCCCTCCCCCCTTCATTGGTATCTCGCCCCCCCCCCCTTCATTGGTATCTCGCCCCCCCCTTCATTGGGACGGCCCCCCCCCTTCATTGGATCGCCCCCCCCCTTCATTGGATCGCCCCCCCCCCTTCATTGGGATCGCCCCCCCCTTCATTGGGATCGCCCCCCCCTTCATTGGGATCGCCCCCCTTCATTGGGATCACCCCCTCCCCCTTCAATGGGATCACCCCCCCTTCATTGGGATCTCCCCCCCCCTTCATTGGGATCTCTCCCACCCTTCATTGGGATCTCTCCCCACCCTTCATTGGGATTCCCCCCCCCCTCATTGGGATCTCCCCCCCCTTCATTGGGATCCCCCCCCCCCTTCATTGGGATCTCCCCCCCCCTTCATTGGGATCCCCCCCCCCTTCATTGGGATCCCCCCCCTTCATTGGGATTCCCCCCCCTTCATTGGGATCCCCCCCTTCATTGGATCCCCCCCCTTCATTGGGATCCCCCCCCCCTTCATTGGGATCCCCCCCCTTCATTGGGATCCCCCCCCCTTCATTGGGATCTCTCCTCCCCCCCTTCATTGGGATCTCTCCTCCCCCCCTTCATTGGGATCTCTCCTCCCCCCCTTCATTGGGATCTCTCCTCCCCCCCTTCATTGGGATCTCGCCCCTCCCCCTTCATTGGATCTCGCCCTCCCCCCTTCATTGGGATCTCGCCCCTCCCCCCTTCATTGGGATCGCCCCCCCCTTCATTGGGATCGCCCCCCCTTCATTGGGATCGCCCCCCCTTCATTGGGATCGCCCCCCCTTCATTGTGATCTCCCCCCCCCCCTTCATTGTGATCTCCCCCCCCCCTTCATTGTGATCTCCCCCCCCCCCTTCATTGTGATCTCCCCCCCCCTTCATTGTGATCTCCCCCCCCCTTCATTGGGATCTCCCTCCCCCCCCTTCATTGGGATCTCCCTCCCCCCCCCTTCATTGGGATCTCCCCACCCCCCTTATTGGGATCTCGCCCCTTCCCCCTTTATTGGTATCTCGCCCCTCCCCCCTTCGTTGGGATTCCCTCCCCCCTTCGTTGGGATCTCTCCCCCCCTCCTTATTGGCGTCTCTCCCCCCCCCCCCCTCCTTATTGGCGTCTCTCCCCCCCCCCCCTCCTTATTGGCGTCTCTCCCCCCCCCTCCTTATTGGCGTCTCTCCCCCCCCCCCCTCCTTATTGGCGTCTCTCCCCCACCCCCTTTATTGGCGACTCTCCCCCACCCCCTTTATTGGCGACTCTCCCCCACCCCCTTTATTGGCGACTCTCCCCCACCCCCTTTATTGGCGACTCTCCCCCACCCCCTTTATTGGCGTCTCTCCCCCACCCCCTTTATTGGCGTCTCTCCCCCACCCCCTTTATTGGCGTCTCTCCCCCACCCCCTTTATTGGCGTCTCTCCCCCACCCCCTTTATTGGCGTCTCTCCCCCACCCCCTTTATTGGCGTCTCTCCCCCACCCCCTTTATTGGCGTCTCTCCCCCACCCCCTTTATTGGCGTCTCTCCCCCACCCCTTTATTGGCGTCTCTCCCCCACCCCCTTTATTGGCGTCTCTCCCCCACCCCCTTTATTGGCGTCTCTCCCCCACCCCCTTTATTGGCGTCTCTCCCCCACCCCCCTGCTTTTTTTTGCATCTCTTTCCCACCCCCTTTATTGGCGTCTCTCCCCCACCCCCCTGCTTTTTTTTGCATCTCTTTCCCACCCCCCTGCTTTTTTTTGCATCTCTTTCCCACCCCCTTTATTGGCGTCTCTCCCCCACCCCCCTGCTTTTTTTTGCATCTCTTTCCCACCCCCTTTATTGGGATTTCTCCCCCACCCCCTTTATTGGGATTTCTCCCCCTCCCCCTTTATTGGGATTTCTCCCCCACCCCCTTTATTGGGATTTCTCCCCCACCCCCTTTATTGGGATTTCTCCCCCACCCCCTTTATTGGGATTTCTCCCCCACCCCCTTTATTGGGATTTCTCCCCCACCCCCTTTATTGGGATTTCTCCCCCACCCCCTTTATTGGGATTTCTCCCCCACCCCCTTTATTGGGATTTCTCCCCCACCCCATTTATTGGGATTTCTCCCCCACCCCCTTTATTGGGATTTCTCCCCCACCCCCTTTATTGGGATTTCTCCCCCACCCCCTTTATTGGGATTTCTCCCCCACCCCCTTTATTGGGATTTCTCCCCCCACCCCCTTTATTGGGATTTCTCCCCCACCCCCTTCATTGGGATTTCTCCCCCACCCCCTTCATTGGGATCCCCCCCCCACCCCCTTCATTTGAATCCCCCCCCTCCTTCATTGGGATCTAGTGAGTCCCTGCCCCTGCTGTTTCATTGTGATCTCCTCCCTTTCCCCTCTCCCACCCCCTTTCATTGGGACCTCTTTTTCCCTTCATTGGGATCCCTCACCCCCTCCCCTTCACTGCTATCTCCCCCCCCCTCGCCTTTATTGGGATCTCTTCCCCCCTTTATTGGGATCTCTTCCCCCCTTTATTGGGATCTCTTCCCCCCCTTTATTGGGATATCTTCCCCCCTCCCCTTTATTGGGATCTCTCCCCCTCCCCTTTATTGGGATCTCTCCCCCTCCCCTTTATTGGGATCTCTCCCCCTCCCCTTTATTGGGATCTCTCCCCCCTCCCCTTTATTGGGATCTCTCCCCCCTCCCCTTTATTGGGATCTCTTCCCCCCCTCCCCTTTATTGGGATCTCTTCCCCCCCTCCCCTTTATTGGGATCTCTTCCCCCCTCCCCTTTATTGGGATCTCTTCCCCCCCTCCCCTTTATTGGGATCTCTTCCCCCCTCCCCTTTATTGGGATCTCTCCCCCCCCCCTCCCCTTTATTGGGATCTCTTCCCCCCTCCCCTTTATTGGGATCTCTCCCCCCTTCATTGGCATCTAGTCTCCCCCTTTGTGATCTCGTGCGTCCCCACTCCCCCTGTTTCATTGTGATCTCCTCCCTTTCCCCTCTCCACCCCCACCCCCTTTCATTGGGACCTCTTTTTCCCTTCATTGGGATCCCCCCCCTTCATTGCGATTTCATTAACCCCACCCCCCACCCCTGCTTCATTGGGACCCCCTCATTGGGATTTCTTCCCCCCTTCATTGGGATCTAGTCTCCCCCTTTGGGGATCTCATTTATCCCCACTCCCCCCTGTTTCATTGTGATCTCCTTTCCCCTCTCCACCCCCCACCCCCTTTCATTGGGACCTCATTTTCCGTTCATTGGGACCTCTTCCTCTTTCCCCCTTCCCTGAAACTATTTCCTATTCCCCTCATGATCTTTTTCCTACTCCCCACTCCTCAGTATTTCCTTCCCTCTTTCCCCCCTTCTCAGGATTTCCTTCCCTCTCCCCCCACCCCTTGAGATGGATCTTTTTCCTCTCCTTCCTCCTTGGGATATCCTTCCCTCTTCCTGTGGGATCTCCCCTCCCTCCATCCTTTCCCTTCCTTTTCCCCTTGGGTTCTCCTATCTTCTTTTCCCCTCCCCCTTGGTATCTCTCCTTTTCCCCTTGCCAACCCCATTGGGAATTCCTCCAACCCCCTTTTGGATCTCATGTCCTTTCCCTGTTGGGACCTAGTCTCTCCCTTTCCCCCTTTGGGATCTTGTGTGTGTGCCCCCCCCACCCAGTTTCATTGCGATCTGCTCCCTTTCTCTCCTCACCCTTCCTCGTGATCTGCACTCCTTGGGAACTCCCTTCCTCGGCATCGCCTTGCCTCCCCTACCCCCCAAGCTCTTATTTCTTCTCACTTATCTGCATTGTTCTGCCCTCAGATCGGGTCGCACATTAAGCAGCGGGTCCAGGAGCTCGGGCACGGCTGCTCTCAGCTGGTCACTAGGGCCGGAGCCCTTCAGTGTTCCCCGTCAGATACTTACACGAAGAGAGAACTGATCGACTGTGCGCGGCTGGTGTCTGAGAAGGTAAATGGGCGCTTCCGACAGCAATGTGGCCCTCGTGGACAGCAGGTCCGCAGTGTGTGACCCTCATGTCTTACTGCTCTTAGGTGTCACATGTATTGGCGGCCCTGCAGGCTGGTAACCGTGGCACACAGGCCTGTATCACCGCCGCCAGCGCTGTGTCGGGGATCATTGCGGATTTGGACACTACCATTATGTTTGCCACAGCGGGAACGCTCAACAGAGAGAACGCAGAGACGTTTGCAGATCACCGGTGAGCAGCGACTTCTAGTTGTGATCAGTCTGCAGGAAGTGACCCTCCGTGACCCCGTTTACCCCTGTGCTTCCTTCCAGCGAGGGCATCCTCAAGACCGCTAAAGCCCTGGTTGAAGACACCAAGGTCTTGGTTCAGAACGCAACCTCCAGCCAAGAGAAACTGGCTCAGGCGGCGCAGTCCTCCGTGACGACCATCACGCGACTGGCAGAGAATGTCAAGCTTGGTGCGGCCAGCCTGGGATCCGAGGACCCAGAGACGCAGGTAGGCATGAGCATGGTGGCAACTCTGGGCATTTAGACTGATGTGAAGGGTCCAGCTCTTACTAGCCCTGTAATGGCACCCAACACCCATAGAGCGCGGGAGCCCCGACGGTATGTGACACCCATAGAGCACTAGTGCCCCGACGGTATGTGACACCCATAGAGCACTAGTGCCCCGACGGTATGTGACACCCATAGAGCACTAGTGCCCCGACGGTATGTGACACCCATAGAGCACTAGTGCCCCGACGGTATGTGACACCTGCAGAGCAGCTCCGATAGTAGCCGGAGTTGGACAACTCCAACTCTGAGATTAGTGAGTGTAATCCACGTACGGACGTCTGTGTGCTGGCTTGTGGCATCATCATTCATGGTCGTGGCAGCAGGTGACATTGGCCGCAGCAGGTGACCATCCCATGCTTCAGTGCTAGATAGTTTTGCTGTTCATGGACCTGCTGTGGTAAAGAGGCCCCCAGTGCCATCCTACACCCCCCAGTCCTCTTCAGTGGCCACCGCCATACTACAGTGATCACCTACCTTCTGCTTCTTCGCAGGTTGTTCTCATAAATGCAGTGAAGGACGTGGCCAAGGCCCTGGGAGATCTCATTAGCGCCACAAAGGCTGCGGCAGGCAAGTCCAGTGATGACCCATCAGTCTATCAGCTGAAGAATTCAGCCAAGGTAAGTGACCACCTGGTTACGGGTGCGGCTCCACATCGTGGCTGACGTGATGCCGGATGTTTTGGGGTCACTGGCATGGTTGTGCTTCCAGGTTATGGTGACCAATGTGACGTCGCTCCTGAAAACCGTGAAAGCTGTGGAGGATGAGGCAACCAAGGGGACACGGGCTCTGGAGGCCACCATAGAACACATAAGGCAGGAGCTTGCGGTGAGTCTGTGGGTCTGGTGGCACCGTGAAGGGGCTAGTCATCTCAGGGGCTTTACGTCTTACCTCCTCTCCTAGGTCTTCTCCTCTCCGGAGCCGCCGCCTCACACTTCCACCCCAGAGGACTTCATCCGCATGACCAAGGGCATCACCATGGCTACTGCCAAGGCTGTTGCTGCCGGGAACTCTTGCCGCCAAGAAGATGTCATTGCCACAGCCAACCTGAGCCGGCGGGCTATCGCTGACATGTTACGTTCATGCAAGGTGCGGTCATGTGACACATGGAGGTAACGCCATACGAGTAGTGAAGCTTTGTAATGGCAGTCTTCTATGTCCACAGGAAGCTGCGTATCACCCTGAGGTGAGCCCGGACGTGCGCATGCGTGCCATGAGGTTCGGGAAGGAATGCGCCACAGGCTACCTGCAGCTGCTGGACCACGTCCTGGTGGTAAGTGGCCACAGCGGTATTGCTGTCACCTGTGGCTGGTAACGCAGGTCTCATCTTTGTAGTCTTCTGTCCACACAGATCCTCCAGAAGCCGAGTCCTGAGCTGAAGCAGCAGCTAGCCGGATACTCCAAGCAAGTAGCCGGTTCAGTGACGGAGCTCATCCAGGCTGCGGAGGCCATGAAAGGTGCCGTGTTCGCTCCATGTGGTCCTGCAGCACAGTAGGGGTCTGATGACTGATGGAGGATAGGACGCGGAGCCAGGAGTATGCGGACACGTAGCGGCTGCTAGTGATGTTGAGCCCACCTATCCCTCATATGAGGGGGCTGCTGCAGGATAGTGCTACAGCAGTCCGGAGCTTTACTGGGCACCGCAGCCCTACTGTTATGGGGTCCAAATTCAGAGATCTCTTGCTGTCTTTTAGGTACTTCTCTGACGTGCAGGACCAGTAGAGGAACTGCAGCAACACTATGTAGACAAAAGTATTGGCCCCCCAGCAGTCGTGCCCGCTCATATGTGAACATCTATATATATATATATATATATATATATATATATATATCTATCTGACTGGCTCACTCACTGACTCACTCACTCACTGACTCACTCACTCACTGACTCACTCACTGACTCACTCACTCACTGACTCACTCACTCACTGACTCACTCACTCACTGACTCACTCACTCACTGACTCACTCACTGACTGACTCACCGACTGACTCACCACTAATTCTCCAACTTCCCGATGTTATAGAAACATGAAATTTGGCAGGAGCATTAATTGTCATAAATAGGAAAAGTTAATGGGTCCCAACTCGATTATTCAATTTTAAGCGCAAAAGAACTAGCGTCCAAATTTTGGTGGGATGTCACCAAGTATAGAGCTGACAACAAGGTCTGTTGGTGGGATGTCACCAGGTGTAGAGCCGACAACGGGGTCTGGTGGTGGGATGTCACCAGGTGGAGAGCTGACAACGGGGTCTGGTGGGGGGATGTCACCAGGTGTAGAGCTGACAACGGGGTCTGGTGGGGGGATGTCACCAGGTGTAGAGCCGACAACGGGGTCTGGTGGGGGGATGTCACCAGGTGTAGAGCCGACAACAGGGTCTGGTGGGGGGATGTCACCACCAGGTGTAGAGCTGACAATGGGGTCTGGTGGGGGGATGTTACCAACCAATCAGTACAGACATCACAGCTTCTGAACCTTCCAGAGTCCACTCTTGGCCATGTTATGGGGAGATGGATGCCATTTGGAGACTTTATTGGCTCAAAGTCTGAATCTGAAGTGGGACAAACTAGAACACCGTATCCATGCGCCCAACACATCCATGATCCCTGCGTTACTATCTTAAGCTCCTCCTTTCACACATTTGTGGGTATCTGGTGGGAAACGGCTGTGGAGGGTGACTGCAGTCATCGAGGCCGAAGGTGGCCAACACCGGATAGGCAAATGGGAATAAAATCCTTGTGCGTGCATTCCCATACTTCTGTCACCATAGTGTATAACGTTGCTCCAGTCCATCTGAGATGAAGCCTCTCGGCTCTTGAATTGTGTTTCCAGCTCATGCTCCCAGCTATGCGTCTCCATAGTAACAGACGACAATGTGCGTGCAGCCTGCTGCTGCTGTGTACCTTTCTACATATACTCTTATGGGGTCCCTGGAGGACCAGACTACATGGTGTGATTGTCCTCTGTTACCATGGACCCAGAAGTCTTACACACAAGTTCTTCCAAGAAAGTTGTAGTCTGCGCCGCAGCAATTGGATCCACCAGAAATAGATGAAGTGGGACTTGTGTGTCAGGACTGGTAGGTCGTCCACCACACTCATCCAGATCCATCAATATAGGACATAGCAGGTGCCGTAGCAAACCACCTTCGTATCGCCTGCTCCAGTGCTGTCTGCTAAAGGTAGTGACCCTCTGTTTTTGCTCGCATTCTCCACTATAACAGGCACTGAATGGGTGGACCCTGAAGACCCCACCGTTATAGCAGAGAACGAGCTCCTGGGAGCTGCAGCCGCTATAGAAGCAGCAGCCAAGAAGCTGGAGCAGCTAAAACCTCGTGCCAAACCAAAGGTAACCCGCAAACCAAAACTGTCAACCCTGCCAGAAACCCCTCTAGTAAGACCGTGAACATTACCAATATTCCCCTAAGCTTATGGGGGAACCCACGTGTAAGTCCATACCGATGGTCCATAGATGACCTGGAGTCTGGTGCAGGTCAGACTCATCTGAGCTGTGAATGTCCGGTCAATGGTGGAGCACCCATATAAATGCGACGGGAGCAATTGGACATCTCGGAACGCAGTCGCCACTTGTACACTCAGCTGGGACTTTCATGTGTCCTCAGGATCCAGTCGCTCGTGACCTGTGACTTGGACATCTCATGATTTGGTCATGGTGATTCTCTGAGCTGGGACGACTTCCCCTCAGGATCCGGTCGCTCGTGCCCTGTGACTTGGACAGCTCATGATTTGGTCATGGTGGTTCTCTAAGCTGGGACGGCTTCCCCTCAGGTTCCGGTCTCTTGTGCCCTGAGCTGGGACTTGCATGTGTCCTCAGGATCTGATCGCTCGTGCCCTGTGACTTGGACATCTCAGGATTCGGTCATGGTAGTTCTCTGAGCTGGGACGGCTTGCCCTCAGGATCCAGTTCCTCGTGCCCTGAGCTGGGACTTGCTCCTTGCCGTTAGCTTGGTGGCGCATTCTGTGGCTCGTTGCAATGTTTCCTGCGCCCCAGCTCATGTTGGGCTCATGATACTCACTGTGCTTTGTTGTGTGTTTGTAGCAGGCGGATGAGAGCTTGAATTTTGAGGAGCAAATCTTGGAAGCAGCGAAGTCCATTGCAGCCGCCACCAGCGCCCTTGTGAAAGCGGCATCTGCAGCCCAGAGAGAGCTAGTGGCCCAGGGCAAGGTGGGTCTTTGTGTTTTCTCTGCTCTCTTGTGCCTCCCTGGAGGGCCGTATGTTCTCGTTGTTTCCCGGCTCGGTCTTGAGTGTTTGCACCCAGTTTCTTTTTTTTGTCATAGTTGCACCTTTCTGCTTTCTTCCAGGTTGGAGCAATCCCAGCAAATGCCGTAGACGATGGCCAGTGGTCACAGGGCCTGATCTCAGCGGTGAGTGCCCGGATTAGTGAGTGCAGACTCGTGGAGCTCCGCAGTGTTGGACTTCTATTGTGACTGTTCTTTACTTCTTCAGGCCAGGATGGTCGCCGCCGCTACGAGTAATTTGTGTGAGGCAGCGAACTCTGCGGTTCAGGGTCATGCCAGCGAGGAGAAACTGATTTCATCAGCTAAACAAGTGGCTGCATCTACAGCTCAACTACTTGTGGCTTGTAAAGTGAAGGCCGACCACGATTCAGAGGCCATGAAGAGACTGCAGGTGGGTGGACAGCCATGTGGCTGGAGACTGGGGACCGGCCTTCGCCTCTAATGATGTTGTATCCATGCAGGTGGCAGGAAATGCTGTGAAGAGAGCGTCGGACAACCTGGTGAAAGCCGCTCAGAAGGCAGCAGCATTCCAAGAGTATGATGAGACGGTGGTGGTGAAGGAGCGGATGGTAGGAGGGATCGCACAGGTGAGGAGCACTAGGGGACGAGCCTAAAGTATCTCATAGCGTGCCGCCGTTGGCAGAACAGATCCCACCTGCAGCCGAGTCAGCGCGGCTGTCTGCTGATGTGTGGGCCCTTGTGAATGTAGCACCACCTCAATCTAGCGTAAGGGTTTGACGGTTCCATCCCTGTAGCACCACCACCTCGTATTTAAGGCCCTCCTCATTTGTTGCCAGGCATTAGCAGTAGGGATGGCATGACTGGTTGGGTCCGCCATCTTAATACCGACAGTCTTTACATCATGTTCTTCCTCTGCAGATTATTGCAGCTCAGGAAGAAATGTTGCGGAAGGAGCGCGAGCTGGAGGAGGCGCGGAAGAAGCTGGCCATGATACGACAGCAGCAGTATAAGTTTCTGCCGTCTGAGCTACGGGAGGACTCGCAGAACTGAGCTGTCGCGGACTCTTCCCCACCTGCCACGCCATTAACATTTCTCAGCACTCTTCTTCCCGACTACTGAGGTTTAACCGGCTTCTCCTGCTCACTAATCGCTCTTGCACATGGGCCTCAGTAGTGTCTATGAAGCCGGCGCTCTGGGACTTGGGGCCACATCGTTCATCCTCCTCTGCTGGAAGGAGCGGAACGTGTTGTGTGTGAATGTTGTTAGTTCGTTCCCAGCTGAACGGTTTGTTTTGTATTGGTGCCTTATTGCCCTGACGCTGGCTTGTGGCCGGGCTGATGCCTTATTGCGCCCTGTCTATGCTGTATTAACCTCCAGCTACTTGCCTCTTAGGCCGCCCTCCCCTGTGTTCTAGGAGAGAGGCGGAGTGACTGCCGTGTGACTGGTGACCTCTGCGTCTGATTGGATGTCTATGTGTTACTTCATGCCGATAAGTGCCTGAACGTGCCGTGCACAATCAAACTGTTACCCCTGGCCGAGCGTGCTCCTCCCGTCTCCCCAGGATGTTCCCTTACATTTCTATATAAAGTATTTTTATTTTGCTGAAGTTTTTTTATGCTCTTCATATGGACCCGAGCGGCGCCATCTGTGCCGGCTCCACCAAAAGTATCACCAATAAATATCTTCACCTTGGAATGGTGGCTCTTGTCTCGGTCTATCACAGTGGGGGATACGTTTGTAGTTGTGCCAGTCGTGTCATAGGGCGGTGGCTGCCGTCACCCACTGCTGTCCTTGGCCACCAAACACGATCAGCTGACGGCAGTTCGCTTCCTGAGAGAAGCGATAACTCTAACGATACTGGCCATAAAACAATGTGGTATCGTGTTGGCCATTAGAAGGTCTTGTATGTACAAGATGAACTGGTTTCCTTTATGTGCTACGGCAGCACAACCATGGGGGCGGGGGAGGGGGGGTAGTTCCGTCCCGATGTACTATTGGGGCAGATGGAATTTCTAATTAAACGCTAGTTAACTAGAACCCCCTGACCCTATGAGAAGGATGTCTAGCACCTCCCACCCTGCAGCAGCACAACCATTGGTGCATGAGGGAGCTCCCTATAAGGTAACGTCTTTCTAATTCCCCAATGGTTGTGCTCTTGCAAGACGTAAGGGAAACGTTAAGCTCCTAAATCCTGACTGCAGTACAAGCTTCCCACCCTAATTGTATACTATTACCTTATAATTAGCAAGGTGGGAGGGGCTAGACCTCTTTCTTATAGGGTCCGGAGCTCCAGTTAATTAGTGTTTAATTTGACTTATTACGAATTCCATCTGCCCTAATAGTACCCCCTTCTGCTACCCCCATGTTTGTGCTGCTGTCAGCACTAAGGGAAACCAAATCCTAATCGCTTCCCTTTGGTGGACGTCACACAAAAATGTGATCATGCAAGAGAATAGAACCGATTGATGTCAATGGGTTCCTTCACACGCATGGATGTTCCTGCACCTTTCTACCACGTTCTATTACCTGCGCATTTGTGCTCTGAAAGTCCCCATGGAAGTCAATAGGGATATGCAAATGTGCACTAAAAAATGCTAGGAGACGCGAAACATCGCGTTGTGCAAGAGAGAGAACACATCTGGAACTCGGACTCATTGGCCATTGCAGTCGGTGCATAGTTTTTGCTACATGCGAATGCCCAAGTCTGTTACCTTTCTAGTATGGTAAAATGGGCTAATGCGCGCGCTACACAAAAATGCTGCGCTCATGCATATGCAAATACGCGTACGCCCGTGTGATGTCCACCTTTCAGAGAGCAAGAACACCTATGACTGTGCTGGAAGACCTTTATCAGATCCCCGCTCTCTCCCATTTAGCTCTTCCCTCCCTCTCACGATTGGCGCTTCCCTGTACGGTAACTCTCCCCGTGCCCCCGGAGTGCGGCATAGAATCACGTGACAAGTTTTCCACGGAACAGTTTCAGGGGGAATCCACATTAGATGGGAAGAACCAGCGATGGGAGCGACTTCCAGCAAGGCCGGCCATTGGTACTAGACTAGTCAGGGTCTCACCGCCAAGAACGGGGGGTTCTCATGTAACTGTGTGGAGAGTATACACAGAATGGCGCGATTGAGGAAAACATCCAGCGAAAGGGGATCCTGTGGGGGGAAACAACTAATCGGTGAAAGGGGTCGGAGGAGGATGTCAGGAATCGTTCTGACCAACAGGCTGCACAGTCAGCTGAATACAACGCTGGAGCTCCAACTAACGTGTCCGAACGCACAACTCGCCGTTCCTCCGCACGGATGGTATAACAGCGGGCGACCAGTTCCAGCGCCATTGTGTCTAAGAGAAACAGACTCCAGCGGGCAAAAGAGCGCAAAACTTGTATCACTGAGCAGCAGGAAAACATCTCCTGGTCAGATGGGTCCAGATTTCTGTTGCTGATGGGAGGGCAGGATTTGGGGCAAGCAGCATGAATCGCTGACCCCTTCTGGTCAGCTCGTGGAAGTGCAGAAACTGTGCAGCAGAGGCTTTCTCTGTGTCCTCCCATACTTGGAGGTGGATGCCACAAATTGCTGCAGTTTTGAAAGTCAAAGGACATCCTATGCACTACTAGATGGGGGTCTGTAATGTGGCATTCCACTAGACCACCAGGGATGTTCACTAACCTATGGTCTCACAGTCTGCTAATACATAGCCCGAGTTTTCTAGAGTAGTGGCCCTCAATGTAGGCGTTATTACCCCCTGGGGTGGGTGGGGAGGGTGGAACGAAAAGGGGTCGCAGGGGGCGTTGGAATATAAGGTGGCGGTAGGGGCTGTTCTGTGGTTGCTTTGTTGATTGATTTTTTTTTTGATTTTTTTTGTCAACTAACTACAATTTTCTAAAAATTTGTGATACCTCCGTTTTTGTTGATAATCCGTCCGAAAACAATCGGTGAAATCCGAAACCAACGAAAACTGAGGCAATTATTTCCATATGAATCACTTCCATGTAATGGGAGTTGTGTGCAGCCTGCGCGCCTCTATCATATAATGCATGACTCTTATAACTCCACGACTCCATAACACTGGATAACCTACAGCACAACCTGTCTTTTCAGAACACTGCTATAAACTACAACTCCCAGAGACCCACACAATTGAAAGTTCCAGCCAATCAGCGGCATTATAGAATGCAGCGGCTTCGGTTGTTCTTTAGGTTATCCAGTGTGATTGATCTGCAGCGGAGTCATGGAGTTATAAAAGTCATACATCATTATATGATAGAGCGATATAAGCAGTGCATTCTTGAAACATACTTTATAAAAATGTCTGAGAAGAAGAAATGCCGTCAGTATTCAAATGAATACCTGAAATACGGATTCATCCCTTCTACAAACGGACAGCTTCCCTTGTGCTTGGTTTGTGAAAAGGCATTTCAAATGAAGCTATAAAACCTTTGAGACGGAGTGATCATGTTGCAAAAATGCATTCAGACAAAGTGGGTAAGCCAATTTCATTTTTCCAAGGTTTAAAGTCAAAGTTTGAGAACCACAGCACTGTAGGCAAGCTGTTTGGAAAATCTGCTCTCAATGCTGACAAAGGCCTGCTTGCCTTCTATAAAGTCTCTTTATTAATAGAGCAATGTAGCAAATCACATACTATTGGGGAAACCCTTGTGTTACGCGCAGTTAAAGAGATTGTCAGTACTATGCTGGGGCCTGAAAGTGTGCCATGGTGAAATCGATTCCTTTGAGTAATGACATTCTTTGAAGAAGAAACCCTTTTGGACGTGTTAAAGAACACAGAATTTCCAATGAAAATTGACAAGTCAACGGTTAGAGACAATGAAGCATTGCTGCTAGCTTACACTCGTTTCATTAATCGGAATGAAGAGGTAGTGGAGGAACTGTTGTTTACCTGAAATTTAACCACCGACACAAAAGTCTCCTCTATATACAAAAGAGTGGAAGAAATTTTCTAAGAAAAACATCCCTTTTACAAATGTATTTGCTTGTGCAACCGAGGGAGCTGCATCCAAGAGTGGTGGATATCGCAGATTTGTAGCCCACTTAAAACCTGCTGTACCTGGCATAATGGCAGTCCGCTGTGTGATCCATCGGCAGCACCTTGACAAAGACTGCTGCAAGCCTTCGAAACGTCGCTGCATTACCTGATTGTCAGCAATAAATATACATCCCCTGGGATGTTTTAAATTTTTGCAACATTGAAATCTTGCTGTCCTGAGGCCTTATTCTCTCATATGCAATTCTTGGACCTGGGTCCAGGCCACGACGGGGCGAGCAATATTGGTCACTGATGGTGATTCATACAGTGTGCTGCTGTAACTAGACTTCCTGAAGGATTTGTTGCTAGACATTTATGTAACAGATTGTATGATTCTCTGCGCTCTGTAATTACTGCTGTTAACGATAAAGGCGCACTCTTTGAACGAACAACTTTTCTGCAGGCTCTGTCAAGACCATGACGAAGAATTCGAACATCTACCCCTACACACCGAAGTGAGGTGACTGTCAAGAGGGAAGTGCTTACCACGCTTCTACAAACTTTTTGACCCAGTAGTTGAGTTTCTTCGGCCGATTGACCCAAGCCTTTGTGATGCAATCGAACTACGACGTCTTGACGTTGCCTATCTCACAGGCATATTTGACAAACTCAGCGTTTTGGCTAAACAAATAGGCTTTATCAATAGCTGTCGAGAAAAGCTATTTCTTTGCCGAAACGCCTTCAGCGTGATGTTGGTCCGTTTTTCAACCTTGGAATGATAAAGAGGACGTTTAGGTTGAAGAAGCGGACTTCTTTTTGGATCTCTTTTCCTTATACCTTTACCACCACTTGGAGCTAGCAGGTTACCAGGTCAGAGCTCCAACCTCTCCTCGCATACAGCTAGGACACGGCTTGAGTATGTGAGCCATACACATTATATTGTTGTACTGGTAAGACAAATGGAATTAACTAATTAGTCCCTACACTATATATATCTAACCTTTATAATGGATATCTATAGATCAGATACTGATAGGATAAAGCTGATAAGTGATGGATATCTATAGGTCAGATACTGATAGGATAAAGCTGATAAGTGATGGATATCTATACGTCAGATACTGATAGGATGAAGCTGATAAGTGATGATATCTATAGGTCAGATACTGATGGGATGAAGCTGATAAGTGATGGATATCTATACATTAGATACTGATAGGATAAAGCTGATCAGTGATGGATATCTATAGATCAGATACTGATAGGATGAAGCTGATAAGTGATGATATCTATAGGTCAGATACTAATATGATGAAGCTGATTAGTGATGATATCTATAGGTCAGATGCTGATAAGTGATTGATGTCTATAGATCAGATACTGATAGGATGAAGCTGATAAGTGATGGAAATCTATAGATCAGATACTAATGGGATGAAGCTGATCAATGATGGTTATCTATAGGTCAGATACTGATAGGATGAAGCGGATAACTGATAGATTTCTATAGGTCAGATACTGACTGGATGAAGCTGATAAGTGATGATATCTATAGATCACATGCTGATAGGATGAATCTAATAAGTGATGGATATCTATAAGTCAGATACTGATCGGATGAAGCTGATAACTGATGGATATCTATAGGTCAGATACTAAGGGGATGAAGCTGATAAATAATGGATATCTATAGATCAGTTAGATAGGATGAAGCTGATAACTGATAGATATCTATAGGTCAGATACTAATGGGATGAAGCTGATAAGTGATGGATATCTATAGATCAGATACTGATAGGATGAACCTGATAAGTTATGGATATCTATAAATCACATACTGATACGATGAAGGTGATCAGTGATGGATATCTATAGGTCAGATACTTATAGGATGAAGCTGATAACTGATGGATATTTATAGGTCAGATACTAATGGGATGAAGCTGATAAGTGATGGATATCTATAGATCAGTTACAGATAGGATTAAGCTGATAAGTGATGAATATCTATAGATCCGTTACAGATAGGATGAACCTTATAAGTGATGGATATCTATAGGTCAGATACTAATGGGATGAAGCCGATAACTGATGGAAATCTATAGGTCAGATACTAATGGGATGAAGCTGATAAGTGATATCTATAGATCAGATACTGATGGGATGAAGCTGATAAGTGATGATATCTATAAATTACATACTGATAGGATGAAGCTGATCAGTGATGGATATCTATAGGTCAGATACGAATAGGATGAAGCTAAGTGATGCTTTCTATAGATCAGATACTGATAGGATGAAGCTGATAAGTGATGGATACCTATAGATCAGTTACAGATAGGATGAAGCTGATAAGTGATGGGTATATATTGGTCAGATACTGATAGGATGAAGCTGATAAGTGATGATATCTATAGATCAGATCCTGACAGGATGAAGCTGATAAGTGATGATATCTATAGATCAGGTACTGATAGGATGAAGCTGATAAGCGATGATATCTATAGGTCAGATACTAATGGGATGAAGCTGATTAGTGATTATATCTCTAGGTCAGATACTGCTGGGATGAAGCTGATAAGTGATGATATTTATAGATAAGATAGTGATAGGATGAACCTTTTAAGTGATGGATATCTATAGGTCAGATACTAATGGCATGAAGCTGATAACTGATGGATATCTATAGATCAGTTACATATAGGATGAAGCTGATAAGTGATGGATGTCTATGGATCAGATACTGATAGGATGAAGCTAATAAGTGATGGATATCTATAAATCACATACTGATAGGATGAAGCTGATAAGTGATGGATATCTATAGATCAGATACTAATGGGATGAAGCTGATAAGTGATGGATATCTATAGGTCAGATACTAATGGGATGAAGCTGATAAGTGATGGATATCTTTAGATCAGATACTGATACGATGAACCTTTATCAGTGATGATATCTATAGATCAGATACTGATGGGATGAAGCTGATAAGTGTTTATATCTATAGATCAGATACTGATAGGATGAAGCTGATAAATGATGGATATCTATAGGTCAGATACTGCTGGGATGAAGCTGATAAGTGATGGATATCTATAGGTCAGATACTGATGGGATGAAGCTGATAAGTGATGGATATCTATAGGTCAGATACTGATGGGATGAAGCTGATAAGTGATGGATATCTATAGGTCAGATACTGATAGGATGAAGCTGATTACTTATGGATATCTATAGGTCAGCTACTAATGGGATGAAGCTGATAAGTGATGATATCTATAAATTACATACTGATAGGATGAAGCTGATAAGTGATGATATCTATAGATCAGATACTGATAGGATGAAGCTGATCAGTGATGGATATCTATAGATCACATACTAATAGGATGAAGCTGATACGTGATGGATATCTTTAGATCAGATACTGATAGGATGAAGCTGATAACTGATGGATATTTATAGGTCAGATACTAATGGGATGAAGCTGATGAGTGATGAATATCTATAGATCAGATACTGATAAGATGAACCTTACTAGTTATGGATATCTATAGGTCAGATACTGATGGAATGAAGCTGATAAGTGATGATATCTATAAATTGCATACTGATAGGATGAAGCTGATCAGTGATGATATCTATAGGTCAGATACTGATAGTATGAAGCTGATAAGTGATGGATATCTATAGATAAGATACTGATAGGATGAACCTAATAAGTGATGTATATCTATAAATCACATACTGATACAATGAAGCTGATCAGTGATGGATATCTATAGGTCAGATAGTGATAGGATGAAGCTGATTACTGATGGATATCTATAGGTCAGATACTAATGGGATGAAGCTGATAAGTGATGGATATCTATAGATCAGATACTGATAGGATGAAGCTGATAACTGATGGATATCTATAGGTCAGTTACAGATAGGATGGAGCTGATAAGTGATGGATATCTATAGGTCAGATACTGATAGGATGAAGCTTATAACTGATGGCTATCTATAGATCACATACTGATGGGATGAAGCTGATAAGTGATAGATATCTATAGGTCAGATACTGATAGGACAAAGCTAATAAGTGATGGATATCTATAGGTCAGATACTGATAGGATGAAGCTGATTACTGATGGATATCTATAGGTCAGATACTAATGGGATGAAGCTGATAAGTGATGGATATCTATAGATCAGATACTGAAAGGATGAAGCTGATAACTGATGGATATCTATAGGTCAGATACTGATAGGACAAAGCTGATAAGTGATGATATCTATAGATCAGATACTGATGGGATGAAGCTGATAACTGATGGATATCTATAGATCAGATACTGATAGGATGAACCTTACTAGTTATGGATATCTATAGGTCAGATACTGATGGAATGAAGCTGATAAGTGATGATATCTATAAATTGCATACTGATAGGATGAAGCTGATCAGTGATGATATCTATAGGTCAGATACTGATAGTATGAAGCTGATAAGTGATGGATATCTATAGATAAGATACTGATAGGATGAACCTAATAAGTGATGTATATCTATAAATCACATACTGATACAATGAAGCTGATCAGTGATGGATATCTATAGGTCAGATAGTGATAGGATGAAGCTGATTACTGATGGATATCTATAGGTCAGATACTAATGGGATGAAGCTGATAAGTGATGGATATCTATAGATCAGATACTGATAGGATGAAGCTGATAACTGATGGATATCTATAGGTCAGTTACAGATAGGATGGAGCTGATAAGTGATGGATATCTATAGGTCAGATACTGATAGGATGAAGCTTATAACTGATGGCTATCTATAGATCACATACTGATGGGATGAAGCTGATAAGTGATAGATATCTATAGGTCAGATACTGATAGGACAAAGCTAATAAGTGATGGATATCTATAGGTCAGATAGTGATAGGATGAAGCTGATTACTGATGGATATCTATAGGTCAGATACTAATGGGATGAAGCTGATAAGTGATGGATATCTATAGATCAGATACTGAAAGGATGAAGCTGATAACTGATGGATATCTATAGGTCAGATACTGATAGGACAAAGCTGATAAGTGATGATATCTATAGATCAGATACTGATGGGATGAAGCTGATAACTGATGGATATCTATAGATCAGATACTGATAGGATGAAGCTGATAAGTGATGATATCTATAGGTCAGATACAGATAGGATGAAGCTGATAAGTGATGGATATCTATAGGTCAGATACTGATAGGATGAAGCTGATTACTGATGGATATCTATAGATCAGATACTTATTGGATGAAGTAGATAAGTGGTGGATATCTATAGATCAGATACTGATAGGATGAAGCTGATAAGTGATATCTATAGGTCAGATACAGATAGGATGAAGCTGATAAGTGATGGATTTCTATAGATCAGATACTTATAGGATGAAGCTGATAAGTGATGGATATCTATAGGTCAGTTACTGATAGGGTGAAACTGATAAGTGATGGATATCTATAGGTCAGATACAGATAGGATGAAGCTGATAAGTGATGGATATCTATAGATCAGATACTTATTGGATGAAGCTGATAAGTGATGGATATCTATAGGTCAGATACTGATAGGATGAAGCTGATAAGTGATGGATATCTATAGATCAGATACTTATTGGATGAAGCTGATAAGTGATGGATATCTGTAGATCAGATACTGATAGGATGAAGCTGATAAGTGATGATATCTATAGGTCAGATACTGATAGGATGAAGCTGATAAGTGATGGATATCTATAGGTCAGATACTGATAGGATGAAGCTTATAACTGATGGATATCTATAGATCACATACTGATGGGATGAAGCTGATAAGTGATGGCTATCTATAGGTCAGATAGTGATAGGATGAAGCTGATAAGTGATAGATATCTATAGGTCAGATACTGATAGGACAAAGCTGATAAGTGATGATATCTATAGATCAGATACTGATGGGATGAAGCTGATAACTGATGGATATCTATAGATCAGATACTGATAGGATGAAGCTGATAAGTGATGATATCTATAGGTCAGATACAGATAGGATGAAACTGATAAGTGATGGATTTCTATAGATCAGATACTTAGGAAGAAGCTGATAAGTGATGGATATCTATAGGTCAGTTACTGATAGGATGAAGCTGATAAGTGATGATATCTATAGGTCAGATACTGATAGGATGAAGCTGTTAAGTGATGATATCTATAGGTCAGATACTGATAGGAAGAAGCTGATAAGTGATGGATATCTATAGATCAGATACTTATTGGATGAAGCTGATAAGTGATGGATATCTGTAGATCAGATACTGATAGGATGAAGCTGATAAGTGATGATATCTATAGGTCAGATACTAATGGGATGAAGCTGATAAGTGATGGATATCTATAGATCAGATACTGAAAGGATGAAGCTGATAAGTGATGATATCTATAGATCAGATACTGATGGGATGAAGCTGATAACTGATGGATATCTATAGATCAGATACTGATAGGATGAAGCTGATAAGTGATAGATATCTATAGGTCAGATACTGATAGGACAAAGCTAATAAGTGATGGATATCTATAGGTCAGATACTGATAGGATGAAGCTGATTACTGATGGATATCTATAGATCAGATACTTATTGGATGAAGTAGATAAGTGATGGATATCTATAGATAAGATACTGATAGGATGAACCTAATAAGTGATGTATATCTATAAATCACATACTGATACAATGAAGCTGATCAGTGATGGATATCTATAGGTCAGATAGTGATAGGATGAAGCTGATTACTGATGGATATCTATAGGTCAGATACTAATGGGATGAAGCTGATAAGTGATGGATATCTATAGATCAGATACTGATAGGATGAAGCTGATAACTGATGGATATCTATAGGTCAGTTACAGATAGGATGGAGCTGATAAGTGATGGATATCTATAGGTCAGATACTGATAGGATGAAGCTTATAACTGATGGCTATCTATAGATCACATACTGATGGGATGAAGCTGATAAGTGATAGATATCTATAGGTCAGATACTGATAGGACAAAGCTAATAAGTGATGGATATCTATAGGTCAGATACTGATAGGATGAAGCTGATTACTGATGGATATCTATAGGTCAGATACTAATGGGATGAAGCTGATAAGTGATGGATATCTATAGATCAGATACTGAAAGGATGAAGCTGATAACTGATGGATATCTATAGGTCAGATACTGATAGGACAAAGCTGATAAGTGATGATATCTATAGATCAGATACTGATGGGATGAAGCTGATAACTGATGGATATCTATAGATCAGATACTGATAGGATGAACCTTACTAGTTATGGATATCTATAGGTCAGATACTGATGGAATGAAGCTGATAAGTGATGATATCTATAAATTGCATACTGATAGGATGAAGCTGATCAGTGATGATATCTATAGGTCAGATACTGATAGTATGAAGCTGATAAGTGATGGATATCTATAGATAAGATACTGATAGGATGAACCTAATAAGTGATGTATATCTATAAATCACATACTGATACAATGAAGCTGATCAGTGATGGATATCTATAGGTCAGATAGTGATAGGATGAAGCTGATTACTGATGGATATCTATAGGTCAGATACTAATGGGATGAAGCTGATAAGTGATGGATATCTATAGATCAGATACTGATAGGATGAAGCTGATAACTGATGGATATCTATAGGTCAGTTACAGATAGGATGGAGCTGATAAGTGATGGATATCTATAGGTCAGATACTGATAGGATGAAGCTTATAACTGATGGCTATCTATAGATCACATACTGATGGGATGAAGCTGATAAGTGATAGATATCTATAGGTCAGATACTGATAGGACAAAGCTAATAAGTGATGGATATCTATAGGTCAGATAGTGATAGGATGAAGCTGATTACTGATGGATATCTATAGGTCAGATACTAATGGGATGAAGCTGATAAGTGATGGATATCTATAGATCAGATACTGAAAGGATGAAGCTGATAACTGATGGATATCTATAGGTCAGATACTGATAGGACAAAGCTGATAAGTGATGATATCTATAGATCAGATACTGATGGGATGAAGCTGATAACTGATGGATATCTATAGATCAGATACTGATAGGATGAAGCTGATAAGTGATGATATCTATAGGTCAGATACAGATAGGATGAAGCTGATAAGTGATGGATATCTATAGGTCAGATACTGATAGGATGAAGCTGATTACTGATGGATATCTATAGATCAGATACTTATTGGATGAAGTAGATAAGTGGTGGATATCTATAGATCAGATACTGATAGGATGAAGCTGATAAGTGATATCTATAGGTCAGATACAGATAGGATGAAGCTGATAAGTGATGGATTTCTATAGATCAGATACTTATAGGATGAAGCTGATAAGTGATGGATATCTATAGGTCAGTTACTGATAGGATGAAACTGATAAGTGATGGATATCTATAGGTCAGATACAGATAGGATGAAGCTGATAAGTGATGGATATCTATAGATCAGATACTTATTGGATGAAGCTGATAAGTGATGGATATCTATAGGTCAGATACTGATAGGATGAAGCTGATAAGTGATGGATATCTATAGATCAGATACTTATTGGATGAAGCTGATAAGTGATGGATATCTGTAGATCAGATACTGATAGGATGAAGCTGATAAGTGATGATATCTATAGGTCAGATACTGATAGGATGAAGCTGATAAGTGATGGATATCTATAGGTCAGATACTGATAGGATGAAGCTTATAACTGATGGATATCTATAGATCACATACTGATGGGATGAAGCTGATAAGTGATGGCTATCTATAGGTCAGATAGTGATAGGATGAAGCTGATAAGTGATAGATATCTATAGGTCAGATACTGATAGGACAAAGCTGATAAGTGATGATATCTATAGATCAGATACTGATGGGATGAAGCTGATAACTGATGGATATCTATAGATCAGATACTGATAGGATGAAGCTGATAAGTGATGATATCTATAGGTCAGATACAGATAGGATGAAACTGATAAGTGATGGATTTCTATAGATCAGATACTTAGGAAGAAGCTGATAAGTGATGGATATCTATAGGTCAGTTACTGATAGGATGAAGCTGATAAGTGATGATATCTATAGGTCAGATACTGATAGGATGAAGCTGTTAAGTGATGATATCTATAGGTCAGATACTGATAGGAAGAAGCTGATAAGTGATGGATATCTATAGATCAGATACTTATTGGATGAAGCTGATAAGTGATGGATATCTGTAGATCAGATACTGATAGGATGAAGCTGATAAGTGATGATATCTATAGGTCAGATACTAATGGGATGAAGCTGATAAGTGATGGATATCTATAGATCAGATACTGAAAGGATGAAGCTGATAAGTGATGATATCTATAGATCAGATACTGATGGGATGAAGCTGATAACTGATGGATATCTATAGATCAGATACTGATAGGATGAAGCTGATAAGTGATAGATATCTATAGGTCAGATACTGATAGGACAAAGCTAATAAGTGATGGATATCTATAGGTCAGATACTGATAGGATGAAGCTGATTACTGATGGATATCTATAGATCAGATACTTATTGGATGAAGTAGATAAGTGGTGGATATCTATAGATCAGATACTGATAGGATGAAGCTGATAAGTGATGATATCTATAGGTCAGATACAGATAGGATGAAGCTGATAATTGATGGATATTTATAGGTCAGATACTGATAGGATGAAGCTGATAAGTGATAGATATCTATAGGTCAGATACTGATGGGATGAAGGTGATAAGTAATGATATCTATAGGTCAGATACTGATAGCACAAAGCTGATAAGTGATGACATCCATAGATCAGATACTGATGGGATGAAGCTGATAAGTGATGATATCTATAGATCAGATACAGATAGGATGAAGCTGATGAGTGATTATATCTATAGGTCAGATACTAATGGGATGAAGCTGATAAGTGATGATATCTATAGATCAGATACTTATTGGATGAAGCTGATAAGTGATGGATGTCTATAGATCAGATACTGATAGGATGAAGCTGATAAGTGATGGATATCTATAGGTCAGATACTGATGGGATGAAGCTGATAAGTGATGGATTTTGTATAGATCAGATACTGATAGGATGAAGCTAATAAGTGATGATATCTATAGATCAGATACTGATAGGATGGAGCTGATAAGTGATGGATATCTATAGGTCAGATACTGATGGGATAAAGCTGATAAGTGATGGATATCTATAGGTCAGATACTGATAGGATGAAGCTTATAACTGATGGATATCTATAGATCAGATACTGATAGGATGAAGCTGATAAGTGATGATATATATAGATCAGATACTGATAGGATGAAGCTGATAAGTGATGGATATCTATAGATCAGATACTTATTGGATGAAGCTGATAAGTGATGGATATCTGTAGATCAGATACTGATAGGATGAAGCTGATAAGTGATGATATCTATAGGTCAGATACTTATAGGATGAAGCTGATAACTGATGGATATCTATAGGTCAGATACTTATAGGATGAAGCTGATAACTGATGGATATCTATAGGTCAGATACTGATAGGATGAAGCTGATAACTGATGGATATCTATAGGTCAGATACTTATAGGATGAAGCTGATAACTGATGGATATCTATAGGTCAGATACTGATAGGATGAAGCTGATAAGTGATGATATCTATAGATCAGATACTGATAGGATGAAGCTGTTAAGTGATGATATCTATAGATCAGATACTGATAGGATGAAGCTGTTAAGTGATGATATCTATAGATCAGATACTGATAGGATGAAGCTGATAAGTGATGGATGTCGCTGCTAGTCCCTAAACGCAGCAGGAAGGTGGTGCTGCAGCACGTGTGACAGCAGTGATTGTGGTGTAATGATTAGCGTGCATCGCTTTCACACGTCGTATATTGTAATGTGAGCTGCTTTTTGTTTCCCGAGGCGTCAGTAATTGTTTAGGTTGAGTTATATGTCTGGTAGGGATGCTATATAAGATGAGGCTCAGAGTGCATTGCATTATGGGGCTTCGCTTCTTTTCTGGCTTATTATCGCCATATGTGGTAGCACATGGATGTTTCTGGCGTTTCACAGCACGCCTTTCAGCATTAGTGTAAGGAATGGAAAGCTTTCCAAGATTCCCCAGCGCTCGGCTGGAGGAGGGTGAGGCTGGGGGTCCGTAATCCCCCCTCCCCCCGGGGCTTCTGCATTCCCAGGAACTTACCATATAAAGCTCGCCTGTTGCTCTGGAATCTTGGCTGATGTCAATGCTGATATTACTAGAAAATAAGTGGATCCAAGAAGGTGAGGGAGGAGGGGCGGAGGGTTATTGTAGTACTGCTAGTACCGCGCGGCCCTCAGCAGAAGGTGGCGCCATAATGTCTCCACGGTTTAGGGTGCCTGCTCACCTCCTGCCATCAGCCCGCCAACGCAGTCGCGTTTCCGTTTGCATCCTATTAAGCGTCAGGCTTTACGTTTTAATATCTTGATAACAGAAGAGCCGAGCGTTCCAATCACCGTGATCTCTGCTGGAGTGTGATGGGTTAACGGGGCTCCCTGTGAACAGATTGCAGCAGTTTGGGGTAGAGCCGGATGCTCTCCGACGCTGGCCAGCGGGTGGGGGTCATTCGCTGTATACCTTTGTACGAGAAGCAGAAAGTAATTGCACGCCGCATCCAGGAATAACTGCCCTGTATTGGCCAGCAGCTCCAGAGCATTGGGAGCAGCATCTCCCCACGCCTGCGGGGCACTGAAACTGCTGGCAAAACATGGCCGCCCCCGCCGGTTTCTTCTGATTGGGGAGTTTAAGATGCGCTACTTAATGAGCACCAGTAATTGTTCCTCCTGCCCTACTGGACGGGGGTACTATTGTATCTTTTCACCACCGGAAGCTAGGGGCTGACCGCTCTAGCTGCAGAAGACCCCCTTGTCAAGCCCCTAGCTTCCCATTGGCTCATGGAATAGCGCCAATGTTGTTAACCCGGTGTGCCAGACACCGCGGCTGGATGAAGGGGGAGACCAAGACCCGGGGGGTCAGCGGCGCGATGGAGGGTGACTGCGGCCACCCTGAGGATACTGACAGCAGAGCTGGTGAGTGGCAGGCACTCACTGTCCCTGTCCGCCTTGCAGCGCTGCCACTGTGTCAGGGGCCGAGCGGGAGTCTGACAGCCGCTGGTGAGTGGCAGGCGCTCACTGTCCCTGTCCGCCTTGCAGCGCTGCCACTGTGTCAGGGACCGAGCGGGAGTCTGACAGCCGCTGGTGAGTGGCAGGCACTCACTGTCCCTGTCCGCCTTGCAGCGCTGCCACTGTGTCAGGGACCGAGCGGGAGTCTGACAGCCGCTGGTGAGTGGCAGGCACTCACTGTCCCTGTCCGCCTTGCAGCGCTGCCACTGTGACGGGGGCCGAGCGGGAGTCTGACAGCCGCTGGTGAGTGGCAGGCGCTCACTGTCCCTGTCCGCCTTGCAGCGCTGCCACTGTGTCAGGGGCCGAGCGGGAGTCTGACAGCCGCTGGTGAGTGGCAGGCGCTCACTGTCCCTGTCCGCCTTGCAGAGCTGCCACTGTGTCAGGGGCCGAGCGGGAGTCTGACAGCCGCTGGTGAGTGGCAGGCGCTCACTGTCCCTGTCCGCCTTGCAGCGCTGCCACTGTGTCAGGGGCCGAGCGGGAGTCTGACAGCCGCTGGTGAGTGGCAGGCACTCACTGTCCCTGTCCGCCTTGCAGCGCTGCCACTGTGTCAGGGGCCGAGCGGGAGTCTGACAGCCGCTGGTGAGTGGCAGGCGCTCACTGTCTTGCCTGGACTCAATGGCGATAAATATGGTGGAGACCAGAGATGGCGCTCACAATCAGGGAGGCTGTTTAGGTCGATGGAATGATTATCCTTCAAATGAGTGAAAGTGACTAATTGTTCAGTCTGAACGCAGCCGACGGCCGGACGGCCAATGAGGAGCAGTTTGCTTTGTGTCAGTCGTTCCTGTTATAATAATAACTCCTTTACTTCAGTTTAATCAGCGCTCGCTTATATGGCGAATGTGAGGACTGAACGATTCCTGTGAAGGAGCCGGCCATGTATCTGCTGGTATAAACGCCGACATCCTTCACTCTTCATACCATAACTGTCTGATCTGATTACCAGAGGGGCTCAATGGGGTATTGAGGGACAGAGAAATGGCTTATCCAGTTCCCAAAAATCCTATTCTTGCACATTTTTATGGGATTCCCAAGTCTCATAAAGATGTATTTCCATCTCCCATGTGCCCGATAGTTTCAGGACGAGGATCCCTATGTGAGGGACTCAGCAATTGGGTAGATACAAAATTACAGCCTGTGGTCGTTCGAATCCCCGGATATATTCCCAATAGCAACAAAGTCATTCACACATTGGCAGGACCCAAATGGGGGGCGGATAAAACCTGGGTAACGTGTTAAAGCACTGTATTCGTCTATCCCACACCATTTGGCGCTACAGGCGCTTGCATCTCACCTCAGGTCTCATGCACAATATAAGGATTCTCTAAGAGCTGAATTCCTCCTGACACACAATGTCTTCAAGTTCAATCCACACAATCCTTACACCTGTTGGGGGCGCCAATGGGCTCTAGAGTCTCCCTTTCTTTAGCAATATTGTATATGTCATGGTGGGAATCCAGATCTGTTTATGATCAGTGTAACCCCTTTATGGACAACATATGTTGGTATGGGCGTTACATTGATGACGTGATTATAATATGGCACATGACCAGTGATGGTATGAACAGAGACGAAACAAAAAGCGAGATCCAACTAACCAGCTTATAACTTATATCAATGGAAATGATTGCAATCTAGAATTGACCACGGACTGATTACAAACAGATCCCTTTTTGGATATTCTTATGAAGGGAAATAGTCAGGATGGGTCGATCACCGGCGTATTGTACAGAAAAACAGATGGCGGTAATACGATGTTACACGCATCAAGCTGCCGTCCGATGCAAACCATACAAGCGATCCCATTGGAGGAGCTATTGAGGGCAAAGCGCCTCTGCACTTTATGTACAGATTACCAACAGGCAGAAAAAGAAATCTGTGACAGGTTACAAAACGGGGATACGGAAAACGGGGCGAGACGGGAAACGGGGGATACGGGAAACGGGGGATACGGGAAACGCATTCTACAACGGGCAGAAAAAGAAAGCTGTGATAGGTTACAAAACACGGGAGACGGAAAACGGGGGAGACGGGAAACGGGGGAGACGGAAAACGGGGGAGACGGAAAACGGGGGAGACGGGAAACGGGGGAGACGGAAAACGGGGGAGACGGGAAACGGGGGAGACGGAAAACGCGGGAGACGGGAAACGCATTCTACAACGGGCAGAAAACAGTAGCTTCTAGACAAACAGGAGAAATGAGTTCAAATGAGAAGCATTCAGACAGATGTAAGAGCAGAGAATGCGTCACATCTCACCCCGTCAGCAGACAATTCACACAGAGCAAAAACTGTTCTTCAACAATCTAGCCACTTTAAACCAAGTTATATTGGAGTCGGGCACCGGATGTGTCCAGAAGGGCGAGATCGATTGATTTCATGTTCAGGCAAACAAACAGTAACAAACAGACACCAACGGGCTACAAACAACGGCTTCTATAGATGCCTGCAATCACGGTGCCCGATGTGTAAATGTGCACCAAGGGGTGTGAAGGAGTTTGGTAGTGACAATCCCAGGACCGCATATGCCATTAAATCATATAGAAACTGCAAACTGGAGCTGTCTATATGGCCGTAAGTTACAATATATTGGATGCACCACATCAGAAGATCAGACCAGCTACAATATATAGCAAAAGGCCAAACTGGGAGCTCAGATGTGGCCAATCATCTCATCAATTCGCGCTCATGCAGTACCGCTAGCTTCACATGTTTTGGTATAGAGAAAGTAACCCATAACAGGCGCGGCGAGGCAACTATCAATGATATACTGATCAGAGAGTCCTTTTGGATCCACGAACTGGGGACCAGATCCCCTCAGGGGTTAAATTACAAGTCAGACCTGCATTGCATATACAGGGATCAAACATGATCAAAGAGAAGAAAGTACATTTGGAGCAGACCCCTTTGGGGGGCTATACTGTAAGTCAGACCCGCACCATATATATTGACAGCTGAGAGCTGCCCCTAATTGGTCCCTGCGCTGAGCCAATCAGAGGCAGCACTCACCCATTCATGAATTCATGAATGGGTGTGAGTGAGAGCTGCCTCTGATTGGTGAGAACTGTGACCAATCAGAGGCAGCTCATTCGGCAGGCGGGGACTTTAAATCCCCACCTGCTGAATACTACAGAGAGCAGTTCAGGAGAACTGCCGGCCGGCCGCGGCTGAACTCCGGCTGCAGCGGAAAGGTGAGTGTACATTTTTTCTTATTTTTACACATTTTAGGATGATTTTCAGGTAAAAATTCATCCCGCGCTCACCGGCAGCCCATTGCTTTCAATGGAGACAGCTGTATTGCCGGCTCCATTGAACTCAATGGGCTAACATCGTTCTTCTCTGCCACAGCTGTTACAGCTATGGCAGAGGAGAACGATCTTTATGCTGACAGTGCGGTGGGGGGGGGGGGGTGTTTCACTCCCGCGCTCGCCGGCAGCCCATTGCTTTCAATGGAGCCGGTTGTATTGCCGGCTCCATTGAATTCAATGGGCTAACATCGTTCTTCTCTGCCACAGCTGTTACAGCTATGGCAGAGGAGAACGATCTTTATGCTGACATAATTTTTTATTTTTTTTTTTACACATTTTAGGATGATTTTCAGGTAAGGGCTTATATTTTTTAGCCCTTCCCAAAAATTCATCCTGAGATCGCCGGCAGCCCATTGCTTTCAATGGAGCCGGCTGTATTGCCGGCTCCATTGAATTCAACGATCTGTGCTCGTTTAATCGAGACGAGTACCGCGTGGTGTTTGTCTCGAGTAACGAGCATCTCGAGCACCCTAATACTCGAACGAGCATCAAGCTCGGACCAGTGTGCTCGCTCATCTCTACTAGGCACTGATAAGGGATTAAAAAATGTATGGTCCCTGAATTACTGTTGATGGGGGTCTTATCTGTATAATAAATGTCTCACACTTCCCATTCTTGCATAAATCCTGGGGAATAGTTTAACCCCGTATTCAGCGTGTCAAAGGTTATCAATTTATATTCCCAAATTCTTCTGTGGTTTTGTGACTTGAAACCACCCTTCAATATCAAAACTCTCATATCTCCTCTGTCATTTCCATTTTGATATTGAAGGGTGGTTTCAAGTCACAAAACCACAGAAGAATTTGGGAATATAAATTGATAACAACCTTTGACACGCTGAATACGGGGTTAAATTGTTCCCCAGGATTTATGGGTGACTGGGAGGTGTGAGACATTTATTATACAGATAAGACTGCTGGCTTGGTGACCCCCCAACAGTAATTCAAGGGCCATAATTTTATAACGCCTTATCAGTGTCTGGTTAAAAATGTTTGCGTATGTCTTGTAGCATTCCTGGCCTGATGACCTCCCCCCCCCCCCCCCCCGCCACCCCAACAGTAATTCAGAGACCATAAACTTTCACTCCCTTATCAGTGTTTAGCTAAAAATGTCAGTGTACCTCTTGTAGCATTTCTGGCCTGATGACCTTCCCCCCCCCCCCCCTCCAACAGTAATTTAGGGACCATAAAACTTTCACTCCGCTATCAGTGCCTAGACAAAAAAAGTTTGTTTGCTGTTGCAGAATTCCTTTTAAGTGCGAACCAATCACATCCATATCTGTGCCTTGTCATAAGTGTGTGTATATATATATATATATATATATATATATATATATATATATATATATATATCCATGTCTGTGCCGTGCCATAAGTATATATATATATATATATATCCATGTCTGTGCCGTGCCATAAGTATGTATGTTATAAGTGTGTATAAATATGCGTGCCTCTTCAGATCCAATCCATAAGCCTGAAGAAGAACCCTGCGTTGGTTCGGAAGCTCGTTATTACATCATGTATGTTTGTAGCCATTAAAAGGTCTCATATCTACCGGATTATGTGGTTTCTCTTGCTGAGAACAATCACATTTTGCTCTACTGGCGACACGGTACCAGATCTTTGTTTTCATTAGTCCTTCTTGTGATGGGTGGTAGTGTACAGTCAATACCCCCCACTGAGCTGACCTATGATAATGAAGATGTGTCTCCTGAAGCAGATAAGACACAAGCTGACACTGGAGTAATGGAATTAGTATGCTGTAGTGTCTAGACCTCCTGATTAGCATAGTTAGACACGCTCCTAATCTAGACAGTTACTCACACCACCATGTCTCCAAACTTTAGCTCTCACCACTCCAAATATTTGCTCTCCTGCACGTTAGCATATTTAATAACCATAATGATGCTCTTAAAATGTATAAATGGGCGTCAAGCATAAAATAAAGCAATATGCTTGTAATAAAAAGGAAGGATATGACTTTACAGTCTCTGGGTTGCAGCTGTTCTGAGATCTTCCCCTTGCTTTCAGGCCAGACCAGGTTTTAGCAGTATCTCTGCCTTTCCTGGGGCTGAGGGGCTTGGTGTCAGGTAAGTGATGTCAGTGCTCACCTGCCTCTAGTTGCCTTGCCCTATATAACCTGCTGTAGATCTGACTTAAGTTTCCTTCTGGGATTGCTGAGGAGCACAGCCTGCCTCTGGAGCTCCTTTTCCTTGCTGCAGACTGCTGATACAGTTGGTTTCCTTGTACTGTTTCTTTTGGTATTCACGGCTCCTTGGTAGGGATTTATTAGTGGCCAAGGTACGCATGTGGGCCCACACTTATCAGAGTGGTTGGTCTGCTGTTTAGGCGGGGTCTCTCCTGGGGTAGGGGTTTACAGGGAAAGGATTCCCCTTAGTTTCGTTTTGTGTTTTTGTTACACGGTCGTGCTTTTGGTTGGGTTTCACATGGTTGTGCTGATTCTTATGTTGGTGTATGCCGCACGTCCGGTCAGGATGCAACACTCTGGCAACGAAAAAGGGAAAGAAATTGCAAAATGTCTGAACAGTGAAAAACAAGAGTCTTTAGCACCAGGTCACCGTAGCAGGTCTCAGCATGTCCTGGGTTCCGAGAGGTCAAAACTCACAACACTTCATGTGCACACCAACAAATACACAACTAGACAAACTGATACTTTTCCAGAAATCGCCAGACATCATCAGACGTTAACCCTTTCATCCTTGCAAGTACTAATGCACATAGTACTGACCCATACCACATATATGACAAGAACACCAGACATACATAAAGCATACATTCTACTGTGCTGGAGGGGCCCCAAACTCGGGGCCACTACAGAAGGTTACATTACCTATGCCGAGAACGATGTTCGTTGCAGAGTATATGGCAGAATTTTAACACTGGGCAAATGATACCGTGTGGAAGTCAGCTGCCCAGCAGAGTCACTTCCATTGGAGATTATCTGAGTGCCTAAAGGGTGACCCCTGATAACCCTGAATATTGTATCCAGCTGTGCTTCCGAATTGACCAGAGACTTTCTCAGCGTCGAAAAGAGAGACTGCGGGATTTAGGCACCAACACTCCTTACTCCTTCAGTCACTCCACCTTGAGTCCGCAGCCAGGAAATTAAGCGGCACCAGAACCTGTACCTTTATTGTGGAAGCTCAGGACAGTATGCCTTCAACTGTCCAAATAAGTCCCAAAGGACTCTCACTCCAGCCAACATCAAAACCACGACCAATCCAGCCAGTGCAAAGCAAGGGGATGTCACCAAACATACAGTAGTACCTTTGCACCAGTATTTCAAGACCGTGTGGCAGTGCTTCCCCAATTCTACCATTTTGCCCTCCCAATAGAGATATTAACGGGGAATTGGAGGACGCAGTGCTTAGTAATGTTGGATTCGGGACCAGGAGGAAACTTAACATTCGCTCTTGGCAAAAACATTGCAACCAGACCCAAGCCCATACCTGTTGATATGGAGACCATGGATGGGTCACCCTTGTCCTCGGGACCAGTCTCACAGCAGACAGTTGAACTGGAGCTCCACATGAATCCTGACCATCAAGAAACAATCAGCTTACAGCTCATCTCAGGATCCACTGGTTCTCTACCCATACCCTTCACTCTGTCAACTACGAATCAAGGACCATTGCCTTTCATTCAGAGTACTGTAAAGAGAACTACAAGATAGTACCTATTCACTCCTTAACCAGTGCAAGACCCCTAAAATGGTCAACAGGAGCTTGAGAAATTAGAGGTACAATACCAGATGTTCAGGGGTGTCTGCAGCAAGAGGAAAGCTGACCAGCTGCCACCTCATCGGCCCTATGATTGCCCAGTGGAGTTGCACCCAGGGGCTTCTATTCCATTCAGGAGGATCTACAACCCTTCAGAACAATAGTTGAAGTTACTCCGAGAATACCTGGATGAAAATTTCAAAAAGGGGTTCATTTGACTCTCTTCTTTCCGGGCAGGAGCGCCCATATTTTTCGTGGGAAAGCGTGACTCAACCCTGTGATCATATAGTGATTACAGGGAGTTAAATAAAATTATGGTCAATAATTGCTACCCCCTTCCCTTGATTCCAGAACTATTAGAGACTCTGCTCAGCCAAGATCTTCACTAAACTAGATCTAAGTGGAGTTTTTAACGTTGTATGGATTCGCCCAGGGGACCTGGTGTAGTGGCAGGGATACGGGTCAGAGGAAAACTCTTGGGAGCCAGAAAAGCATATACAATTTCCAAGGCTCATAGGGAAGTTCCATAAGAGGTACCACAGTAAACCAGGCCTTGGGCTGTCCAGAAGCCATCCTTAAAGGAAGGGACCACTGTTGGTATCTCTCAGTATTGAATCATCCAGCCTGTGGACAGTTCCCTTGCATGACTCTCAGCCTTGCTCCATAATTCCAGTTATCTAGTTCCTGCCTTCTGGTGCTGACCCCACTTCTGTTCCTGAATGGGCTCATTATACAAGCCTGACTCTGCCACTGTACTAGCGAGTGATTATTCTGCTCCACAGTTTTGGTCAAGTTCCATTTCTGCCTGCTCCCCTGCAATTGCTACAAGATCTCTTGATACCGACGTTTGGCTTCCCTACAGACTACGCTACCTGTCTCATCCATCTATACTGCAAAGCGAGACCTCCCATTGCTGACCTCTAGTTCTTCCCTGACTACTCTCCAGACCTGAGGCTCCACCCTAGTGCCTAAAACTGCTAGAAATGCCCCTTTCCTGCTCCACAGTGTAACAATGCTCTCTTTTTTATGTCCTATTTATCAATACTGCTACACACAGTAATAATGCCCCTATTTAAAAACCCCACAGTGCAATAATGCCCCACTTCATGCCCATAGTGTAATAGTGCCCCTTTCATACCTCACAATGTAATAATACCCTCTTTCATACCCCTCAGTGTAATAATTGCCCTTTCATGCCTGACCGTACAATAATAGCCCTTTCATATCTCAGTGTAATAATGCCCCCTTTCATGCCCCTACTGAATAATAATCATTTTTATGCTGTAAAATAGCGCAGTGATTATACTTCCCTCTGTTGCACCGACTGCCATTTCGATTCCCACTGCTTTGCCCTCTCCTGACTGGTTCGGTGCATTACTTGCATGTAACCTACAGTGGCCAATCGCTAGCCTCAGTATGCTTAGATTGCATGGCTGCCAGGAGACTGGAAGAGGGCATAGCTGTGGTGACCTGAATGACAGTGGGAGCCACAGAGCGGAGTATGCTTCCTGTCATCATACTGGCTCACGCTGAACTCTCACAATTCCCCTCCACCAATCAGTGAGGGCATGACATATAGCCAATAAGCAGCCAGCTGTTGCCAAGCTTTAAGTTTCTAGCTTAAGAAGAAGATGGAAACAAGGTTTCTCTAATGTAAGGCACTTTCTAGGTCTCCTGCAGGCACATAGCAAAGTGTCACAGGACTAATGAATATGTGGCTATTCTGGAGGGCCCTGTGGGCCCACTACTTTGTGTCTGCACCTCCACACCGACTGTCAGCCCCCTGCTCCAGAGAGTACTATTCTGTGACCACCAAAGGTAAGTCCCTGGGCTGCAGCCACCACAAACCTCCTGAGTCAGCCAATACCAGGCCATGTATGCTCCTACAAGCGGGGGCGTAGCTATAGAGGGTGCAGGGGATGCGGTTGCACTTTGGCCCAGGAGCCTTAGGGGGCCCATAAGGCCCCTTCTCCACATAAGGTGCCCAGTAGTATGAATAAAGCATTATAGTTGGGGGCCCTGTTACAGGTTTTGCATTGGGGCCCAGAAGCTTCAAGTTATGCCTCTGTGCAGCATGGTTTAGGTATGGGTACGGGTGCAGATGCAGATAGCGGGGGGCCCCAGCTCACCTTTTGCATCAGGGCCCCTGAGCCTTTAGTTACGCCCCTGCCTACAAGGCCTGCACAACTTCCAAAAGCCTGGGAGGTCTGCTCTTTTTTTTCCAGAAGAGACGTCAGGTATGGTGCCTGCTAAAAACCGGTGTAAACTGCTTAATAGCTGTTTGCCGTTGTATGGTAGTAAGCAGAGGCATAACTTGAAGCTCTGGACCCTAGTGCAAAGTTTGGAACTGGGCCCCCAACTACAAAGCTTGGTTGGCAATAAGGGAAAGAGAGACTTTATGGGCCCCCTGGGGCTCCTGGCCCTAGGTGCGACCGAATCCTCTGCTCCCTTTATAGTTAGACCACTGGTAGGAACCCTTCACAGTGTAGTCAAGGTCATCTCTCACCTCTTCCCCTGCCCTATATGATGTGTGGGGACTTTTTGGATCTCACGGTGGTCTGAGCCGGGCGATCAGTAAGGAGTTCTAGATCAGGGAAGGTTGCAGTCACATCAGGTCAGAGATCAGGAGTCGGATGTTATGGAAAGAATTGATGACCTCTGAGCCTGCAGGTTACCGCTGTCCGTCTGAGCATGTGGCAGTCAGCAGGGGGCGTCGCAGTCAATATTTTTACCAACTCGATGGCGTCCTGTCCTATTTCTAAATCCCACAGTGGCGTTCCTGCCATTCCTAACACAGGTTTCCATTGGTCCTAGAGCGCCCCCTGTGGTAGACTAGTAGACTGATCAGTGTGCTGGGCCCCAGCTGTCATGGCAGAGCGTCTTGCTGGTGTCAGCTAATCTCTGGGCCTGGACGGACATTCCTGGCAGCGCTGAGTAGGAGTAAGATCCATGACTCCCCGCCAGACTTCTTACAACGCAGCGCGACTTACATGGACTTCTGGAAGTCACATATTTATATCCAGCAGGCCGGGATATATGAGCTCATCGCCAGGAGGTCTGGAGGGTTCCTTATTCTCCAGCGTGTGCTGCAAGTAGTCCCACAGTGTGCAGCCACAAGTCATCTAGTAGGAAGGAGGCGCGCCGCAGTACAACAGGTGTGCGCAGGTACATGATGGCTCACCTGGTCGGCCGTATAATACGATACTGCTGCCACCTTACTGATATCAAATATCCACCGCAGCTGCGCGAGCCGTCATCACGGAGCACACCATCCAGCAGCAGGTCTTTAGGCGCCAACAGAAGCGGGACGGCTTCAAGTAACACGTTTATTAACCCCTTGAGGCCACAGACACTTTTTTTTGTTTCTTCTATTCTCACTTTAAATAATCCTAGCTCTTGGGTTTTCTGGCTGACGGCGCCGGGCGCGGGCGCCGCTCCGGTTGGCACCGCTGCGGAGTGCAGATGACATTTTGATCACTTTTTATTGGTTTTCTAGCACAATCCCGTCAATGTGCTTGTTCTGCATGAGGAATAACGGGACATTCTAAAACTTTCAAGGAAGCATTTGTGTAGATTTTTTTTTTTATGCGAAAAAGAGGAGGAAACAAACTTTTTAAAACACTTTATTGAATTTTTTTTTTTCGGTCCCCACAGGAGATTTGAACTTGTGATCGTCTGATCACCACTTGTGCAATATACTGCAAACCCCGTGACAATATCCCCCCCCCCTCTGTCTGACCATCCCGCTAGCAGTACTGACTGCAACATCTAAATGGCTGCGATGGGAATTGTCCCTAAAGGAAAAAATCTAAAAGTGGTCTTATTTTGTAGGTGGGTGCAAAGTACAGGCAGGCGGGGCCAGCACAAGTAGGTGGGGTCAGGAAAGCATTAGGTGTAGCCATATTGGTGGTAGGTGGTTTTCCTGGCCCCTCCTCGTGTGGCTGTGGCCATGCGGTCCCTGTCCCTCTACTTGTTTCCCGTTTGCTCTCCCCGCCCCGTTGCTTGTCACTGAATATAATGTATTACGGTGGTGGTGCAACGTCCGAGGAGCGGACCACGGCTTAGGAGACGGGGGTAGAGTTTGTGGCCTTGTCACGGTGGCTCTACTGTCTCCCACCTGGAGGGTAACCCGGTGACATGTCCTAGGGGCCGAGGGCAGGCTATTAAACAGGGGAACCCAATGATGAATTACCGCAGTCTCTTATGTCACGCGTGACGCCACCGTTTCTTTTGCCGCGGGGAAGTTCCTGGGTGATGGAGTAAACTCGCCCTCTCGCGGCCTCCGTGGGGGAATTCCTGGTTGTCGGAGTAAATCCACACACACAGGATTCTTTTAGGACCCAGCCTCTGACAACGGACGGTCGACTGGTCGCTTTACTTGTAATACCTGGGTGACAACTTCAGAATGCATGCCAGCAGGAAAACCGTGCAAACACATCAAAGTGGTGTGACGGCGAGGACTCACGGGTGGGCAGGAGAAACCACGTCCTGTTATCTGTAGGTCCTGATCCCCCCAACACGCTCTCTTCTCTCCAGAACTTAACTGGTCAGCACTCACATTCGATAAACTAGGGTGCGCTGCAGGGCGGCTCCTCATCCTCTCTTAGTACGGGAGGTGTCCTTCCATAGCTCCTGGCTACGGCAGTCTCAGGGAAGGCTGTAGACTAGAGATGAGCGAGCACCAAAATGCTCGGGTGCTCGTTACTCGGGCCGAACTTTTCGCGATGCTCGAGGGCTCGTTTCGAGTAACGAACCCCATTGAAGTCAATGGGCGACCCGAGCATTTCAAGAAAGTGATGGGAACGACACAGCAACGGATAGGGCAGGCGAGGGGCTACATGTTGGGCTGCATCTCAAGTTCCCAGGTCCCACTATTAAGCCACAATACCGGCAAGAGTGCCCCCCCCCCCCTCCCAACAACTTTTACTTCTGAAAAGCCCTCATTAGCATGGCATACCTTAGCTAAGCACCACACTACCTCCAACAAAGCACAATCACTGCCTGCATGACACTCTGCTGCCACTTCTCCTGGGTTACATGCTGCCCAACCGCCCCCCCCCTCCCCCCCACAGCGCACACCAAAGTGTCCCTGCGCAGCCTTCAGCTGCCCTCATGCCACACCACCCTCATGTCTATTTAGAAGTGCGTCTGCCATGAGGAGGAACCGCAGGCACACACTGCAGAGGGTTGGCACGGCTAGGCAGCGACCCTCTTTAAAAGGGGTGGGGCAATAGCCCACAATGCTGTATAGAAGCAATGAGAAATAGAATCCTGTGCCACCGCCATCAGGAGCTGCACACGTGGGCATAGCAATGGGGAACCTATGTGCCACACACTATTCATTCTGTCAAGGTGTCTGCATGCCCCAGTCAGACCGCGGTTTTTAATTCATAGACACAGGCAGGTACAACTCCCTATTGTGAAGTCCCTGTCGACCCACAGCATGGGTGGCTCCCTGGAACCCACCGGCGGTACATAAAAATATCCCATTGCATTGCCCAACACAGCTGAGGTAGTAATGTCGTGCTTAATGCAGGTGGGCTTCGGCCCACACTGCATGCCCCAGTCAGACTGGGGTTCTTTACAAGTGGAAACAGATGCATTTATAATTCCCTGTGGACCCACAGCATGGTGGGTGCCAGGAAGCCACCGGCGGTACATAAATATATCCCATTGCATTGCCCAACACAGCTGAGGTAGTAATGTCGTGCGTAATACAGGTGGGCTTCGGCCCACACTGCATGCCCCAGTCTGACTGGGGTTCTTTATAAGTGGACACATGCAGTTACAACTCCCTGTGGACCCACAGCATGGGTGGCTCCCTGGAACCCACCGGCGGTACATAAATGTATCCCATTGCAGTGCCCAGCACAGCGGATGTAACGTCAGCTGTAATGCAGGTGGGCAAAAAATTAATTGGATTACACTGTAGGCGAGGGCCCCAAAAATTGGTGTACCAACAGTACTAATGTACCTCAGAAAAATTGCCAATGCCCAACCAAGAGGGCAGGTGAAACCCATTAATCGCTTTGGTTAATGTGGCTTAATTGGTAACTAGGCCAGGAGGCAGCCCAGTAAAACTAAAAATTGGTTCAAGTTAAAGTTTCAACGCTTTAATGAGAATTGAAACGTATAAACATTGTTTACAAAAATTATTTGAGTGAGCCTTGTGGGCCTAAGAAAAATTGCCCGTTCAGCGTGATTATGTGAGGTTTCAGGAGGAGGAGGAGGAGGAATATTATACACAGATTGATGAAGCTAAAATGTCCCCGTTTTGGATGGTGATAGAGAACGATGCTTCCATCCGCGGGTGCAGCCTACGTATTGCTTAGGTATCGCTGCTGTCCGCTGGTGGAGAACAGAAGTCTGGGGAAATCCAGGCTTTGTTCATCTTGATGAGTGTTAGCCTGTCGGCACTGTCGGATCACAAGCGGCTACGCTTATCCGTGATGATTCCCCCAGCCACACTAAACACCCTCTCCGACAAGACGCTAGCCGCAGGACAAGCAAGCACCTCCAGGGCATACAGCGCGAGTTCAGGCCACGTGTCCAGCTTCGACACCCAGTAGTTGTAGGGGGCAGAGGCGTCACCAAGGATGGTCGTGCGATCGGCTACGTACTCCCTCACCATCCTTTTACAGTGCTCCCGCCGACTCAGCCGTGACTGGGGAGCGGTGACACAGTCTTGCTGGGGAGCTATAAAGCTGGCAAAGGCCTTGGAGAATGTTCCCCTGCCTGCGCTGTACATGCTGCCTGATCTCCGCACCTCCCCTGCTACCTGGCCCTCGGAACTGCGCCTTCTGCCACTAGCGCTGTCGGATGGGAAGTTTACCATCAGTTTGTCCACCAGCGCCCTGTGGTATAGCATCATTCTCGAACCCCTTTCCTCTTCGGGAATGAGAGTGGAAAGGCTCTCCTTATACCGTGGGTCGAGCAGTGTGTACACCCAGTAATCCGTAGTGGCCAGAATGCGTGTAACGCGAGGGTCACGAGAAAGGCATCCTAACATGAAGTCAGCCATGTGTGCCAGGGTACCTGTACGCAACACATGGCTGTCCGCACTAGGAAGATCCCTTTCAGGATCCTCCTCCTCCTCAGGCCATACACGCTGAAAGGATGACAGGCAAGCAGCATGGGTACCATCAGCAGTGGGCCAAGCTGTCTCTTCCCCCTCCTCCTCCTCCTCCTCCTCAACGCGCTGAGATATAGACAGGAGGGTGCTCTGACTATCCAGCGACATACTGTCTTCCCCCGGCTCTGTTTCCGAGCGCAAAGCGTCTGCCTTTATGCTTTGCAGGGAACTTCTCAAGATGCATAGCAGGGGAATGGTGACGCTAATGATTGCAGCATCGCCGCTCACCATCTGGGTAGACTCCTCAAATTTTCCAAGGACCTGGCAGATGGCTGCCAACCAGGCCCACTCTTCTGAAAAGAATTGAGGAGGCTGACTCCCACTGCGCCGCCCATGTTGGAGTTGGTATTCCACTATAGCTCTACGTTGTTCATAGAGCCTGGCCAACATGTGGAGCGTAGAGTTCCACCGTGTGGGCACGTCGCACAGCAGTCGGTGCACTGGCAGATTAAACCGATGTTGCAGTGTCCGCAGGGTGGCAGCATGCGTGTGGGATTTGCGGAAATGTGCGCAGAGCTGTCGCACCTTTCCGAGCAGGTATGACAAGTGGGGGTAGCTTTTCAGAAAGCGCTGAACCACCAAATTAAACACATGGGCCAGGCATGGCACTGCGTGAGGCTGCCGAGCTGCAGAGCCGCCACCAGCTTACGGCCGTTGTCACACACGACCATGCCCGGTTGGAGGCTCAGCGGCGCAAGCCAGCGGTCGGTCTGCTCTGTCAGACCCTGCAGCAGTTCGTG
The DNA here is from genome assembly GCA_035609135.1 of Eleutherodactylus coqui. Taxonomy (NCBI): domain Eukaryota; kingdom Metazoa; phylum Chordata; class Amphibia; order Anura; family Eleutherodactylidae; genus Eleutherodactylus; species Eleutherodactylus coqui. The sequence continues at coordinate 1,577,764 of CM069409.1, forward strand.
GGCCGTCTGACTCTTCTCTCCTAAGCTGAGTAGTTTCAGCACGGCCTGCTGACGCTTGCCCACCGCTGTGCTGCCACGCCGCGCGACACCGACTGCTGGCGACGTGCTGCTGCTGACATATCTTGATTGCGAGACAGAGGTTGCGTTGGAGGAGGAGGAGGAGGAGGGTGCTTTAGTGGAGGAAGCATACACCTCCGCAGATACCACCATCGAGCTGTGGCCCGCAATTCTGGGGGTGGGTAGGACATGAGCGGTCCCAGGCTCTGACTCTGTCCCAGCCTCCACTAAATTCACCCAATGTGCCGTCAGGGAGATGTAGTGGCCCTGCCCGCCTGTGCTTGTCCACGTGTCTGTTGTTAAGTAGACCTTGGCATTAACCGCGTTGGTGAGGGCGCGTACAATGTTGCGGGAGACGTGGTCGTGCAGGGCTGGGACGGCACATCGGGAAAAGTAGTGGCGACTGGGAACTGAGTAGCGTGGGGCCGCCGCCGCCATCATACCTTTGAAAGCCTCCGTTTCCACGAGCCTATACGGCAGCATCTCCAGGCTGGTCACTTTGGCAATGTGCACGTTTAACGCTTGAGCGTGCGGGTGCGTGGCGGCGTACTTGCGCTCGCGCTCAAACTGTGGCGCTAGCGATGGCTGAACGCTGCGCTGAGAGACATTGCTGGATGGGTCCGAGGACAGCGGAGGTGAGGGTGTGGGTGCAGGCCAGGAGACGGTAGTGCCTGTGTCCTCAGAAGGGGGTTGGATCTCAGTGGCAGGTTGGGGCACAGGGGGAGAGGCAGTGGTGCAAACCGGAGGCGGTGAACGGCCTTCGTCCCACCTTGTGGGGTGCTTGGCCATCATATGCCTGCGCATGCTGGTGGTGGTGAGGCTGTTGGTGTTGGCTCCCCAGCTGATCTTGGCACGACAAAGGTTGCACACCACTGTTCGTCGGTCGTCAGGCGTCTCTGTGAAAAACTGCCACACCGTAGAGCACCTTGACCTCTGCAGGGTGGCATGGCGCGAGGGGACGCTTTGGGAAACAGTTGGTGGATTATTCGGTCTGGCCCTGCCTCTACCCCTGGCCACCACACTGGCTCGGCCTGTGCCCACACCCTGACTTGGCCCTCCGCGTCCTCGCCCGCGTCCACGTCCTATAGGCCTACCCCTACCCCTCAGCATGGTGTATTACCAGTGATTTGATTTCCCAGGCAGGAAAGAAAGTGGCGCAAGCCTGCAGCCAAAATACAATTTTTCCCCTGTTTTTACAAGGAACACCCACACTGCGTGTATTCAATGAATACTAAGTGTAATAACTGTGTTGTGGCCCTGCCAATTTGTCCCAGAACTGCTGTGATGCAAAGTAATTCGCTACCTACAGCAGATCAGGGATTTCCCATGCAGGAAAAAAATTGCCGCACGCCTGCGGTAAAACGTAGCTGACTGCGTCTGATTTTTTCTGAACGTTCAGCGCACAGCACACACGTACACGGAGCCCTGAGGACTGTCAGAGGCAGGCCAAATAGAATTTTTTGCCTGCTTTTTACAAGGAACACCACACTGCGTCTATTCAATGAATAATGTATGTCTTCTGGCCCTGCCTACACAATTCTATCCCTGTAGTATTAATGCCGGGTGCAATGGTCTGCACAGCCGGTTTTGAGAAAAAAAAAAATATGCAACACTGCTAACAGCAGCCTGGACAGTACTGCACACGGATAGAAGTGGCCCTAAGAAGGACCGTTGGGGTTCTTGAAGCCTACACTCACTCCTAACACTCTCCCTGCCTAACCACCACTTCTGTCCCTATTGCAGGGCGCAATGCTCTGCAGATCCAATTTTGGAAAAAAAAATAAAAAATACAGTGCTAACACAGTACTGCACACTATTAGATGTGGCCCTGAGAAGGGCCGTTGGGGTTCTTGAAGCCTACACTGACTCCTAACGCTCTCCCTATAGCAGCTCCAACACGATACCACTGTCCCTCAGCTAACTCACACGGCATCTGAGGCGAGCCGCGGGAGGGGCCGATTTTTATACTCGGGTGACATCTGATCGCCCCAGCCACTCACAGCAGGGGGGTGGTATAGGGCTGGAACGTCACAGGGGGAAGTTGTAATGCCTTCCCTGTCTTTCAATTGGCCAGAAAAGCGCGCTAACGTCTCAGAGAGGAAACTGAAAGTAACCAGAACATCGCGTGGTACTCGTTAAGAGTAACGAGCATCCCGAACACGCTAATACTCGAACGAATATCAAGCTCGGACGAGTACGTTCGCTCATCTCTACTGTAGACTCATCTCCGCCTCTTCCATTCTGGGCCGCACAGGCTGAAGGCTGAAGGCGCCCGTGTGGTCCTCTTGTAAGCTCAGAACAGACCAAATCTTCTTACACACCCCTTGCAAAACACATCTATCACACAAGGTCATGTGACAAACACACAGATACATTTTCCAGGCAGTCGGCTCCCGTTCCAGACATGTGACCCTTTCAGTGCTGCAGCTATGCAATACACATCATTCATGCACCACAGAAGACACTGATATTACATAGACCAATGCCTGCATACGGTTATTGGGGTCTCCCGTTGTGCCGGGCCACTACAGCGGAGCGGCACCTTCATCAAAGTGGTGGGAAAGTACAGAGCCGGGTCAAAGGACAAAATCACAAAAATCATCATATAAAACAGGGATCAAACATAAAGGTGCTCCAAGACAACACAAGGGGCGGAGTCAGAACCCCCTAGAAGGTACGCGGTCCTTGTGGTGGAGCGGCGGTGACAGATGGAGACGCCACCCTTTTAAGTAAAAAATAACTTTGACTAAACTTAAGTAACTTTTGTGCTCTTTTACCCCCGAAGGGTTACTGCAGCGGGGTGTTGTGTTATCGTCACACAGCGTAACATTTCGCCTCTTACTGGGGTTCATCCCCTCGCAAACAGGACCACAGCAAGTCCCTGATGAATTCTGGAGCCCGCCCTCACTATAGCCTAGACCTGCCGGATGACCCCATAGGTCCCCCCCAGCTGCTCGCTGCGTCCTCGCATACGTCACATCACGGTTAACCCTTTGTGCATTACATTTAGCAGCAGGACGACCCCCAGGCCTTTACATACCTGCGCCCCTTAAGCCTTATTGCTTCCACGACTTAACCGCTTACATTCTTACATCGGCCCGCTACAGCAGACGTAGCGCTCCACTTGGGGTCTCACACGCGCTATTATACTTCTCATCAGCTGTAATCATCAATGAATACAAATGGGTTGGACCTCAAATCACAGTTTAGTCCTAAGGCAGTAGTGTCCCGTACGGTGTGCACAACGGTACTTAACGGGACTGAGGAGGACTCGCCTGTCCACCCTGAGTCCCTCACTGTGACACGAACTTACACAGCAAGATCGTGCCATTAGATCCACAGTGATGCCTGTAACACCCCCGGTCATCGGGGCTCTCTTACTGATTGCGTGTGGCCCCGGTCATCAGGGCCCTTCTAAGACTCTCCTCTTAAGCATGGGGAAAACAAAGTAACTGCAGCCATCGGCCTCCACCCATGACAGCTACTACTAGTACGGGTCCTGGCTACACGGCTGCTACTACTGGTACAGGTCCTGGCTACGCGGGTGCTACTACTGGTACAGGTCCCGGCTACGCGGGTGCTACTACTGGTACAGGTCCCGGCTACGCGGGTGCTACTACTGGTACAGGTCCCGGCTACGCGGCTGCTACTACTGGTACAGGTCCTGGCTACGTGGCTGCTACTACTGGTACAGGTCCCGGCTACGCTGCTGCTACTACTGGTACAGGTCCCGGCTACGCGGCTGCTACTACTGGTACAGGTCCCGGCTACGCAGCTGCTACTACTGGTACCGGTCCCGGCTACGCGGCTGCTACTACTGGTACCGGTCCCGGCTATGCGGCTGCTACTACGGGTACAGGTCCCCGCTACGCGGCTGCTACTACTGGTACTGGTCCTGGCTACACGGCTGCTACTACGGGTACTGGTCCCGGCTACACGGCTGCTACTACTGGTACAGGTCCCGGCTACGCGGCTGCTACTACTGGTACAGGTCCCGGCTACGCGGCTGCTACTACTGGTACCGGTCCCGGCTACGCGGCTGCTACTACTGGTACAGGTCCCGGCTACGCTGCTGCTACTACTGGTACAGGTCCCGGCTACGCGGCTGCTACTACTGGTACCGGTCCCGGCTACGCGGCTGCTACTACTGGTACAGGTCCCGGCTACGCTGCTGCTACTACTGGTACAGGTCCCGGCTACGCGGCTGCTACTACTGGTACAGGTCCCGGCTACGCGGCTGCTACTACTGGTACCGGTCCCGGCTACGCGGCTGCTACTACTGGTACAGGTCCCGGCTACGCTGCTGCTACTACTGGTACAGGTCCCGGCTACGCGGCTGCTACTACTGGTACCGGTCCCGGCTACGCGGCTGCTACTACTGGTACCGGTCCCGGCTACGTGGCTGCTACTACTAGTACAAGTTCTTGGTAGATATGTCGAGGGTGTGGTGGTGCATGTCTTGTGGTTTGGGGTCCGGGGTAATGTAGTAGTGCTGGGCTGTTTGCTCTGCTGCTCCTGAGCCAGTGGGGGTGCAGTGCTTCTGTTCTGGAAGTCTCTGCATTGAGTGCCCAACCCTGGCGGTACGGCACCACCAACATGCTGGGCACACGGGGTGCGTATAGAGGGAGTGGGGGGTGACACATGCAGCAAGGGACCCCGAGACGGGCCATATACCCCCTCTAGGGCAGTATAGTCATGGAAAGGGATACTCTGCGGGATGAGGCAGGGCTCTGTAAAAGTGCTAGTTGGGGGTATGTAGGTGATAGTTTGCAGGCAGAAGTAATGCTCTGCGAGAGGCAGTGAGAATATGCAACCAGGTAGGTGATGTGCTGCAGGAGGATGCAATATTCTGCATATAAGAAGACCTTAGTTTGCAGGAGGAGGTGATGCTCTGCAGAAGGAAGCACTATACTGTGAGGAGGCAGTGCTTGGCAGTGGAGGCGATGCACTGCAGGAGGAAGCAATGCTCTGCAGCTAGGGAGGCGATGCTCTGCAGGAGGCGGCAGGACCTTGTGCTGAGCCCTCAGACAGGAGTATTTCTAGTCCAGTATAATCCTCCGGCTGCTGCGCTCCTATTAAAGACACAGAAGGAGGCGCGGGGGGTGAGGTCAGTGCCAGGAATAGATGAGAAGCCCCCCGCACCTGTCGCCTGTGTGGAGGGGGGCTTCTTACACTCCAGCCGCTGTAGTGGATGACGAGGCTCGTTAGTAATTCACTGCCGTATCGGTCACTAGGGGGTAACAGATTCACCCCAAGGCGATGATATCGGAACCCCCCTGCGACCTCCCGCCGGACATCGGAATCATTCTGCGACCTCCCGCCGGACATCGGAACCCCCCTGCGACCTCCCGCCGGACATCGGAACCCCCCTGCGACCTCCTGCCGGACATCGGAACCCCCCTGCGACCTCCCGCCGGACATCGGAACCCCCCTGCGACCTCCCGCCGGACATCGGAACCCCCCTGCGACCTCCCGCTGGACATCAGAAATCCCCTGCGACCTCCCGCCGGACATCAGAACCATCCTGCGACCTCCCGCTGGACATCAGAACCCCCCTGCGACCTCCCGCCGGGCACCTGAACCATCCTGCGACCTCCCGCCGGGCACCTGAACCATCCTGCGACCTCCCGCCGGGCACTGGAACCATCCTGAGACCTCCCGCCGGGCACCGGAACCATCCTGCGACCTCCCGTCGGGCACCGGAACCATCCTGCGACCTCCCGCTACGTATACGGCCAGCAGGGCGGCGCCCACGGAGGGAGGCGCTCAGCTCGCCCAGACTCCTGACAGCCTTCCAATCACCCCTATTGCGGCTGGCAGCTGCTTGCAACCTTCCTGGGTCCTCAGCCGTCCCTCGCACTCGCCAGTCGGCGGTGTACGGTTACAGTGGTGACTCGGACAGTCACATGGGGGGCCGACCTCCATCCTGAGCTGTCTGCAGCCCCTTGTCCTTGTTGCAGGGGGTCTCACATGAGCAGATAGTAATAGCAGATTCCACGATTGTATGATTTGCGCGTGTCATCGCGGGAAATACAAAAAACTACTGCGTCTGATCGGCTGTGAGAGTACGCGGTCATACACCGCACATTACACGGCCGTACGCGGGTCACCGGCCACGCTCACTGCTGGGATCAGCTGCGGGCCTCCACAACTGGGTAACCCGGACAAAGTTGGTTCCTTCATGGGTTCTCCACCAATCCTCAGGATGATAGCAGAGACAAACCCCATGTAGACAGACGTAACGCCCACCAGGTCAGGTGATGTGTAGCTTCAGGTATAAGGGAGAGGATCACCAAGGATACCCCAGTACAGAAAGCATAAGATGCCACCAGGTGTAGAGCCGACAACGGGGTCTGGTGGTGGGATGTCACCAGGTGTAGAGCCGACAACGGGGTCTGGTGGGGGGATGTCATCAGGTGTAGAGCTGACAACGGGGTCTGGTGGTGGGCTGTCACCAGGTGTAGAGCTGACAACGGGGTCTGGTGGTGGGGGGATGTCACCAGGTGTAGAGCTGACAACGGGGTCTGGTGGGGGGATGTCATCAGGTGTAGAGCTGACAACGGGGTCTGGTGGTGGGATGTCACCACATGTAGAGCTGACAAGGGGGTCTGGTGGGGGGATGTCACCAGGTGTAGAGCTGACAATGGGGTCTGGTGGGGGGATGTCACCAGGTGTAGAGCCGACAACGGGGTCTGGTGGGGGGATGTCATCAGGTGTAGAGCTGACAACGGGGTCTGGTGGTGGGCTGTCACCAGGTGTAGAGCTGACAACGGGGTCTGGTGGTGGGGGGATGTCACCAGGTGTAGAGCTGACAACGGGGTCTGGTGGGGGGATGTCATCAGGTGTAGAGCTGACAACGGGGTCTGGTGGTGGGATGTCACCACATGTAGAGCTGACAAGGGGGTCTGGTGGGGGGATGTCACCAGGTGTAGAGCCGACAACGGGGTCTGGTGGGGGGATGTCACCAGGTATAGAGCTGACAACGGGGTCTGGTGGGGGGATGTCACCAGGTATAGAGCCGACAACGGGGTCTGGTGGGGGGATGTCACCAGGTATAGAGCTGACAACGGGGTCTGGTGGGGGGATGTCACCAGATGTAGAGCTGACAATGGGGTCTGGCGGGCAATGTCACAAGGTGTGGAGCTGACAACTGGGTCTGGTGGTGGGATGTCACCGGGTGTAGAGCCGATAACGGGGTCTGGTGGAGGGATGTCACCGGGTGTAGAGCCGATAACGGGGTCTGGTGGGGGGATGTCACCAGGTATAGAGCTTACAACGGGGTCTGGTGGTGGGATGTCACCACGTATAGAGCTTACAACGGGGTCTGGTGGTGGGATGTCACCAGGTGTAGAGCTGACAACGGAGTCTGGTGGGGGGATGTCACCAGGTATAGAACTGACAACTGGGTCTGGCAGGCGGGGATGTCATCAGGTGTGGAGCTGACAACTGGGTCTGGCGGTGGGATGTCACCAGGTGTAGAGCTGAGAACGGGGTCTGGCGGGGGAATGTCATCAGGTGTAGAGCTGACAACGGGGTCCAGTGGGGGATGTCACCAGGTGTAGAGCTGACAACTGGGTCTGGTGGTCGGATGTCACTAGGTGTAGAGCTGACAACTGGGTCTGGCGGGGGAATGTCACCAGGTGTAGAGCTGACAACGGGGTACAGTGGGGGATGTCACCAGGTGTAGAGCTGACATTGGGGTCTGGCGGGGAATGTCGCAAGGTGTGGAGCTGACAACTGGGTCTGGTGGTGGGATGTCACTAGGTGTAGAGCTGACAACGCAGTCTGGTGGGGGGATGTCACCAGGTGTAGAGCTGACAACAGGGTCTGGTGGTGGGATGTCACCAGGTGTAAAGCTGACAACGGGGTCTGGTGGGGGAATGTCACCAGGAGTAGAGCCGACAGCGGGGTCTGGTGGGGGGATGTCACCAGGTATAGAGCTGACAACGGGGTCTGGTGGGGGGATGTCATCCGGTGTAGAGCTGACAACTGGGTCTGGCGGTGGGATGTCACAAGGTGTAGAGCCGACAACGGGGTCTGGTGGGGGAATGTCACCAGGTGTAGAGCCGACAACAGGGTCTGGTGGGGGAGGTCACTGGGCGTAGAGCCAATAACGGGGTCTGGTGGGGGGATGTCACCGGGTGTAGAGCCGACAACGGGGTCTGGTGGGGGGATGTCACCAGGTATAGAGCTGACAACGGGGTCTGGTGGGGGGATGTCACCAGATGTAGAGCTGACAATGGGGTCTGACGGGCAATGTCACAAGGTGTGGAGCTGACAACTGGGTCTGGTGGTGGGATGTCACCGGGTGTAGAGCCGATAACGGGGTCTGGTGGGGGGATGTCACCAGGTGTAGAGCTGACATTGGGGTCTGGTGGGGGGGGGGGGGATTTCACCAGGTGTAGAGCTGACGACGAGGTCTGGCAGGGGCATGCCACCAGGTGTAGAGCTGACAATGGGGTCTGGTGATGGGATGTCACCAGGTGTAGAGCTGACCACGGGGTCTGGTGAGAGAATGTCACCGGGTGTAGAGCCGACAACGGGGTCTGGTGGGGGATGTCACCGGGTGTAGAGCCGATAACAGGGTCTGGTGGGGGGATGTCACCAGGTATAGAGCTTACAACGGGGTCTGGTGGTGGGATGTCACCAGGTGTAGAGCTGACAACGGAGTCTGGTGGGGGGGATGTCACCACGTGTAGAGCTGACAACTGGGTCTGGCAGGGGGGGATGTCATCAGGTGTAGAGCTGACAATGGGGTCTGGCGGGGAATGTCACAAGGTGTGGAGCTGACAACGGGGTCCAGGGGTGGATGTCACCAGGTGTAGAGCTGACAATGAGGGCTGGCAGGGGGATGCCACCAGGTGTAGAGCAGACAACAGGGTCTGGTGGTGGGATGTCACCAGGTGTAGAGCTGACCACGGGGTCTGGTGAGGGAATGTCATCAGATTTGGAGCTGACAACGGGGTCTGGTGGTGGGATGTCATCAGGTGTAGAGCTGACAACGGAGTCTGGTGGGGGGATGTCACCAGGTTTAGAGCTGACAACTGGGTCTGGCAGGGGGGGATGTCATCAGGTGTGGAGCTGACAACTGGGTCTGGCGGTGGGATGCCACCAGGTGTAAAGCCGACAACGGGGTCTGGTGGGGGAATATCACCAGGTGTAGAGCCGACAACGGGGTCTGGTGGGGGGATGTCACCGGGAGTAAAGCCAACAACGGGGTCTGGTGGGGGGATGTCACCGGGTGTAGAGCCAAGAACTGGGTCTGATGGGGGGGATGTCACCGGGTGTAGAGCCGACAACGGGGTCTGGTGGGGGGATGTCACCAGGTATAGAGCTGACAAGGGGTCTGGCGGGGGGATGTCACCAGATGTAGAGCTGACAACGAGGTCTGGCGGGGGATGTCATCAGGTGTAGAGCTGACCACGGGGTCTGGTGAGTTAATGTCATCAGATTTGGAGCTGACAACAGGGTCTGCTGGTGGGATGTCACCAGGTGTAGAGCTGACAACGGGGTCTGGTGGGGGGATGTCACCAGGTGTAGAGCTGACATTGGGGTCTGGTGGGGGGGGATTTCACCAGGTGTAGAGCTGACGACGAGGTCTGGTGGGGGGGGGATTTCACCAGGTGTAGAGCTGACAACGAGGTCTGGCAGGGGCATGCCACCTGGTGTAGAGCTGACAATGGGGTCTGGTGATGGGATGTCACAAGGTGTAGAGCTGACCACGGGGTCTGGTGAGAGAATGTCACCGGGTGTAGAGCCGACAACGGGGTCTGGTGGGGGGGATGTCACCGGGTGTAGAGCCGATAACGGGGTCTGGTGGGGGGATGTCACCGGGTGTAGAGCCGATAACGGGGTCTGGTGGGGGGATGTCACCAGGTATAGAGCTTACAACGGGGTCTGGTGGTGGGATGTCACCAGGTGTAGAGCTGACAATGGAGTCTGGTGGGGGATGTCACCAGGTGTAGAGCTGACAACTGGGTCTGGCAGGGGGGGATGTCATCCGGTGTGGAGCTGACAACTGGGTCTGGCGGTGGGATGTCTCCAGGTGTAGAGCTGACAATGGGGTCTGGCGGGGAATGTCACAAGGTGTGGAGCTGACAACGGGGTCCAGTGGTGGATGTCACCAGGTGTAGAGCTGACAATGAGGGCTGGTGGTGGGAGGTCACCAGGTGTAGAGCTGACCACGGGGTCTGGTGAGGGAATGTCATCAGATTTGGAGCTGACAACGGGGTCTGGTGGTGGGATGTCGCCAGGTGTAGAGCTGACAACGGAGTCTGGTGGGGGAATGTCACCAGGTGTAGAGCTGACAACTGGGTCTGGCAGGCGGGGAAGTCATCAGGTGTGGAGCTGACAACTGGGTCTGGCGGTGGGATGCCACCAGGTGTAAAGCCGACAACGGGGTCTGGTGGGGGTATGTCACCAGGTGTAGAGCCAACAACGGGGTCTGGTGGGGGAATATCACCAGGTGTAGAGCCGACAACGGGGTCTGGTGGGGGGATGTCACCGGGTGTAGAGCCAACAACGGGGTCTGGTGGGGGGATGTCACCGGGTGTAGAGCCAAGAACTGGGTCTGATGGGGGGGATGTCACCGGGTGTAGAGCCGACAACGGGGTCTGGTGGGGGGATGTCACCAGGTATAGAGCTGACAATGGGGTCTGGCGGGGGGATGTCACCAGATGTAGAGCTGACAACGTGGTCTGGCGGGGGATGTCATCAGGTGTAGAGCTGACAACGGGGTCTGGTGGTGGGATGTCACCAGGTGTAGAGCTGACAACAGTGTCTGGTGGGGGGATGTCACCAGGTGTAGAGCTGACATTGGGGTCTGGTGGGGGGGGATGTCACCAGGTGTAGAGCTGACAACGAGTTCTGGCAGGGGGATGCCACCAGGTGTAGAGCTGACAATGGGGTCTGGCGGTGGGATGACACCAGTTGTAGAGCTGACCACGGGGTCTGGTGAGGGAATGTCATCAGATTTGGAGCTGACAACAGGGTCTGGTGGTGGGATGTCAAGAGGGGGAGAGCTGACCACGGGGTCTGGTGGGGGGATGTCACCAGGTATAGAACTGACAACTGGGTCTGGCAGGGGGGGATGTCATCAGGTGTGGAGCTGACAACTGGGTCTGGCGGTGGGATGTCACAAGGTGTAGAGCTGAGAACGGGGTCTGGCGGGGGAATGTCATCAGGTGTAGAGCTGACAACGGGGTCCAGTGGGGGAAGTCACCAGGTGTAGAGCTGACAATAGGGTCTGGCGGGGAATGTCACAAGGTGTGGAGCTGACAACTGGGTCTGGTGGTTGGATGTCACTAGGTGTAGAGCTGACAACTGGGTCTGGCGGGGGAATGTCACCAGGTGTAGAGCTGGCAATGGGGTACAGTGGGGGATGTCACCAGGTGTAGAGCTGACAATGGGGTCTGGCGGGGAATGTCACAAGGTGTGGAGCTGACAACTGGGTCTGGTGGTGGGATGTCACTAGGTGTAGAGCTGACAACGCGGTTTGGTGGTGGAATGTCACCAGGTGTAGAGCTGACAACAGGGTCTGATGGAGGGATGTCACCAGGTGTAGAGCTGACAACGCGGTATGGTGGTAGGAGGTCACCAAGTTTAGAGCTGACAACGGGGTCTGGTGGTGGAATGTCACCAGGTGGAGAGCTGACAACGGAGTCTGGTGGGGGGATGTCACCAGGTATAGAACTGACAACTGGGTCTGGCAGGGGGGGATGTCATCAGGTGTGGAGCTGACAACTGGGTCTGGCGGTGGGATGTCACCAGGTGTAGAGCTGAGAACGGGGTCTGGCGGGGGAATGTCACCAGGTGTAGAGCTGACAACGGGGTCCAGTGGGGGATGTTACCAGATGTAGAGCTGACAATAGGGTCTGGCGGGGAATGTCACAAGGTGTGGAGCTGACAACTGGGTCGGGTGGTCGGATGTCACTAGGTGTAGAGCTGACAATGGGGTCCGGCGGGGGAATGTCACCAGGTGTAGAGCCGACAACGGGGTCTGGTGGGGAATGTCACAAGGTGTGGAGCTGACCACTGGGTCTGGTGGTGGGATGTCACTAGGTGTAGAGCTGACAGCGCGGTTTGGTGGGGGGGGGGGTGGGGGGGGGTGTCACCAGGTGTAAAGCTGACAACGGGGTCTAATGGTGGAATGTCACCAGGTGTAGAGCTGACAACTGGGTCTGGAGGGGGGATGTCACCAGGTGTAGAGCTGACAACGCGGTATGGTGGGGGGATGTCACCAAGTGTAGAGCTGACAACGGGGTCAGGTAGTGGAATGTCACCTGGTGGAGAGCTGACAACGGGGTCTGGTGGTGAGATGTCACCAGGTGTAGAGCTGACAACGGGGTCGGGTGGGTGGATGTCACCAGGTGGAGAGCTGACAACGGGGTCTGGTGGGTGGATGTCACCATGTGTAGAGCCGACAACGGGGTCTGATGGGGGGATGTCACCAGGTGTAAAGCCGACAACGGGGTCTGGTGGGGAGATGTCACCAGGTGTAGAGCCGACAACGGGGTCTGGTGAGGGAATGTCACCAGGTGTACAGCCAACAACGGGGTCTGGTGGGGGTATGTCACCAGGTGTAGAGCCGACAACGGGGTCTGGTGGGGGGATGTCACCGGGTGTAGAGCCGACAACGGGGTCTGGTGGGGGGATGTCACCGGGTGTAGAGCCGACAACGGGGTCTGGTGGGGGGATGTCACCAGGTATAGAGCTGACAACGGGGTCTGTGGGGGGGATGTCACCAGATGTAGAGCTGACAACGAGGTCTGGTTGGGGGATGTCACCAGATGTTGAGCTGACAACGAGGTCTGGCGGGGGATTCCACCAGGTGTAGAGCTGACAACGGGGTCTGGTGGTTGGTTGTCACCAGGTGTAGAGGTGACAACGGGGACTGGTGGGGGGATGTCACCAGGTGTAGAGCTGACATTGGGGTCTGGTGGGGGGGGGGATGCCACCAGGTGTATAGCTGACAATGGGTTCTGGTGGTGGGATGTTACCAGGTGTAGAGCTGACAATGGGGTCTGGTGGTGGGGTAGTCACCAGGTGTAGAGCTGACCACGGGGTCTGGTGAGGGAATGTCATCAGATTTGGAGCTGACAACGGGGTCTGGTGGTGGGATGTCACCAGGTGTAGAGCTGACAACGGGGTCTGGTGGTGGGATGTCACCAGGTGTAGAGCTGACAACGGAGTCTGGTGGGGGAATGTCACCAGGTGTAGAGCTGACAACTGGGTCTGGCAGGGGGGGATGTCATCAGGTGTGGAGCTGACAACTGGGTCTGGCGGTGGGATGTCATCAGGTGTAGAGCAGACAACGGGGTCTGGTGGAGGAATGTCACCAGGTGTAGAGCTGACAAAGGGGTCTGGCGGGGGAATGTCACCAGGTGTAGAGCTGACAATGGGGTCCAGTGAGGGATGTCACAAGGTGTAGAGCTGACAATGGGGTCTGGTGGTGGGAATGTCACAAGGTGTGGAGCTGACAACTGGGTCTGGCCATGGGATGTCACAAGGTGTAGAGCTGACAACGGGGTCTGGCGGTGGAATGTCAGCAGGTGTAGAGCTGACAACGGGGTCCAGTGGGGGATGTCACCAGGTGTAGAGCTGACAACTGGGTCTGGCGGTGGGATGTCACCAGGTGTAGAGCTGACAACGGGGTCTGGCGGGGGAATGCCACCAGGTGTAGAGTGGACAACGGGGTCTGGCGGGGGAATGTCACCAGGTGTAGAGCTGACAATGGGGTCTGGTAGGGGGATGTCACCAGGTGTAGAGCTGACAACGAGGTCTGGTTGGGGGATGTCACCAGATGTAGAGCTGACAACGAGGTCTGGCAGGGGATTCCACCAGGTGTAGAGCTGACAACGGGGTCTGGTGGTGGGTTGTCACCAGGTGTAGAGGTGACAACGGGGTCTGGTGGGGGGATGTCACCAGGTGTAGAGCTGACATTGGGGTCTGGTGGGGGGGCGGATGCCACCAGGTGTAGAGCTGACAATGGGTTCTGGTGGTGGGATGTTACCAGGTGTAGAGCTGACAATGGGGTGTGGTGGTGGGGTAGTCACCAGGTGTAGAGCTGACCACAGGGTCTGGTGAGGGAATGTCATCAGATTTGGAGCTGACAACGGGGTCTGGTGGTGGGATGTCACCAGGTGTAGAGCTGACAACGGGGTCTGGTGGGGGAATGTCACCAGGTGTAGAGCTGACAACTGGGTCTGGCAGGGGGGGATGTCATCAGGTGTGGAGCTGACAACTGGGTCTGGCGGTGGGATGTCATCAGGTGTATAGCTGACAACGGGGTCTGGCGGTTGGATGCCACCAGGTGTAAAGCCGACAACGGGGTCTGGTGGGGGTATGTCACCAGGTGTAGAGCCAACAACGGGGTCTGGTGGGGGAATATCACCAGGTGTAGAGCCAACAACGGGGTCTGGTGGGGGGATGTCACCGGGTGTAGAGCCAACAACGGGGTCTGGTGGGGGGATGTCACCGGGTGTAGAGCCAAGAACTGGGTCTGATGGGGGGGATGTCACCGGGTGTAGAGCCGACAACGGGGTCTGGTGGGGGGATGTCACCAGGTATAGAGCTGACAATGGGGTCTGGCGGGGGGATGTCACCAGATGTAGAGCTGACAACGCGGTCTGGCGGGGGATGTCATCAGGTGTAGAGCTGACAACGGGGTCTGGTGGTGGGATGTCACCAGGTGTAGAGCTGACAACAGTGTCTGGTGGGGGGATGTCACCAGGTGTAGAGCTGACATTGGGGTCTGGTGGGGCGGGATGTCACCAGGTGTAGAGCTGACAACGAGGTCTGGCAGGGGGATGCCACCAGGTGTAGAGCTGACAATGGGGTCTGGCGGTGGGATGACACCAGTTGTAGAGCTGACCACGGGGTCTGGTGAGGGAATGTCATCAGATTTGGAGCTGACAACAGGGTCTGGTGGTGGGATGTCAAGAGGGGGAGAGCTGACCACGGGGTCTGGTGGGGGGATGTCACCAGGTATAGAACTGACAACTGGGTCTGGCAGGGGGGGATGTCATCAGGTGTGGAGCTGACAACTGGGTCTGGTGGTGGGATGTCACAAGGTGTAGAGCTGAGAACGGGGTCTGGCGGGGGAATGTCATCAGGTGTAGAGCTGACAACGGGGTCCAGTGGGGGAAGTCACCAGGTGTAGAGCTGACAATAGGGTCTGGCGGGTAATGTCACAAGGTGTGGAGCTGACAACTGGGTCTGGTGGTTGGATGTCACTAGGTGTAGTGCTGACAACTGGGTCTGGCGGGCGAATGTCACCAGGTGTAGAGCTGAGAATGGGGTACAGTGGGGGATGTCACCAGGTGTAGAGCTGACAATGGGGTCTGGCGGGGAATGTCACAAGGTGTGGAGCTGACAACTGGGTCTGGTGGTGGGATGTCACTAGGTGTAGAGCTGACAACGCGGTTTGGTGGTGGAATGTCACCAGGTGTAGAGCTGACAACAGGGTCTGATGGAGGGATGTCACCAGGTGTAGAGCTGACAACGCGGTATGGTGGTAGGAGGTCACCAAGTTTAGAGCTGACAACGGAGTCTGGTGGGGGGATGTCACCTGGTATAGAACTAACAACTGGGTCTGGCAGGGGGGGATGTCATCAGGTGTAGAGCTGACAACGAGGTCTGGTTGGGGGATGTCACCAGATGTAGAGCTGACAACGAGGTCTGGCAGGGGATTCCACCAGGTGTAGAGCTGACAACGGGGTCTGGTGGTGGGTTGTCACCAGGTGTAGAGGTGACAACGGGGTCTGGTGGGGGGATGTCACCAGGTGTAGAGCTGACATTGGGGTCTGGTGGGGGGGCGGATGCCACCAGGTGTAGAGCTGACAATGGGTTCTGGTGGTGGGATGTTACCAGGTGTAGAGCTGACAATGGGGTGTGGTGGTGGGGTAGTCACCAGGTGTAGAGCTGACCACAGGGTCTGGTGAGGGAATGTCATCAGATTTGGAGCTGACAACGGGGTCTGGTGGTGGGATGTCACCAGGTGTAGAGCTGACAACGGGGTCTGGTGGTGGGATGTCACCAGGTGTAGAGCTGACAACGGAGTCTGGTGGGGGAATGTCACCAGGTGTAGAGCTGACAACTGGGTCTGGCAGGGGGGGATGTCATCAGGTGTGGAGCTGACAACTGGGTCTGGCGGTGGGATGTCATCAGGTGTAGAGCTGACAACGGGGTCTGGTGGAGGAATGTCACCAGGTGTAGAGCTGATAACGGGGTCTGGCGGGGGAATGTCATCAGGTGTAGAGCTGACAACGGGGTCCAGTGGGGGAAGTCACCAGGTGTAGAGCTGACAATAGGGTCTGGCGGGTAATGTCACAAGGTGTGGAGCTGACAACTGGGTCTGGTGGTTGGATGTCACTAGGTGTAGTGCTGACAACTGGGTCTGGCGGGCGAATGTCACCAGGTGTAGAGCTGAGAATGGGGTACAGTGGGGGATGTCACCAGGTGTAGAGCTGACAATGGGGTCTGGCGGGGAATGTCACAAGGTGTGGAGCTGACAACTGGGTCTGGTGGTGGGATGTCACTAGGTGTAGAGCTGACAACGCGGTTTGGTGGTGGAATGTCACCAGGTGTAGAGCTGACAACAGGGTCTGATGGAGGGATGTCACCAGGTGTAGAGCTGACAACGCGGTATGGTGGTAGGAGGTCACCAAGTTTAGAGCTGACAACGGAGTCTGGTGGGGGGATGTCACCAGGTATAGAACTGACAACTGGGTCTGGCAGGGGGGGATGTCATCAGGTGTAGAGCTGACAACGAGGTCTGGTTGGGGGATGTCACCAGATGTAGAGCTGACAACGAGGTCTGGCAGGGGATTCCACCAGGTGTAGAGCTGACAACGGGGTCTGGTGGTGGGTTGTCACCAGGTGTAGAGGTGACAACGGGGTCTGGTGGGGGGATGTCACCAGGTGTAGAGCTGACATTGGGGTCTGGTGGGGGGGCGGATGCCACCAGGTGTAGAGCTGACAATGGGTTCTGGTGGTGGGATGTTACCAGGTGTAGAGCTGACAATGGGGTGTGGTGGTGGGGTAGTCACCAGGTGTAGAGCTGACCACAGGGTCTGGTGAGGGAATGTCATCAGATTTGGAGCTGACAACGGGGTCTGGTGGTGGGATGTCACCAGGTGTAGAGCTGACAACGGGGTCTGGTGGTGGGATGTCACCAGGTGTAGAGCTGACAACGGAGTCTGGTGGGGGAATGTCACCAGGTGTAGAGCTGACAACTGGGTCTGGCAGGGGGGGATGTCATCAGGTGTGGAGCTGACAACTGGGTCTGGCGGTGGGATGTCATCAGGTGTAGAGCTGACAACGGGGTCTGGTGGAGGAATGTCACCAGGTGTAGAGCTGATAACGGGGTCTGGCGGGGGAATGTCACCAGGTGTATAGCTGACAATGGGGTCCAGTGAGGGATGTCACCAGGTGTAGAGCTGACAATGGGGTCTGGTGGTGGGAATGTCACAAGGTGTGGAGCTGACAACTGGGTCTGGCCGTGGGATGTCACAAGGTGTAGAGCTGACAACGGGGTTTGGCGGGGGAATGTGAGCAGGTGTAGAGCTGACAACGGGGTCCAGTGGGGGATGTCACCAGGTGTAGAGCTGACAACAGGGTCTGGCGGTGGGATGTCACCAGGTGTAGAGCTGACAACGGGGTCTGGCGGGGGAATGTCACCAGGTGTAGAGCGGACAACGGGGTCTGGCGGGGGAATGTCACCAGGTGTTGAGCTGACAACGGGGTCTGGTGGGGGGATGTCACCAGGTGTAGAGCTGACAACGGGGTCTGGCCGAGGAATGTCACAAGGTGTGGAGCTGACAACTGGGTCTGGTGGTGGGATGTCACCAGGTGTATAGCCGACAACGGGGTCTGGTGGGGTGATGTCACCGGGTGTAGAGCCGACAACGGGGTCTGGTGGGGGGATGTCACTGGGTGTAGAGCCTACAACGGGGTCTGTTGGGGGTATGTCACTGGGTGTAGAGCCGACAACGGGGTCTGGTGGGGGGGTGTCACCGGGTGAAGAGCTGACAATGGCGTCTGGTGGGGGGAATGTCACCAGGTGTATAGCTGACAATGGGGTCCAGTGAGGGATGTCACCAGGTGTAGAGCTGACAATGGGGTCTGGTGGTGGGAATGTCACAAGGTGTGGAGCTGACAACTGGGTCTGGCCGTGGGATGTCACAAGGTGTAGAGCTGACAACGGGGTTTGGCGGGGGAATGTGAGCAGGTGTAGAGCTGACAACGGGGTCCAGTGGGGGATGTCACCAGGTGTAGAGCTGACAACAGGGTCTGGCGGTGGGATGTCACCAGGTGTAGAGCTGACAACGGGGTCTGGCGGGGGAATGTCACCAGGTGTAGAGCGGACAACGGGGTCTGGCGGGGGAATGTCACCAGGTGTAGAGCTGACAACGGGGTCTGGTGGGGGGATGTCACCAGGTGTAGAGCTGACAACGGGGTCTGGCCGAGGAATGTCACAAGGTGTGGAGCTGACAACTGGGTCTGGTGGTGGGATGTCACCAGGTGTATAGCCGACAACGGGGTCTGGTGGGGTGATGTCACCGGGTGTAGAGCCGACAACGGGGTCTGGTGGGGGGATGTCACTGGGTGTAGAGCCTACAACGGGGTCTGTTGGGGGTATGTCACTGGGTGTAGAGCCGACAACGGGGTCTGGTGGGGGGGTGTCACCGGGTGAAGAGCTGACAATGGCGTCTGGTGGGGGGAATGTCACCAGTTGTAGAGCTGACAACGGGGTCTGGTGGTGGGATGTCATCAGGTGTAGAGCTGACAACGGGGTCTGGTGGGGGGATGTCACCAGGTGTAGAGCTGACAACAGGGTCTGGGGGGGGGGGGATGTCACCAGATGTAGAGCTGAAACCGAGGTCTGGCAGGGGATGTCATCAGGTGTAGAGCTGACAACGGGGTCTGGTGGTGGGATGTCACCAGGTGTAGAGCTGACAACGGGGTCTGGTGGGAGGATGTCACCAGGTGTAGAGCTGACATTGGGGTCTGGTGGGGGGGGGGGGATGTCACCAGGTGTAGAGCTGACAACGAGGTCTGGCAGGGGATGCCACCAGGTGTAGAGCTGACAATGTGTTCTGGTGGTGGGATTTCACCAGGTGCAGAGCTGACCATGGGGTCTGATGGGGGTATGTCACCAGGTGTAGAGCTGAAAACTGGGTCTGGCAGGGGGGGATGTCACCAGGTGTAGAGCTGACAATCGGTCTGGCGGCGAATGTTACAAGGTGTGGAGCTGACAACTGGGTCTGGTGGTGGGATGTCACTAGGTGTAAAGCTAACAACGCGGTTTGGTGGGGGGGTGGAGGGGTGGGGTGTCACCAGGTGTAAAGCTGACAACGGGGTCTGATGGTGGAATGTCACCAGGTGTAGAGCTGACAACGGGGTCAGATGGGGGGATGTCACCAGGTGTAGAGCTGACAACGCGGTATGGTGGGGGGATGTCACCAGGTGTAGAGCTGACAACGGGGTCAGGTGGGGGGATGTCACCAGGTGTAGAGCTGACAATGCGGTCTGGTGGGGGGGATGTCACCAGGTGTAGAGCCGACAACGCGGTATGGTGGGCGGATGTCACCAAGTGTAGAGCTGACAACGGGGTCTGGGGGTGGAATGTCACCAGGTGTAGAGCAGACAAAGGGGTCTGGTGGGGGAATGTCACTAGGTGTAGAGCTGACAACGGGGTCTGGTGGGGGGATGTCACCAGGTGTAGAGGTGACAACAGGGTCCTGTGAGGGATGTCCCCATGTGTAGAGCTGACAACGGGGTCTAGTGGTGAGATGTCACCAGGTGTAGAGCTGACAACGGGGTCCGGTGGTGGGATGTCACCAGGTGTAGAGCTGACAATGGGGTCTAGTGGTGAGATGTCACACGGTGTAGAGCTGACAACGGGGTCTAGTGGTGAGATGTCACCAGGTGTAGTGCTGATAACGGGGTCTGGTGGGGGGATGTCACCAGGTGTAGAGCTGACATTGGGGTCTGGTGGGTGGGGGATGTCACCAGGTGTAGAGCTGACAACGAGGTCTGGCAGGGGGATGCCACCAGGTGTAGAGCGGACAATGGGGTCTGGTGGTGGGATGTCACCAGGTGTAGAGCTGACCACGGGGTCTGGTGAGGGAATGTCATTAGATTTGGAGCTGACAACGGGGTCTGGTGGTGGGATGTCACCAGGTGTAGAGCTGACAACGGGGTCAGATGGGGGGATGTCACCAGGTGTAGAGCTGACAACGCGGTATGGTGGGGGGATGTCACCAAGTGTAGAGCTGAGAAAGGGGTCAGGTGGTGGAATGTCACCAGGTGGAGAGCTGACAACGGGGTCTGGTGGTGGGATGTCACCAGTTGTAGAGCTGGCAACGGGGTCAGGTGGGGGGATGTCACCAGGTGTGGAGCCGACAATGGGGTCTGGTGGGGGGGATGTCACCAGGTGTAGAGCCGACAACGCGGTATGGTGGGCGGATGTCACCAAGTGTAGAGCTGACAACGGGGTCTGGGGGTGGAATATTACCAGGTGGAGAGCTGACAATGGGGTAGGTGGTGGGATGTCACCTGGTGTAGAGCTGACAACGGGGTCTGGTGGGGGGATGCCACCAGGTGTAGAGGTGACAACAGGGTCCTGTGAGGGATGTCCCCATGTGTAGAGCTGACAACGGGGTCTAGTGGTGAGATGTCACCAGGTGTAGAGCTGACAACGGGGTCCGGTGGTGGGATGTCACCAGGTGTAGAGCTGACAATGGGGTCTAGTGGTGAGATGTCACCCAGTGTAGAGCTGACAACGGGGTCTAGTGGTGAGATGTCACCAGGTGTAGTGCTGATAACGGGGTCTGGTGGGGGGATGTCACCAGGTGTAGAGCTGACATTGGGGTCCGGTGGGTGGGGGATGTCACCAGGTGTAGAGCTGACAACGAGGTCTGGCAGGGGGATGCCACCAGGTGTAGAGCGGACAATGGGGTCTGGTGGTGGGATGTCACCAGATGTAGAGCTGACCACGGGGTCTGGTGAGGGAATGTCATTAGATTTGGAGCTGACAACGGGGTCTGGTGGTGGGATGTCACCAGGTGTAGAGCTGACAACGGAGTCTGGAGGAGGGATGTCACCAGGTGTAGAGCTGACAACTGGGTCTGGCAGGTGGGGATGTCATCAGTTGTGGAGCTGACAACTGGATCTGGCGGTGGGATGTCACCAGGTGTAGAGCTGACAACGGGGTCAGATGGGGGGATGTCACCAGGTGTAGAGCTGACAACGCGGTATGGTGGGGGGATGTCACCAAGTGTAGAGCGGACAATGGGGTCTGGTGGTGGGATGTCACCAGGTGTAGAGCTGACCACGGGGTCTGGTGAGGGAATGTTATTAGATTTGGAGCTGACAACGGGGTCTGGTGGTGGGATGTCACCAGGTGTAGAGCTGACAACGGAGTCTGGTGGAGGGATGTCACCAGGTGTAGAGCTGACAACTGGGTCTGGCAGGGGGGGATGTCATCAGGTGTGGAGCTGACAACTGGATCTGGCGGTGGGATGTCACAAGGTGTAGAGCTGACAACGGGGTCCAGTGGGGGATGTCACTAGGTGTAGAGCTGACAACGGGGTCTGGGGGTGGAATGTTACCAGGTGGAGAGCTGACAATGGGGTCTGGTGGTGGGATGTCACCAGGTGTAGAGCTGACAACGGGGTCTGGCGGGGGAATGTCACTAGGTGTAGAGCTGACAACGGGGTCTGGTGGGGGGATGCCACCAGGTGTAGAGGTGACAGCAGGGTCCTGTGAGGGATGTCCCCATGTGTAGAGCTGACAACGGGGTCTAGTGGTGAGATGTCACCAGGTGTAGAGCTGACAACATGGTCTGGTGGGGGAATGTCACCAGGTGTAGAGCTGACAACGGGGTCCAGTGGGGGATGTCACCAGGTGTAAAGCTGACAATGGGGTCTGGCGGGGAATGTCACAAGGTGTGGAGCTGACAACGGGGTCTGGTGGTGGAATGTCACCAGGTGGAGAGCTGACAACGGGGTCTGGTGGTGGGATGTCACCAGGTGTAGAGCTGACAACTGGGTTTGGTGGTGAGATGTCACCAGGTGTAGAGCTGACAACGGGGTCTGGTGGGGGGATGTCACCAGGTGTAGAGCCGACAACGGGGTCTGGTGGGTGGATGTCACCAGGTGTAGAGCCGACAATGGGGTCTGGTGGGGGGAGGTCACCAGGTGTAGAGCCGACAACGGGTCTGGTGTGGGAATGTCACCAGGTGTAGAGCCGACAATGGGGTCTGGTGGGGGGATGTCACCAGGTGTATAGCCGACAACAGGGTCTGGTGGGGGGATGTCACCAGGTGTAGAGCCGATAACGGGGTCTGGTGGAGGGATGTCACCGGGTGTAGAGCCAACAACGGGGTCTGATGGGGGGGAAGTCACCGGTTGTAGAGCCGACAACGGGGTTTGGTGGGGGGATGTCACCAGGTGTAGAGCTGACAATGGGGGTCTGGTGAGGGGATGTCACCGGGTATAGAGCTGACAACGGGGCATGGTGGGGGGATGTCACCAGACGTAGAGCTGACAATGGGGTCTGGTGGGTGGTTTTCACCAGGTGTGGAGCTGACAACGAGGTCTGGCGTGGGATGTCCTCAGGTGTAGAGCTGACAACGGGGTCTGGTGGTGGGATGTCACCAGGTATAGAGCTGACAACGGGGTCTGGTGGGGGGATGTCACCAGGTGTAGAGCTGACAACGAGGTCTGGCAGGGGGATGCCACCAGGTGTAGAGCTGACAATGGGGTCTGGTGAGGGAATGTCATCAGATTTGGAGCTGACAACGGGGTCTGGTGGTGGGATGTCACCAGGTGTAGAGCTGACAACGGAGTCTGGTGGGGGGATATCACCAGGTGTGGAGCTGACAACTGGGTCTGGCAGAGGGGGATGTCATCAGGTGTGGAGCTGACAACTGGGTCTGGCGGTGGGATGTCACCAGGTGTAGAGCTGACAACGTGGTTTGGCGGGGGAATGTCACCAGGTGTAGAGCTGACAACGGGGTCCAGTGGGGAATGTCACCAGGTGTAGCGCTGACAATGGGGTCTGGCGGAGAATGTCACAAGGTGTGGAGTTGACAACTCGGTCTGGCGGTGGGATGTCACCAGGTGTAGAGCTGACAACGGGTTCTGGCTGGGTAATGTCACAAGGTGTGGAGCTGACAACTGGGTCTGGCCGTGGGATGTCACCAGGTGTAGAGCTGACAACGGGTTCTGGCGGGGGAATGTCACCAGGTGTAGAGCTGACAACGGGGTCTGGCGGGGGAATGTCACTAGGTATAGAGCTGACAACGGGGTCTGGCGGGGAATATCACCAGGTGTAGAGCTGACAACGGGGTCCAGTGGGGGATGTCACTAGTTGTATAGCTGACAATGGGGTCTGGCGGGGAATGTCACAAGGTGTAGAGCTGACAACTGAGTCTGGTGGTGCAATGTCACTAGGTGTATAGCTGACAACGGGGTGTGGTGGGGGATTGTCACCAGGTGTAGAGCTGACAACGCGGTCCAGTGGGGGATGTCACCAGGTGTAGAGCTGACAATGGGGTCTGGCGGGGAATGTCACAAGGTGTGGAGCTGACAACTGGGTCGGATGGGGGGATGTCACTAGGTGTAGAGCTGACAACGCGGTTTGGTGGGGGCTGGAGGGGTGGGGTGTCACCAGGTGTAAAGCTGACAATGGGGTCTGGTGGTGGAATGTCACCAGGTGGAGAGCTGACAGCGGGGTCTGGTGGTGGGATGTCACCAGGTGTAGAGTTGACAACGGGATCTGGTGGTGAGATGTCACCAGGTGTAGAGCTGACAATGGGGTCTGGTGGGGGGATGTCACCAGGTGTAGAGGTGACAACGGGGTCTGGTGGTGAGATGTCACCAGGTGTAGAGCTGACAATGGGGTCTAGTGGTGAGATGTTACCCGGTGTAGAGCTGACAGCGGGGTCTAGTGGTGAGATGTCACCAGGTGTAGAGCTGACAACGGGGTCTGGTGGTGGGATGTCACCGGGTGTAGCGCTGACAACAGGGTCTCGTGGGGGGATGTCACCAAGTGTAGAACTGATAGTGGGGTCTGGTGGGGGGATGTCACCTGGTGTAGAGCTGACAACGGGGTCTGGTAGGGGGATGTCACCAGGTGTAGAGCTGACAACGGGGTCTAGTGGGGGGATGTCACCTGGTGTAGAGCTGACAACAGGGTCTGTTGGGGGGAATGACACCAGGTGTAGAGCTGACAACGAGGTCTGGTGGGGGGGGGGGGGGGTGTCACCAGGTGTAGAGCTGACAACTGGGTCTGGCAGGGACCAGATAGAACCCCCTGCTGCCTCATCGCCTTGGCTGAGTCCAACAGATACCCCCTTATAGGCCTTATTATGCATCTTATTAATACCATATCAGAAGCCACCCCGCTTGACCTGAGGGGTTATGTGCAGGAATGCCGAGGCCTAACATCTTCTAGTTCCACCCTAGGTTGGACCCTAGAATGAGAATGAGAATATCTGTAGTCTGCACATCACTGTATAAGCAGTCCCGGCCCCCCGGCCAGCTTGGACATGCGGAGGATCAGTTTACAGTAGTTCTCCGATTACAGATCTTAACAACCATCTGGTGGTAATAAGCTGTAAACCCCAACAACTCCTGAGCTGTGAACCACTGACTTCTCTTAAAATATGAACCCCTACAACGCCTGAACCAGAGTACCACTGATACACCCTAAACAGTGAACCCCAACAACTTCTGATCAGTGAACCACTGACACCGCTAAACTGTGAACCCCAACAACTCATGAGCTATGAGCCACTGATACCCCCAAACTGTGAACATAACAAATCCTGAGCTGTGAACCACTAACACCACTAAAACTGTGAACCCCAACAACTCCTGTGCTGTGAACCACTGACACCCCTAAACTGTGAACCCTAACAACTCCTGTGCTGTGAACCACTGACACCCCTAAACTGTGAACACCAACAACTCCTGAGCTGTGAACCTCTGACTTCCCTTAAAATATAAACCCCAACAACGCCTGATCGGAAAACCACTGAAACCCCCTATACCGTGAACCCCCAAAACTTCTAACCAGTGAACCACTGATGCCCCCTAAGTGGTGAACCCCAATACCTTCTGACCAGTGAACCACAGACACCTTCTAAACTGTGAACCCCAACAACTTCTGTGCTGTGAACCACTGACACCCCTAAACTGTGAACCCCAACAACTCCTGAGCTGTGAACCACTGAGACCACTGAAACTGTGAACCCCAACAACTCCTGAGCTGTGAGCCACTCATACCCCGAAACTGTGAATCCCAACAACTCCTGAGCTGTGAACCACTGACACCCCCAAACTGTGCAACCCAACCATTTCTGTGCTGTGAACCACTGACACCCCTAAACTGTAAACCCCAACAACTACTCCTGAGCTGTGAACCACTGATACCCCCAAACTGTGAACCCCAACAACTCCTGAGCTGTGAACCACTGAGACCACTGACTTCCCTTAAAATATGAACCCCAATAAATTCTAAACTAGTGAATCACGGATACCTTCTAAACTGTGAACCCCAACAACTCCTGAGCTGTGTACCACTGACTTCCCTTAAAATACGAGCTCTGATAATGTCTGACTAGAGAACCACTGATACCTCCTAAACCTTGAACCCCAATAACATCTGACCAGTGAACCACTGACACTCCCTAAGCTAAGAACACCAACAACTCCTGACCTGTGAACCCCTGACACCGCTAAAATGTGAAACCCCACAACTCCTGAGCTGTGAACCACTGACACCCCCAAACTGTGAACCCCAACAACTCCTGTGCTGTGAACCACTGACACCCCTAAACTGTGAACCCCAACAACTTCTGTGCTGTGAACTACTGACACCACTGAACCTGTGAGCCCCAACAATTCCTGAGCTGTGAACCACTGACACCCCCAAGCTGTGAACCCCACCAACTTCTGAGCTGTGAATCACTGACACCACTGAAACTGTTAACCACAACAACTCCCAAGCTGTGAACCACTGACACCCCTAAACTGTGAACCCCAACAACTCCTGAGCTGTGAACCACTGACTCCCCTTAGAATACAAACCCCAGCAATGCCTGACCAGAGATCCACTGATACCACCTAAACCGTGAACCCCAATAACCTCTAAACCAGTGAATCACTGACACCCCCTAAACTGTGAACCATAACATTTTCTCAGCTATCAACAACCC
Organism: Eleutherodactylus coqui; assembly: GCA_035609135.1. NCBI lineage: Eukaryota > Metazoa > Chordata > Amphibia > Anura > Eleutherodactylidae > Eleutherodactylus > Eleutherodactylus coqui. The sequence goes on from CM069409.1 coordinate 1,604,048, forward strand.
TGAACTGTAAGCTTTGACAATTATCTAAGTTGAAAACCTCTGACACCCCTAAACTGTGAACCTCCAACAACTGCTGAGCAGTGAACCACTGACTCCCCTTAAAATATGAACCCCCAACAACACCTGACCAGAGAACCACTGATACCTTCAAACCGTGAACCCCAAAAACTTCTGACCAGTGAACCAAGGACACCCTCTAAACTGTGAACCCCAACAACTCCTGAGCTGTGAGCCACTGATACCCCCCAAACTGTGTACCCAAACAAATCCAGAGCTGTGAACCACTGACACCCGTAAACTGTGAACCACAACAACTCCTGAGTTGTGAACCCCAACTACTCCTCAGCTGTGAACCATTGACACCCCTAAACTGTGAACCCTAACAACTCCTGAGCTGTGAACCACTGATACCCCCAAACTGTGAACCCCATCAACTCCTGAGCTGTGCATCACTGACACCCCCAAACTGTGCACCCCTACAACTTCTGAGCTGTGAACCACTGACACCCATAAACTGTGAATCCCAACAACTCCTGAGCTGTGAACCACTGACACTACTGAAACTGTGAACCTCCAACAACTCCTGAGCAGTGAACCACTGACTCCCCTTAAAATATTAACCCCAACAACGGCTGACCAGAGAACCACTGATACCCTCTGAACCGTGAACCCCAATAACTTCTGGCTAGTAAACCACTGACACCCCAAAACTGTGAACCCCAACAACTCCTGAGCTGTGAACCACTGAAATCCCCAAACTGTGCACCCCATCAACTCCTGAGCTGTGAACCACTGACTCCCCTTAAAATACAAACCCCAACAATGCCTGACCAGAAAGCCACTGATACCACCTAAAGCGTGAACCCCAATAACTTCCAATCCAGTGAATCACTGACACCCCCTAAACTGTGAACCCCAACAACTCCTTAGCTGTGAACCACTGACACCCCTAAACTGTGAACCCTAACAACTCCTGAGCAGTGAACCACTGACTTCCCTTAAAATATGAACCCTCAACAACACCTGACCAGCGAACCACTGATACCCCTAAACCATGAACCCCAAAAACTTCTGACCAGTGAACAAAGAACACCCTCTAAACTGTGAACCCCAACTACTCCTGATCTGTGAACCACTTACATCACTGAAACTGTGAACCCCAACAACTGCTGAGCTGTGAGCCACTAATACCCTAAACTGGGATCTCCAACAACTCCAGAGCTGTGAATGAATGACACCCCTAAACTGTGAACCCCAACAACTCCTGAGCTGTGAACCACTGACTCCCCTTAAAATATGAACCCCCAACAACGCCTAACCAGAGAGCCACTGATACCACCTAAACCGTGAACCCCAATAACTTCTAAACCAGTGAATCGCGGATACCCTCTAAACTGTGAACCCCAACAACTCCTGAGCTGTTAACTCCAACATTTTCTCAGCTACCAACAACCCTGAACTGTAAACCTTGACAATTATCTAAATTGTGAACCTCTGACACCCCTAAACTGTGAACCTCCAACAACTCCTGAGCAGTGAACTAAGGAGACCCTCTAAACTGTGAACCCCAACAACTCCTTAGCTGTGAACCACTGACACCCCTAAACTGTGAACCCCAACAACTTCTGAGCTATGAGCCACTGGTAATCCTAAACTGTGAACCCCAACAACTCTTGAGCTGTGAACCACTTACACCACTGAAACTGTGAACCCCAACAACTGCTGAGCTGTGAACCACTTACACCACTGAAACTGTGAACCCCAACAACTGCTGAGCTGTGAACCACTGATACCCCTAAACTGTGAACCCCAACAACTCCTGAGCAGTAAACCACTGACTCCCCTTAAAATATGAACCCCCCAACAATGCCTGACCAGAGAACCACTGATACCCCTAAACCGTGAACCCCAAAAACTTCCTACCAGTGAACAAAGGACACCCTCTAAACAGTGAACCCCAACAACATCTTAGCTGTGAACCACTGGCACCCCTAAACTGTGAACCCCAACAAATTCCTAGTTGTGAACTACTGACACCTCGCAAACTGTAAACCCCAACAACTCCTGAGCTATGAGCCACTGATACCCCCAAACTGTGTACCCAAACAACTCCAGAGCTGTGAACCACTGACACCCCTAAACTGCAAACCCCAAGAACTCCTGAGCTGTGAACCACTGACACCCCTAAACTGTGAACCCCAACAGCTCCTGAGCTATGAACCCCAACTGCTCCTGAGCTGTGAACCACTGACACCACTGAAACTGTGAACCCCAACAACTCCTGAGCTGTGAGCCACTGATACCCCTACACTGTAAACCCCAACAACTCCTGACCAGTGAACTACTGACACCCCACAAACTGTGAACCACAATAACTCTTGAGCTGTGGACCACTAACACCCTCCAACCATGAACCCCAAAAACTGACTGTGAACCATGGAACCCCCTAAACTGTGAACCTCCACAACTCCTGAGCTGTGAACTACTGACACCCCTAATCTGTGAACCCCAGCAAAGCCTGGCAAAAGAACCACTGATACCCCTATACTGTGAACCACAATAACTTCTAAAACTTCTAACCAGTGAACCACGGGCACCCTCTAAACTGTGAACCCCAACAACTCCTGAACTGGGAATCACTGACACGAATACAATGAACCCCAAATACCCCTGAGCTGTGAACCACTGACATCCCCAAACTGTAAACCCCATCAACTCCTAAGCTGTGAGCCACTGACACCCCTAAACTGTGAACCCCCACCACTCCTAAGCTATGAGCCACTAATACTCCCAAACTGTGAACCCAAAAACTTCTGAGCTGTGAACCAGTGATACCCCCAAACTGTGAACCCCCAACAACTCCTGTGCTGTAAACAACTGATACCCCTGAACAGTGAACCCCAACGACTCTTGAGCTGTGAACCACTGACATCCCCAAACTGTAAACCCCATCAACTCCTGAGCTGTGAGCCACTGACACCCCTAAACTGTGAACCCCCACCACTCCTAAGCTATGAGCCACTAATACTCCCAAACTGTGAACCCAAAAACTTCTGAGCTGTGAACCAGTGATACACCCAAACTGTGAACCCCCAACAACTCCTGTGCTGTAAACAACTGATACCCCTGAACAGTGAACCCCAACAACTCTTGAGCTGTGAACCACTGACACCCCCAAACTGTGAACCCCAACAACTCCTGACCAGTGAACCACTGACACCCCCTAAATTGTGAACCCCACCACAACTCCTGACCAGTGAATCTCTGACTCCCCTAAACCGTGAACCCCCCATAACTCCTGAGCTGCGGACCACTGACACCCCCAAACTGTGAACCCCCAACAACTCCTGTGCTGTGAACCACTGACACCCCTAAACTGTGAACCCCAGCAACTCCTCAGCTGTGAACCACTGACACCCCTAAACTGTGAACCCCAGCAACTCCTGAGCTGTGAACCACTGACATCCTCTGATCTGAGAGTAAGTCTTGTAAGTCTTCTGATCCTTCTAGCACCGTGCCTGGATATTCCCCCATCTTATAGCTTTCCTGGCTCTGCTGCATCTGAGTTTCCATGTCTTGCCATCCATCATCTCAGTGGTATAAGGATGGCAGACGTCTCTAGCAGGTGTCACGTTGTGTTGGTGGGGTGCACTTACTAACTTGTGAGGACTTGCATGAGCTGAAGGCTGGAGCAGAGCCTCCTCCTCGTCTGTCTCACTAAGTTGCAGATCGCACATGCGGTCAGTGATGGGCATTTACTGGGCATCATGTTCCCTACTGATCAGCCGTACGAATCCACATAAGTAAAGCGGATTAATAATTCCTGCAGACATCAGTAAGTTACACGCTGGGCTTTTCCTGTCTCTGGAGCTGCCTGACATTGAGCTAACAAGTACAGAAGAAAGCACGAGAACTCCCACAGCCATCTTTACCCATCACCCAACCTCCTGCAAACCACCTCTACCCATCATCCAACTTCCCGCAACCACCTCTATCCAATCACCCACTTCCACAGCCATCTTTACCTATCACCCAACCTCCTGCAAACCACCTCTACCCTTTATCCTACCTCCCACAACCATCTCTACTATCACCCAAACTCCCACAGCCATCTCTACACTTCAAGGATTCCCAACGTCCCATCGCAGACCCCCACCTTCATGCTGTAACCTCTACCATCACTCAATCTCCCACAGCCATCTCTACCCTACAAGGATTCCTGACGTCCCACAAACAACTCTACTCTATAAGGATCCATAGATCTCCCGTAACCCCTTTTATACATCACCTGAACACCAACAACCACCTATACCCATTACCCAACATCCCACAGCCAGATCTTCCCCTCACAGATCCCCAACTTCATGCAGTCCCCTTCACCCTTTACCCAACCTTCCACAATCATATCTGCCTTAGAAGGATCACCAACCTCCATATATCCCACATAACCATGATGTCCACGGATCCCTCGTAATAGTGGTACGCTAGCCCCCATATCCATAATGCTACCACATTATAGATATATCCACAGTACCCCCGTATCAGTGATGTACAGTGGGTCACCATAAGTGTGATATCTACAGGACCCCCATAACTGTGATATCTGCAGGACCCCCATAACTGTGATATACACGGGACCTCGATAAGTTATACCCACAGGACCCCCATATTAGAGATTGTAGGACGTATGACGTATCTAAGCCTATAGTGTCCAGATAATCCAAGGTTCATTCGCTTCATCATTTATCACTTCTATGTCTGCATTCCTACAAAAATCCTCTACCCGCTGGCGACTCTGCTGCCCCGCCTCCTGTGTCGCTGTACCCCAACCGCGACTATATCTGCAGAGCGACAAACCCAGGATGACAGTCCTCGTACACATCTACAGCCAGCGGATTAGGGCAGATCTGTGGTGAATTCCCATGGGACGGGGGATCGAGCAGTGAGAATCCGCCATTGTTATCCACTAGTATCAGATGTTATCCATCCCTCCGGGGCCAGAAATACTGTGACAATCCCCGTCAGCTCACTGGAAATCCCTCATGTGTCCCTCATCGCCTGATTGCTCCGCAACGTAGAAAGCATGAAGACATCTGCCCCAGTGTGATTCTTATAACTCGAGTCATACTGCTATGACAAAATAATACCGCCACACACTGACTAATACCACTTTAATAATACCGCCATACACTGACTAATACCACTATATCTAATAATACCGCCATACACTGACTAATACCACTATACTCTTATCAAACCGCCACACACTGACTGATACCACTATACTCTAATAATACTGCAGCACACTGACTAATACCACTATACTCTAATAATACTGCCACACATTAACTAATACCACTATACTGTAATACTACTGCAGCACACTGACTAATACCACTATACTCTTATCAAACCGCCACACACTGACTGATACCACTATACTCTAATAATACTGCCACACACTGACTAATACCAATATACTCTTATCAAACCGCCACACACTGACTGATACCACTATACTCTAATAATACTGCCACACATTAACTAATACCACTATACTGTAATACTACTGCAGCACACTGAATAATACAACTATACTCTAATAATACTGCCACACACTGACTAATACCACTTTAATAATACCGCCATACACTGACTAATACCACTATATCTAATAATACCGCCATACACTGACTAATACCACTATACTCTTATCAAACCGCCACACACTGACTGATACCACTATACTCTAATAATACTGCCACACACTGACTAATACCACTATACTCTTATCAAACCGCCACACACTGACTGATACCACTATACTCTAATAATACTGCCACACATTAACTAATACCACTATACTGTAATACTACTGCAGCACACTGAATAATACAACTATACTCTAATAATACTGCCACACACTGACTAATACCACTATACTCTAATCATACCACCACACTATAATAATACTACCACACAATGACTCATACCAATTTTACTCTAATAATACCGCCACACACTGACTAATACAACTATACTCTAATAATACTGCCACACATTGACTAATACCACTATACTGTAATAATACTGCAGCACACTGAATAATACAACTATACTCTAATAATACTGCCACACATTGACTAATACCACTATACTCTAATAATACTGCAGCACACTGAATAATACAACTATACTCTAATAATACCGCCACACACTGACTAATACAACTATACTCTAATAATAGTGCCACACATTGACTAATACCACTATACTCTAATAATACTGCAGCACACTGACTAATACAACTATACTCTAATAATACAACCACACACTAACTAATACCCCTATACTCTAATAATACTGCCACACATTGACTAATACCACTATACTCTAACAATACTGCAGCACACTGAATAATACAAGTATACTCTAATAATACTGCCACACACTGACTAATACAACTATACTCTAATAATACTGCCACACATTGACTAATACCACTATACTCTAATAATACTGTCACACATTGACTAATACCACTATACTCTAACAATACTGCAGCACACTGAATAATACAAGTATACTCTAATAATACTGCAGCAAACTGACTAATATAACTATACTCTAGTAATACTACCACACAATGACTAATACCACTATACTCTAATAATACTGCAGCACACTGACTAATACCACTATACTCTAATAATACAACCACACACTAACTAATACCCCTATACTCTAATAATACTGCCACAAACTGACTAATACAACTATACTCTAATAATACTGCCACACATTTACTAATACCACTATACTCTAACAATACTGCAGCACACTGAATAATACAAGTATACTCTAATAATACTGCCACACACTGACTAATACAACTATACTCTAATAATACTGCCACACATTGACTAATACCACTATACTCTAATAATACTGCAGCACACTGAATCATACAACTATACTCTAATAATACTGCCACACATTGACTAATACCACTATACTCTAATAATACTGCAGCACACTGAATAATACAACTATACTCTAATAATACTGCCACATATTGACTAATACCCCTATACTCTAATAATACTGCCACACACTGACGAATACAACTATACTCTAATACTACTGCCACACATTGACTAATACCACTATACTCTAATAATACTGCCACACACTGAAGAATACAACTATACTCTAATACTACTGCCACACATTGACTAATACCACTATACTCTAATAATACTGCAGCACACTGAATAATACAACTATACTCTAATAATACTGCCACACATTGACTAATACCACTATACTCTAATATTACTGCAGCACACTGACCAATACCACTATACTCTAATAATACTGCAGCACACTGACTAATACAACGATACTCTAATAATACAACCACACACTGACTAATACCCCTATACTCTAATAATACTGCAGCACACTGACTAATACCACTATACTCTAATAATACTGCAGCAAACTAAATAATACAACTATACTCTAATAATACTGCAGCACACTGACTGATACCACTATACTCAAATAATACTGCCACACAATGACTAATACCACTATACTCTAATAATACTGCAGCACACTGACTAATATAACTATACTCTAGTAATACTACCACACAATGACTAATACCACTATACTCTAATAATACTGCAGCACACTGACTAATAACACTATACTCTAATAATACTGCAGCACACTGACTAATACAACTATACTCTAATAATACAACCACACACTGACTAATACCCCTATACTCTAATAATACTGCAGCACACTGACTAATACCACTATACTCTAATAATACTGCAGCACACTGAATAATACCACTATACTCTAATAATACAACCACACACTGACTAATACCCCTATACTCTAAAAATACTGCAGCACACTGACTAATACCACTATACTCTAATAATACTGCAGCACACTGAATAATACAACTATACTCTAATAATACAACCACACACTGACTGATACCACTATACTCAAATAATACTGCCACACACTGACTAATACCCCTATACTCTAATAATACTGCAGCACACTGCCTAATACCACTATACTCTAATAATACTGCAGCACACTGAATAATACCACTATACTCTAATAATACAACCACACACTGACTAATACCACTATACTCTAAAAATACTGCAGCACACTGACTAATACCACTATACTCTGATAATACTGCAGCACACTGAATAATACAACTATACACTAATAATACAACCACACACTGACTGATACCACTATACTCAAATAATACTGCCACACATTGACTAATACCATTATACTCTAATAATACTGCAGCACACTGAATAATACAACTATACTCTAATAATACAACCACACACTGACTGATACCACTATACTCAAATAATACTGCCACACATTGACTAATACCACTATACTCTAATAATACTGCAGCACACTGACTAATACCACTATACTCTAATAATACTGCAGCACACTGACTAATACCACTATACTCTAATAATACCGCCACACACTGACTAATACAACTATACTCTAATAATAGTGCCACACATTGACTAATACCACTATACTCTAATAATACTGCAGCACACTGACTAATACAACTATACTCTAATAATACAACCACACACTAACTAATACCCCTATACTCTAATAATACTGCCACACATTGACTAATACCACTATACTCTAACAATACTGCAGCACACTGAATAATACAAGTATACTCTAATAATACTGCCACACACTGACTAATACAACTATACTCTAATAATACTGCCACACATTGACTAATACCACTATACTCTAATAATACTGTCACACATTGACTAATACCACTATACTCTAACAATACTGCAGCACACTGAATAATACAAGTATACTCTAATAATACTGCAGCACACTGACTAATATAACTATACTCTAGTAATACTACCACACAATGACTAATACCACTATACTCTAATAATACTGCAGCACACTGACTAATACCACTATACTCTAATAATACAACCACACACTAACTAATACCCCTATACTCTAATAATACCGCCACAAACTGACTAATACAACCATACTCTAATAATACTGCCACACATTTACTAATACCACTATACTCTAACAATACTGCAGCACACTGAATAATACAAGTATACTCTAATAATACTGCCACACACTGACTAATACAACTATACTCTAATAATACTGCCACACATTGACTAATACCACTATACTCTAATAATACTGCAGCACACTGACTAATACAACTATACTCTAATAATACAACCACACACTGACTAATACCCCTATACTCTAATAATACTGCAGCACACTGACTAATACCACTATACTCTAATAATACTGCAGCACACTGAATAATACCACTATACTCTAATAATACAACCACACACTGACTAATACCCCTATACTCTAAAAATACTGCAGCACACTGACTAATACCACTATACTCTAATAATACTGCAGCACACTGAATAATACAACTATACTCTAATAATACAACCACACACTGACTGATACCACTATACTCAAATAATACTGCCACACACTGACTAATACCCCTATACTCTAATAATACTGCAGCACACTGCCTAATACCACTATACTCTAATAATACTGCAGCACACTGAATAATACCACTATACTCTAATAATACAACCACACACTGACTAATACCCCTATACTCTAAAAATACTGCAGCACACTGACTAATACCACTATACTCTGATAATACTGCAGCACACTGAATAATACAACTATACACTAATAATACAACCACACACTGACTGATACCACTATACTCAAATAATACTGCCACACATTGACTAATACCATTATACTCTAATAATACTGCAGCACACTGAATAATACAACTATACTCTAATAATACAACCACACACTGACTGATACCACTATACTCAAATAATACTGCCACACATTGACTAATACCACTATACTCTAATAATACTGCAGCACACTGACTAATACCACTATACTCTAATAATACTGCAGCACACTGACTAATACCACTATACTGTAATACTACTGCCACACATTGACTAATACCACTATACTCTAATCATACCACCACATTATGATAATATTACCACACATTGACTAATACCACTATATTTTAATAATACTGCAGCACACTGACTAATATAACTATACTCTAGTAATACTACCACACAATGACTAATACCACTATACTCTAATAATACTGCAGCACACTGACTAATACCACTATACTCTAATAATACTGCAGCACACTGACTAATACAACAATACTCTAATAATACAACCACACACTGACTAATACCCCTATACTCTAATAATACTGCAGCACACTGACTAATACCACTATACTCTAATCATACTGCCACATTATGATAATATTACCACACATTGCCTAATACCAAGATATTCTAATAATACTGCAGCACACTGAAGAATACAACTATACTCTAATACTACTGCCACACATTGACTAATACCACTATACTCTAATAATACTGCAGCACACTGAATAATACAACTATACTCTAATAATACTGCCACACATTGACTAATACCACTATACTCTAATAATACTGCAGCACACTGAATAATACAACTATACTCTAATAATACAACCACACACGAACTAATACCCCTATACTCTAATAATACCGCCACACACTGACTTATACAACTATACTCTAATAATACTGCCACACATTGACTAATACCACTATACTCTTATAATACTGCAGCACACTGAATAATACAAGTATACTCTAATAATACTGCCACACACTGAATAATACAACTATACTCTAGTAATACTGCCACACATTGACTAATACCACTATACTCTAATAATACTGCAGCACACTGACTAATACAACTATACTCTAATAATACAACCACACACTAACTAATACCCCTATACTCTAATAATACTGCCACACATTGACTAATACCACTATACTCTAACAATACTGCAGCACACTGAATAATACAAGTATACTCTAATAATACTGCCACACACTGACTAATACAACTATACTCTAATAATACTGCCACACATTGACTAATACCACTATACTCTAATAATACTGTCACACATTGACTAATACCACTATACTCTAACAATACTGCAGCACACTGAATAATACAAGTATACTCTAATAATACTGCAGCACACTGACTAATATAACTATACTCTAGTAATACTACCACACAATGACTAATACCACTATACTCTAATAATACTGCAGCACACTGACTAATACCACTATACTCTAATAATACAACCACACACTAACTAATACCCCTATACTCTAATAATACCGCCACAAACTGACTAATACAACCATACTCTAATAATACTGCCACACATTTACTAATACCACTATACTCTAACAATACTGCAGCACACTGAATAATACAAGTATACTCTAATAATACTGCCACACACTGACTAATACAACTATACTCTAATAATACTGCCACACATTGACTAATACCACTATACTCTAATAATACTGCAGCACACTGACTAATACAACTATACTCTAATAATACAACCACACACTGACTAATACCCCTATACTCTAATAATACTGCAGCACACTGACTAATACCACTATACTCTAATAATACTGCAGCACACTGAATAATACCACTATACTCTAATAATACAACCACACACTGACTAATACCCCTATACTCTAAAAATACTGCAGCACACTGACTAATACCACTATACTCTAATAATACTGCAGCACACTGAATAATACAACTATACTCTAATAATACAACCACACACTGACTGATACCACTATACTCAAATAATACTGCCACACACTGACTAATACCCCTATACTCTAATAATACTGCAGCACACTGCCTAATACCACTATACTCTAATAATACTGCAGCACACTGAATAATACCACTATACTCTAATAATACAACCACACACTGACTAATACCCCTATACTCTAAAAATACTGCAGCACACTGACTAATACCACTATACTCTGATAATACTGCAGCACACTGAATAATACAACTATACACTAATAATACAACCACACACTGACTGATACCACTATACTCAAATAATACTGCCACACATTGACTAATACCATTATACTCTAATAATACTGCAGCACACTGAATAATACAACTATACTCTAATAATACAACCACACACTGACTGATACCACTATACTCAAATAATACTGCCACACATTGACTAATACCACTATACTCTAATAATACTGCAGCACACTGACTAATACCACTATACTCTAATAATACTGCAGCACACTGACTAATACCACTATACTGTAATACTACTGCCACACATTGACTAATACCACTATACTCTAATCATACCACCACATTATGATAATATTACCACACATTGACTAATACCACTATATTTTAATAATACTGCAGCACACTGACTAATATAACTATACTCTAGTAATACTACCACACAATGACTAATACCACTATACTCTAATAATACTGCAGCACACTGACTAATACCACTATACTCTAATAATACTGCAGCACACTGACTAATACAACAATACTCTAATAATACAACCACACACTGACTAATACCCCTATACTCTAATAATACTGCAGCACACTGACTAATACCACTATACTCTAATCATACTGCCACATTATGATAATATTACCACACATTGCCTAATACCAAGATATTCTAATAATACTGCAGCACACTGAAGAATACAACTATACTCTAATACTACTGCCACACATTGACTAATACCACTATACTCTAATAATACTGCAGCACACTGAATAATACAACTATACTCTAATAATACTGCCACACATTGACTAATACCACTATACTCTAATAATACTGCAGCACACTGAATAATACAACTATACTCTAATAATACAACCACACACGAACTAATACCCCTATACTCTAATAATACCGCCACACACTGACTTATACAACTATACTCTAATAATACTGCCACACATTGACTAATACCACTATACTCTTATAATACTGCAGCACACTGAATAATACAAGTATACTCTAATAATACTGCCACACACTGAATAATACAACTATACTCTAGTAATACTGCCACACATTGACTAATACCACTATACTCTAATAATACTGCAGCACACTGAATAATACAACTATACTCTAATAATACTGCCACACATTGACGGATACCACTATACTCTAATAATACTGCCACACACTGACTAATACAACTATACTCTAATAATACTGCAACACATTGACTAATATCACTATGCTCTAATAATACTGCAGCACACTGAATAATACAAGTATAATCTAATAATACTGCCACACATTGACTAATACCACTATACTCTAACAATACTGCCACACATTGACGGATACCACTATACTCTAATAATACTGCCACACACTGACTAATACAACTATACTCTAATAATACTGCAACACATTGACTAATATCACTATGCTCTAATAATACTGCAGCACACTGAATAATACAAGTATAATCTAATAATACAACCACACACTGACTAATACCACTATACTCTAATAATACTGCAGCACACTGAATAATACAACTATACTCTAATAATACTGCCACACATTGACTAATACCACTATACTCTAATATTACTGCAGCACACTGACCAATACCACTGTACTCCAATAATACTGCAGCACACTGACTAATACAACTATACTCTAATAATACAACCACACACTGACTAATACCCCTATACTCTAATAATACTGCAGCACACTGATTAATACCACTATACTCTAATAATACTGCCGCACACTGACTAATATAACTATACTCTAGTAATACTACCACACAATGACTAATACCACTATACTCTAATAATACTGCAGCACACTGACTAATAACACTATACTCTAATAATACTGCAGCACACTGACTAATACAACTATACTCTAATAATACAACCACACACTGACTAATACCCCTATACTCTAATAATACTGCAGCACACTGACTAATACCACTATACTCTAATAATACTGCAGCACACTGAATAATTCAACTATACACTAATAATACAACCACACACTGACTGATACCACTATACTCAAATAATACTGCCACACATTGACTAATACCATTATACTCTAATAATACTGCAGCACACTGACTAATACCACTATACTTTAATAATACTGCAGCACACTGACTAATACCACTATACTCTAATAATACAACCACACACTGACTAATACCCCTATACTCTAAAAATACTGCAGCACACTGACTAATACCACTATACTCTAATAATACTGCAGCACACTGAATAATACAACTATACTCTAATAATACAACCACACACTGACTGATACCACTATACTCAAATAATACTGCCACACACTGACTAATACCCCTATACTCTAATAATACTGCAGCACACTGCCTAATACCACTATACTCTAATAATACTGCAGCACACTGAATAATACCACTATACTCTAATAATACAACCACACACTGACTAATACCCCTATACTCTAAAAATACTGCAGCACACTGACTAATACCACTATACTCTGATAATACTGCAGCACACTGAATAATACAACTATACACTAATAATACAACCACACACTGACTGATACCACTATACTCAAATAATACTGCCACACATTGACTAATACCATTATACTCTAATAATACTGCAGCACACTGAATAATACAACTATACTCTAATAATACAACCACACACTGACTGATACCACTATACTCAAATAATACTGCCACACATTGACTAATACCACTATACTCTAATAATACTGCAGCACACTGACTAATACCACTATACTCTAATAATACTGCAGCACACTGACTAATACCACTATACTGTAATACTACTGCCACACATTGACTAATACCACTATACTCTAATCATACCACCACATTATGATAATATTACCACACATTGACTAATACCACTATATTTTAATAATACTGCAGCACACTGACTAATATAACTATACTCTAGTAATACTACCACACAATGACTAATACCACTATACTCTAATAATACTGCAGCACACTGACTAATACCACTATACTCTAATAATACTGCAGCACACTGACTAATACAACAATACTCTAATAATACAACCACACACTGACTAATACCCCTATACTCTAATAATACTGCAGCACACTGACTAATACCACTATACTCTAATCATACTGCCACATTATGATAATATTACCACACATTGCCTAATACCAAGATATTCTAATAATACTGCAGCACACTGAAGAATACAACTATACTCTAATACTACTGCCACACATTGACTAATACCACTATACTCTAATAATACTGCAGCACACTGAATAATACAACTATACTCTAATAATACTGCCACACATTGACTAATACCACTATACTCTAATAATACTGCAGCACACTGAATAATACAACTATACTCTAATAATACAACCACACACGAACTAATACCCCTATACTCTAATAATACCGCCACACACTGACTTATACAACTATACTCTAATAATACTGCCACACATTGACTAATACCACTATACTCTTATAATACTGCAGCACACTGAATAATACAAGTATACTCTAATAATACTGCCACACACTGAATAATACAACTATACTCTAGTAATACTGCCACACATTGACTAATACCACTATACTCTAATAATACTGCAGCACACTGAATAATACAACTATACTCTAATAATACTGCCACACATTGACGGATACCACTATACTCTAATAATACTGCCACACACTGACTAATACAACTATACTCTAATAATACTGCAACACATTGACTAATATCACTATGCTCTAATAATACTGCAGCACACTGAATAATACAAGTATAATCTAATAATACTGCCACACATTGACTAATACCACTATACTCTAACAATACTGCCACACATTGACGGATACCACTATACTCTAATAATACTGCCACACACTGACTAATACAACTATACTCTAATAATACTGCAACACATTGACTAATATCACTATGCTCTAATAATACTGCAGCACACTGAATAATACAAGTATAATCTAATAATACAACCACACACTGACTAATACCACTATACTCTAATAATACTGCAGCACACTGAATAATACAACTATACTCTAATAATACTGCCACACATTGACTAATACCACTATACTCTAATATTACTGCAGCACACTGACCAATACCACTGTACTCCAATAATACTGCAGCACACTGACTAATACAACTATACTCTAATAATACAACCACACACTGACTAATACCCCTATACTCTAATAATACTGCAGCACACTGATTAATACCACTATACTCTAATAATACTGCCGCACACTGACTAATATAACTATACTCTAGTAATACTACCACACAATGACTAATACCACTATACTCTAATAATACTGCAGCACACTGACTAATAACACTATACTCTAATAATACTGCAGCACACTGACTAATACAACTATACTCTAATAATACAACCACACACTGACTAATACCCCTATACTCTAATAATACTGCAGCACACTGACTAATACCACTATACTCTAATAATACTGCAGCACACTGAATAATTCAACTATACACTAATAATACAACCACACACTGACTGATACCACTATACTCAAATAATACTGCCACACATTGACTAATACCATTATACTCTAATAATACTGCAGCACACTGACTAATACCACTATACTTTAATAATACTGCAGCACACTGACTAATACCACTATACTCTAATAATACAACCACACACTGACTAATACCCCTATACTCTAAAAATACTGCAGCACACTGACTAATACCACTATACTCTAATAATACTGCAGCACACTGAATAATACAACTATACTCTAATAATACAACCACACACTGACTGATACCACTATACTCAAATAATACTGCCACACATTGACTAATACCACTATACTCTAATAATACTGCAGCACACTGACTAATACCACTATACTCTAATAATACTGCAGCACACTGACTAATACCACTATACTCTAATCATACCACCACATTATGATAATATTACCTCACATTGACTAATACCACTATATTTTAATAATACTGCAGCACACTGACTAATATAACTATACTCTAGTAATACTACCACACAATGACTAATACCACTATACTCTAATAATACTGCAGCACACTGACTAATACCACTATACTCTAATAATACTGCAGCACACTGACTAATACAACAATACTCTAATAATACTGCCACACACTGACTAATACCCCTATACTCTAATAATACTGCAGCACACTGACTAATACCACTATACTCTAATCATACCGCCACATTATGATAATATTACCACACATTGCCTAATACCACTATATTCTAATAATACTGCAGCACACTGACTAATATAACTATACTCTAATAATACTACCACACAATGACTAATACCACTATACTCTAATAATACTGCAGCACACTGACTAATATAACTATACTCTAATAATACTACCACACAATGACTAATACCACTATACTCTAATAATACTGCAGCACACTGACTAATACCACTATACTCTAATAATACTGCAGCACACTGACTAATACAACTATACTCTAATCATACCGCCACATTATGATAATATTACCACACATAGACTAATACCACTATACTCTAATAATACTGCAGCACACTGACTAATACAACTATACTCTAATAATACTGCAGCACACTGACTAATACCACTATACTCTAATAATACTGCCACACACTGACTTATACAACTATGCTCTAATAATACTGCAACACTCTGACTAATACCACTATACTCTAATAATACTGCAGCACACTGAATAATACAAGTATACACTAATAATACTGCCACACACTGACTAATACAACTATACTCTAATAATACTGCCACACACTGACTAATGCCACTATACTCTAATAATACTGCAGCACACTGACTAATACAATTATACTCTAATAATACTGCCACACACTGACTAATGCCACTATACTCTAATAAAACTGCCACACACTGACTAATGCCACTATACTCTAAAAATACTGCAGCACACTGACTAATACAACTATGCTCTAATAATACTACCACACACTGACTAATACCAATATACTCTAATAATACTGCAGCACACTGACTAATACAATTATACTCTAATAATACTGCTAAACACAGACTAATACTACTATACTCTAATAATACTGCCACACATTGATTATTATCACTATACTCTAATAATACTGCAGCATACTGACTAATAGAACTAAATTCTAATTATACCGCCACACTATAATAATACTACCACACATTTAGTAATACCACTATAGTCTAATACTACTGCCACACATTGACTAATACAACTATACTCTAATAATACTGCAGCACACTGACTAATACCACTATACTCTAATACTACTGCCACACATTGACTAATACTACTATACTCTAATAATACTGCAGCACACTGACTAATACAACTATACTCTGATAATACTGCCACACACTGACTAATACCACTATACTCTAATCATACCGCCACACTATAGTAATACTACCACACATTGACTAATACCACTATATTCTAATAATACTGCAGCACACTGACTAATACCACTATACTGTAATAATACTAACACACATTGACTAATACAACTATACTCTAATAATACTGCAGCACACTGACAAATACCACTATACTCAAAAAATACTGCCACACATTGACTAATACCACTATACTCTAATAATACTGCAGCACACTGACTAATACCACTATACTCTAATAATACTACCATACACTGACTAATACAACTATACTCTAATCATACCGCCACATTATCATAATATTACCACACATTGACTAATACCACTATACTCTAATAATACTGCAGCACACTGACTAATACAACTATACTCTAATAATACTGCAGCACACTGACTAATACAACTATACTCTAATAATACTGCAGCACACTGACTAATACCACTATACTGTAATACTACTGCCACACATTGACTAATACTACTATACTCTAATAATACTGCAGCACACTGACTAATACAACTATGCTCTAATAATACAACCACACACTGACTAATACCAATATACTCTAATAATAATGCAGCACACTGACTAATACAATTATACTCTAATAATACTGCTAAACACAGACTAATACTACTATACTCTAATAATACTGCCACACATTGATTATTATCACTATACTCTAATAATACTGCAGCATACTGACTAATAGAACTAAATTCTAATTATACCGCCACACTATAATAATACTACCACACATTTACTAATACCACTATACTCTAATACTACTGCCACACATTGACTAATACAACTATACTCTAATAATACTGCAGCACACTGACTAATACCACTATACTGTAATACTACTGCCACACATTGACTAATACTACTATACTCTAATAATACTGCAGCACACTGACTAATACAACTATACTCTGATAATACTGCCACACACTGACTAATACCACTATACTCTAATCATACCGCCACACTATAGTAATACTACCACACATTGACTAATACCACTATACTCTAATAATACTGCAGCACACTGACTAATACAACTATACTCTAATAATACTGCAGCACACTGACAAATACAACTATACTCTAATAATACTGCAGCACACTGACTAATACAACTATACTCTGATAATACTGCCACACACTGACTAATACCACTATACTCTAATCATACCGCCACACTATAGTAATACTACCACACATTGACTAATACCACTATACTCTAATAATACTGCAGCACACTGACTAATACCACTATACTGTAATAATACTGCCACACATTGACTAATACAACTATACTCTAATAATACTGCAGCACACTGACAAATACCACTATACTCAAATAATACTGCCACACATTGACTAATACCACTATACTCTAATAATACTGCAGCACACTGACTAATACCACTATACTCTAATAATACTACCACACACTGACTAATACAACTATACTCTAATCATACCGCCACATTATGATAATATTACCACACATTGACTAATACCACTATACTCTAATAATACTGCAGCACACTGACTAATACAACTATACTCTAATAATACTGCAGCACACTGACAAATACAACTATACTCTAATAATACTGCAGCACACTGACTAATACCACTATACTGTAATACTACTGCCACACATTGACTAATACTACTATACTCTAATAATACTGCAGCACACTGACTAATACAACTATACTCTAATAATACTGCCAAACACTGACTAATACCACTATACTCTAATCATACCGCCACACTATAGTAATACTACCACACATTGACTAATACCACTATATTCTAATAATACTGCAGCACACTGACTAATACCACTATACTGTAATAATACTGCCACACATTGACTAATACAACTATACTCTAATAATACTGCAGCACACTGACTAATACCACTATACTCTAATAATACTACAACACACTGACTAATACCACTATACTCTAATAATACTGCAGCACACTGACTAATACAACTATACTCTAATCATACCGCCACATTATGATAATATTACCACACATTGACTAATACCCTTATATTCTAATAATACTGCAGCACACTAACTAACACAACTATACTCTAATAATACTACCACACAATGACTAATACCACTATACTCTAATAATACTGCAACACTCTGACTAATACCACTATACTGTAATAATACTGCCACACATTGAGTAGTTCCACTATACTCTAATAATACTGCAGCACACTGACTAATACCACTATACTCTAATAATACTGCCACACATTGACTAATACCAGTATACTCTAATAAAACTGCAGCACACTGACTCATACCACTATACTCTAATAATACTGCCACACATTGACTAATATCACGATACTAATAATACTGCAGCACACTAACTAATATAACTATACTCTAATAATACTGCCACACACTGACTAATACCACTATACTCTAATAATACTGCCACACACTGACTAATGCTACTATACTCTAAAAATACTGCAGCACAATGACTAATACAACTATACTCTAATAATACTGCAGCACACTGACTAATACAACTATACTCTAATAATACTGCCACACACTGACTAATGCCACTATACTCTAAAAATACTGCAGCACACTGACTAATACCACTATACTCTAATAATACTGCCACACACTGACTAATGCCACTATACTCTAATAATACTGCCACAAATTGACTAATACAACTATACTCTAATAATACTGCAGCACACTGACGAATACAATTATACTCTAATAATACTGCTGCACACTGACTAATACCACTATACTCTAATAATACTGCAGCACACTGACTAATACCACTATACTGTAATACTACTGCCACACATTGATTAATATCACTATACTCTAATAATACTGCAGCACACTGACTAATACAACTACATTCTAATCATACCGCCTCACTATAATAATACTACCACACATTTACTAATACCACTATACTCTATTAATACTACCACACACTGACTAATACCACTATACTCTAATAATACTGCAGCACACTAACTAATACAACTATACTCTAATAATACTGCCACACACTGACTAATACCACTATACTGTAATAATACTGCCACACATTGAATAATACCCCTATACTCTAAAAATACTGCAGCACACTGACTAATACAACTATACTCTAATCATACCGCCACATTATGATAATATTGCCACCCATTGACTAATACCACTATATTCTAATAATACTGCAGCACACTGACTAATATAACTATACTATAATAATACTGCCACACAATGACTAATACCACTATACTCTAATAATACTGCAGCACACTGACTAATACAGCTATGCTCTAATAATACTGCCACACACTGCTAATACCACTATACTCTAATAATACTGCCACAGATTGACTAATACCACTATACTCTAATAATACTGCCACACATTGATTAATATCACTATACTCTAATAATACTGCAGCACACTGACTAATGCAACTACATTCTAATCATCCCGCCACACTATTATAATACTACCATACATTTACTAATACCACTATACTCTAATAATACTGCAGCACACTAACTAATACAACTATACTCTAATAATACTGCAGCACACTGACTAATACCACTATACTCTAATAATACTGTCACACATTGACTAATACCCCTATACTCTAATAATACTGCAGCAGACTGACTAATACCACTATACTGTAATAATACTGCCACACATTGACTAATACTACTATACTCTAATAATACTGCAGCACACTGACTAATACAACTATACTCTGATAATACTGCCACACACTGAATAATACCACTATACTCTAATAATACTGCAGCACACTAACTAATACAACTATACTCTAATAATACTGCAGCACACTGACTAATACCCCTATACTCTAATAATACTGCAACAGACTGACTAATACCACTATACTCTAATAATACTGCAGCACACTGACTAATACAAGTATACTCTAATAATACTGCAGCACACTGACTAATACCACTATACTCTAATAATACTGCCACACATTGACTAATACCACTATACTCTGATAATACTGCCACACACTGAATAATACCACTATACTCATTAATACTGCCACACACTGATTAGTACCACTATACTCTAATAATACTGCAGCACACTGACTAATACCACTATACTGTAATAATACTGCCACACATTGACTAATACCCCTATACTCTAATAATACTGCAGCACACTGACTAATGCCACTATACTCCTATAATACTGCCACACATTGACTAATACCACTATACTCTAATAATACTGCAGCACACTTACTAATACCACTGTACTCTAATAATACTGCCACACATTGACTAATACCAGTATACTCTAATAATACTGCAGCACACTGACTAATACCACTATACTCTAATGATACTGCCACACATTGACTAATACCACTATACTGTAATAATACTGCAGCGCACTGAATAATACAAGTATACTCTAATAATACTGCCACACATTGACTAATACCACTATACTCTAATAATACTGCAGCACACTGACTAATACCACTATACTTTAATAATACTGCAGCACACTGACTAATACCACTATTCTGTAATAATACTGCCACACATTGATTAATATCACTATACTCTAATAATACTGCAGCACACTGACTAAAACAACTACATTCTAATCATACCGCCACACTATAATAATACTACCACACATTTACTAATACCACTATACTCTAATAATACTGCAGCACACTTACTAATACCACTATACTCTAATAATACTGCAGCACACTTACTAATACCACTGTACTCTAATAATACTGCCACACATTGACTAATACCAGTATACTCTAATAATACTGCAGCACACTAACTAATACAACTATACTCTAATAATACTGCCACACACTGGCTAATACCCCTATACTCTAAAAATACTGCAGCACACTGACTAATACCACTATACTGTAATAATACTGCCACACATTGACTAATACTACTATACTCTAATAATACTGCAGCACACTGACTAATACCACTATACTCTAATAATACTGCCACACACTGAATAATACCACTATACTCTAATAATACTGCCACACACTGACAAATACCACTATACTCTAATAATACTGCAGCACACTGACTAATACCACTATACTCAAATAATACTGCCACACATTGACTAATAGCACTATACTCTAATAATACTGCAGCACACTGACTAATACCACTATACTCTAATAATACTGCCACACATTGACTAATACCACTATACTCTAATAATACTGCCACACATTGACTAATACCACTATACTCTAATAATACTGCAGCACACCAACTATTACAACTATACTCTAATAATACTGCAACACTCTGACTAATACCACTATACTCTAATAATACTGCCACACATTGACTAATATCACTATACTCTAATAATACTGCAGCACACTAAATAATACCACTATACTCTGATAATACTGCCACACACTGAATAATACCACTATACTCTAATAATACTGCCACACACTGACTAATACCACTATACTCTAATAATACTGCAGCACACTGAATAATACCACTATACTCTAATAATACTACCACACACTGACTAATACCACTATACTCTAATAATACTGCCACACACTGCCTAATACCACTATACTCAAATAATACTGCCACACACTGACTAATACCCCTATACTCTAATAATACAGCAGCACACTGACTAATACCACTATACTGTAATAATACTGCCACACATTGACTAATACTACTATACTCTAATAATACTGCAGCACACTGACTAATACAACTATACTCTAATCATACCGCCACACCATAGTAATACTACCACACATTGACTAATACCACTATATTCTTATAATACTGCAGCACACTGACTAATATAACTATACTCTAATAATACTGCCACACAATGACTAATACCACTATACTCTAATAATACTGCCACACACTGACTAATACCACTATACTCTAATCATGCCGCCACATTATAATAAAACTATCACACATTGACTAATACCCCTATATTCTAATAATACTGCAGCACACTGACTAATTCAACTATACTCTAATAATACTACCACACACTGACTAATACCACTATACTGTAATGATACTGCAGCACACTGACTAATACCACTATACTCTAATAATACTGCAGCACACTTACTAATACCACTGTACTCTAATAATACTGCCACACATTGACTAATACCAGTATACTCTAATAATACTGCAGCACACTGACTAATACCACTATACTCTAATGATACTGCCACACATTGACTAATACCACTATACTGTAATAATACTGCAGCACACTGATTAATACAAGTATACTCTAATAATACTGCCACACATTGACTAATACCAGTATACTTTAATAATACTGCAGCACACTGACTAATACCACTATTCTGTAATAATACTGCCACACATTGATTAATATCACTATACTCTAATAATACTGCAGCACACTGACTAAAACAACTACATTCTAATCATACCGCCACACTATAATAATACTACCACACATTTAGTAATACCACTATACTCTAATAATACTGCAGCACACTAACTAATACAACTATACTCTAATAATACTGCCACACACTGGCTAATACCCCTATACTCTAATAATACTGCAGCACACTGACAAATACCACTATACTGTAATAATACTGCCACACATTGACTAATACTACTATACTCTAATAATACTGCAGCACACTGACTAATACCACTATACTCTAATAATACTGCCACACACTGAATAATACCACTATACTCTAATAATACTGCCACACACTGACTAATACCACTATACTCTAATAATACTGCAGCACACTGACTAATACCACTATACTCAAATAATACTGCCACACATTGACTAATACCACTATACTCTAATAATACTGCAGCACACTGACTAATACCACTATACTCTAATAATACTGCCACACATTGACTAATACCACTATACTCTAATAATACTGCCACACATTGACTAATACCACTATACTCTAATAATACTGCAGCACACTGACTAATACAACTATACTCTAATAATACAACCACACACTAACTAATACCCCTATACTCCAATAATACTGCCACACATTGACTAATATCACTATACTCTAATAATACTGCCACACATTGACTAATACCACTATACTCTAATAATACTGCAGCACACTAACTATTACAACTATACTCTAATAATACTGCAACACTCTGACTAATACCACTATACTCTAATAATACTGCCACACATTGACTAATACCACTATACTCTAATAATACTGCAGCACACTGACTAATACCACTATACTCTGATAATACTGCCACACACTGAATAATACCACTATACCCTAATAATACTGCCACACACTGACTAATACCACTATACTCTAATAATACTGCAGCATACTGAATAATACCACTATACTCTAATAATACTACCACACACTGACTAATAGCACTATACTCTAATAATACTGCCACACACTGCCTAATACCACTATACTCAAATAATACTGCCACACACTGACTAATACCCCTATTCTCTAATAATACGGCAGCACACTGACTAATACCACTATACTGTAATAATACCGCCACACATTGACTAATACAACTATACTCTAATAATACTGCAGCACACTGACTAATACAACTATACTCTAATCATACCGCCACACCCTAGTAATACTACCACACATTGACTAATACCACTATATTCTTATAATACTGCAGCACACTGACTAATATAACTATACTCTAATAATACTGCCACACAATGACTAATACCACTATACTCTAATAATACTGCCACACACTGACTAATACCACTATACTCTAATCATGCCGCCACATTATAATAAAACTATCACACATTGACTAATACCCCTATATTCTAATAATACTGCAGCACACTGACTAATACAACTATACCCTAATAATACTACCACACACTGACAAATACTACTATACTCTAATAATACTACCACACACTGACTAATACCACTATACTCTAATAATACTGCCACACATTGATTATTATCACTATACTCTAATAATACTGCCACACACTGCCTAATACCACTATACTCAAATAATACTGCCACACACTGACTAATACCCCTATACTCTAATAATACAGCAGCACACTGACTAATACCACTATACTGTAATAATACTGCCACACATTGACTAATACTACTATACTCTAATAATACTGCAGCACACTGACTAATACAACTATACTCTAATCATACCGCCACACCATAGTAATACTACCACACATTGACTAATACCACTATATTCTTATAATACTGCAGCACACTGACTAATATAACTATACTCTAATAATACTGCCACACAATGACTAATACCACTATACTCTAATAATACTGCCACACACTGACTAATACCACTATACTCTAATAATACTGCAGCACACTTACTAATACCACTGTACTCTAATAATACTGCCACACATTGACTAATACCAGTATACTCTAATAATACTGCAGCACACTGACTAATACCACTATACTCTAATCATGCCGCCACATTATAATAAAACTATCACACATTGACTAATACCCCTATATTCTAATAATACTGCAGCACACTGACTAATTCAACTATACTCTAATAATACTACCACACACTGACTAATACCACTATACTGTAATGATACTGCAGCACACTGACTAATACCACTATACTCTAATAATACTGCAGCACACTTACTAATACCACTGTACTCTAATAATACTGCCACACATTGACTAATACCAGTATACTCTAATAATACTGCAGCACACTGACTAATACCACTATACTCTAATGATACTGCCACACATTGACTAATACCACTATACTGTAATAATACTGCAGCACACTGAATAATACAAGTATACTCTAATAATACTGCCACACATTGACTAATACCAGTATACTTTAATAATACTGCAGCACACTGACTAATACCACTATTCTGTAATAATACTGCCACACATTGATTAATATCACTATACTCTAATAATACTGCAGCACACTGACTAAAACAACTACATTCTAATCATACCGCCACACTATAATAATACTACCACACATTTAGTAATACCACTATACTCTAATAATACTGCAGCACACTAACTAATACAACTATACTCTAATAATACTGCCACACACTGGCTAATACCCCTATACTCTAATAATACTGCAGCACACTGACAAATACCACTATACTGTAATAATACTGCCACACATTGACTAATACTACTATACTCTAATAATACTGCAGCACACTGACTAATACCACTATACTCTAATAATACTGCCACACACTGAATAATACCACTATACTCTAATAATACTGCCACACACTGACTAATACCACTATACTCTAATAATACTGCAGCACACTGACTAATACCACTATACTCTAATAATACTGCCACACATTGACTAATACCACTATACTCTAATAATACTGCCACACATTGACTAATACCACTATACTCTAATAATTCTGCAGCACACTGACTAATACAACTATACTCTAATAATACAACCACACACTAACTAATACCCCTATACTCCAATAATACTGCCACACATTGACTAATATCACTATACTCTAATAATACTGCCACACATTGACTAATACCACTATACTCTAATAATACTGCAGCACACTAACTATTACAACTATACTCTAATAATACTGCAACACTCTGACTAATACCACTATACTCTAATAATACTGCCACACATTGACTAATACCACTATACTCTAATAATACTGCAGCACACTGACTAATACCACTATACTCTGATAATACTGCCACACACTGAATAATACCACTATACCCTAATAATACTGCCACACACTGACTAATACCACTATACTCTAATAATACTGCAGCATACTGAATAATACCACTATACTCTAATAATACTACCACACACTGACTAATAGCACTATACTCTAATAATACTGCCACACACTGCCTAATACCACTATACTCAAATAATACTGCCACACACTGACTAATACCCCTATTCTCTAATAATACGGCAGCACACTGACTAATACCACTATACTGTAATAATACCGCCACACATTGACTAATACAACTATACTCTAATAATACTGCAGCACACTGACTAATACAACTATACTCTAATCATACCGCCACACCCTAGTAATACTACCACACATTGACTAATACCACTATATTCTTATAATACTGCAGCACACTGACTAATATAACTATACTCTAATAATACTGCCACACAATGACTAATACCACTATACTCTAATAATACTGCCACACACTGACTAATACCACTATACTCTAATCATGCCGCCACATTATAATAAAACTATCACACATTGACTAATACCCCTATATTCTAATAATACTGCAGCACACTGACTAATTCAACTATACTCTAATAATACTGCCACACACTGACAAATACTACTATACTCTAATAATACTACCACACACTGACTAATACCACTATACTCTAATAATACTGCCACACACTGACTAATACCACTATACTCTAATAATACTACAGCACACTGACTAATACAACTATACTCTAATAATACTGCCACACACTGACTAATACCACTATACTCTAATAATACTGCCACACACTGACTAATACCACTATACTCTAATAATACTGCCACACACTGACTAATACCACTATAATCTAATAATACTGCAGCACACTGACTAATACAACTATACTCTAATAATACTGCCACACACTGACTAATACCACTATACTGTAATGATACTGCAGCACACTGACTAATACCACTATACTCTAATAATACTGCAGCACACTGACTAATACAACTATACTCTAATAATACTGCCACACACTGACTAATACCACTATACTCTAATAATACTGCCACACACTGACTAATACCACTATACTCTAATAATACTGCCACACACTGACTAATACCACTATAATCTAATAATACTGCAGCACACTGACTAATACCACTATACTGTAATGATACTGCAGCACACTGACTAATACCACTATACTCTAATAATACTGCAGCACACTTACTAATACAACTATACTCTAATAATACTGCCACACACTGACTAATACCACTATACTCTAATAATACTGCCACACACTGACTTATACCACTATACTCTAATAATACTGCCACACACTGACTAATACCACTATAATCTAATAATACTGCAGCACACTGACTAATACAACTATACTCTAATAATACAGCAGCACACTGACTAATACCACTATACTGTAATAATACTGCCACACATTGACTAATACTACTATACTCTAATAATACTGCCACACACTGACTAATACCACTATGCTCTAATAATACTGCCACACACTGACTAATACCACTATACTCTAATAATACTGCCACACACTGACTAATACCACTATACTCTAATAATACCGCCGCACTATAATAATACCGCCACACACGGACCAATACCACGATACACTAATCATTCAGCCACACTATAATAATACCACTATACTCTAATAATACTGCCGCACACTGACTAATACCACTATACTCTAATAATACTGCAGCACACTATAATAATACCGCCACACACTGACTATTACCACTATACACTAATCCTTCTGCCACACACTGACTAATGCCATTAACTTTAATAATACTGCAGCACTATAATAATACTACCACACTGTGACTAATACCAATGTACCACTATAGAATGAGGGGCAGTACTGAACTTACATCCCAGGCGCACTATGGGGCCACACAGCTTGTAGGACTGGTCACCAGTTATGGCCAGCCCTGTGTAGGGGATGGAGCCCTGTGATTGCTGCATATGGCCGGGTTATATTGGGATGACTGTGGCACCTATATGTTGCGCTGTGATAGGGCACTGTTTGGCGTTATGATGTGTGATTAATGTGCGCACTGATTACAGTAGGGCAGTGTATGGCATTATGTGGCACTGTATGATAGTATTCTTGGGGGATTGCATGGCACTACTACACTTCACGCAGTGGCACTATAGTGAGGCACAGTATGGCTGTGATTTGGGCACCTTGTTGGCAATAACTCTGATTTCTAGATCCTTTTTTGCATATCAGGATGGCACTCACAAGGCGCCCATAGTAGCGGAGATGTCAGTCCGGGGATTGTGTTTTGTAATGTTAGACCACGGTTTGGGGGTGAAGGTACATACTGGGGCCCCTTAATGACTAGTGGCCCCCACTCACTGCAGCCCCCTGGTTTCCTTCTCCACGATGCAGGGCTTTTTATAGGTCCTCCTCCATGCCCGGGCTGCAGAGAGTGCGCTTGTTGGCAGAGATCCTCCTTGGCTTGGACTCAAAGCATTCCTCTCAGTAAGCCACTTGAGGATTCAGTGGATGCCGAGATGCGAGGTCTGTGTTCCACTGATGGCCATTGCTCTGGGGATGGGATGGTTCTGTAACACAGATGAGCGGTCTATAAGGTAGGTATAACAGGGGGCTAAACTGTCCCAGATCAGCAGGCAGCATGGGGCATTACTTTTGGACCCTCTTGGGTGTTGGAAGAGGGCGCCAGATTCCTGGGATCGGCCCATGGGGTCAACCACAAAGCTGTCACATGGGTCCTTCACGTACGTCCTGCTGCAGCCCGGAGGGGCGGGGTCTGTATCATTATCCAGTTACTGCGTCACCACTATCAGTAACCAACTCCTGCAATGGCTCCATCAAATGATTAGGAGGTTCCAGCGGGTACGAGGCTCCTTCACCTTCTTTCTGGTGGTCGTAGCCTAACTTCTGCTCCGCCTGGGAGGGACAATGACTCTCATTCCAGCATACAACAGGGCACCTGCGGCTTTAACCCTCCGCCTCTCGGGAGACCACACCCCTGCAGCTTCGACAGGGCCCAAACCAATAGAACCATTGGGATATAAGACAGTGTATACTACACTAATGGTCAACCCTCATATCACTAGAGCTCATGGGGCCCCAACGGAAAGCCAGAAAGGGACCACACCTACTTGACAGATCTATGTAGCGCTAGAGACAGCAGCAGAACCACTTTCACTGGAAGCGGTAACTACAGAATGGAGAAGAGCGAACATGTGGAGTCTCTACATGGAGGGAAGAACAACAATAAAATCCTCCCAGGAACTTTCCATAGACACCAAATATAACAGAAACCACAGAAAATCTTATTACTGAGGCAAATAGATGAAACAGCAAATCACAATGAGGGAATTATTATGGGGGACTTTATCCAGATACAAACTGGGGAGCTCATAAAGGTTACTACTTCCTGCCAATTACAAAAGATAATTACTTTCCCCAACAGGACCCGACTAGAGGGGTGGCCATTGTGGACTTAATACTAACCAACAGACCTGACAGAATAATAGGGGTGCAGGCGGGGGCACATGGGAAATAGGGACCAGAATATCATACATCTCAACTTGTCCTTCAAGAAAGAGTTTTATAGGGGAGCTACAAAAATACTAAACTTTAGGGAGGCCAAGTTCCATCAGCTCAGAGACGTCCTTAACCTCACTGACTGGGACAACGTCCTCACAAATAAGAGTACGGACAATAAAGGGGAAATGTTTACACATCCCAATTGCTTATGTGAGTGGATCATACCTTACAGGAGTAAAGGGTTAGTAATAGGAGAAACCAATGTGGGGTAATAAAGATGTAAACGGGGCAATAAACAGCAGAAAGAAAGTGTTTAAACTACTAAAACAAGAAGGCAGCGAAGAAGAACTAAAAACGAAATAGGAAAAAATAAATTATGTAAAGTCAGATAAAAGCAGCAAATGTGGAGACAGAAAGAATTATTGCCAAAGAGAGTAAAACTAACAATAAACTGTTCTCCAACTATATAAACAGTAAAAAGATTAATACTGAAAGTGCTGGCCCTTTAATAAATAATGTAGGACAAATTGTAGAGGCTGATGAGGGGAAAACAAATCTATTAAATAGTCTTTCCCCAGTGTACTTACAGAGGATAATGAAATGTCAGATGAGATGCAGAGGGATAGAGTAAATGCTCCACTAAATGTCACCAGTCTAACTCAGGAAGAAGTGCAGAGCCGTCTTAAAAAGATTAATATAGATAAATCACCAGGTCTTGATGGCATACACCACTGGGCTCTAGGAGAATTAAGTAATGTGCTGGACCCCTATCTAAGGGCTCTATAGTGACTGGTCTGTTCCACTTGATTGGCACATAGCCAATGTGGTGCTGATATTTAAAATTGTGACCCTGGTAACTGCAGGCCGGTAAGTCTAACTTCTATTGTGGGTAAAATGTTTGAAGGGTTTCCAAGAGATGCCATCCTGGAGGACCTGAAGGACAATAGCTGTATAACTCTGTATCAGCGAGTTTATGAGAGATCCCTTCTGTCACACCACCCTGATCAGCTTCTATGAGGAGGTAAGTTCTAGACTGGACCGGGAGTCACTGGATCTTGTGGAGTAAATTTACTTCCCAAAAATCCCATTTCCTTGAGTCAGCAGGCAGCACAGAAACAATTGGGTTAAGCCACCTAGGTAGAAGCAGAGGCAGGTTAACACGCAATACTTAACGTAATTATCAGTTAACATGCCCCAATACAGGCAGGACCAGACACACTGTATCATGAAGAAGCAGTGTTCGTTAGAGGGCGGGGCACTGTGCTGCCTACAGACTCCAGGAAATGGGAATTTCCGGTAAATGTACACTTTCCTGATGGCCCTACGGCAGCAGAGAAACAAATGAGATTTGCTAAGCAATAACTTCTCTTGCCAAAGACGGAGCCCTCCTCTGCCAGTCTATCCAACCTGTTGGGATTGTAAAGGTTGTTGGCAGCTACCAATGGGATATGGAGACTGTTGGGCCATCAGCCATGTTGTTCTGTGTCTTGACTTAGGATGATATTTAGCATCTAATTTTTTATCCACTGTATCATCTCATGGAGTGCAGCTCTGGAGGTTTTTCTCAGCTTTCCCTGGGCTGTTGCTATGTGCATGTAGAAGCCATTGTCTCCCCTCCGTGGACGAGGGCTGTGATGTAAATACCCCCCTTTCTTCTTCTCCCCCCTGTATTTGTTGGGTGGGATCAGTTGTATGACCTGCATTTGCCAATAAAGTTTAAGGCTGGGTTAATCCTGGGATTAGCCAACCAGGTGGACGAGATTTTGCAAAAATCCCGTCCACATGGGGCAGCCAATCCGTCGCCGCAAAGCTGGTCAGAACCGGGGATGCGGAACGAAATTGACAGCCGAAGCATGTCAATTCTATTTTTTTTGGAGCCAAACCGCTCCACAAACCACGGCGAAATGCAGCGGGTTTTGAAGCTGCGGCTCTCTTGCGGAAATCTTGCAGCTTTTTGGTGCAGCCAAGCTGCAAGATTTCCGCAGGATTTCCATCCTGTGGGAACCCAGCCTTAGAAAACCATTCATCGAGCAGCAGGCTCTGGCAGACACACTGGGGCCGAAAAGCTCAGATTAGGGAAATTCTTTAATAAGAATATTTGGTTGTGTGAAGCCCCAGACTGATATGAATTATAGTTTCAGAATCGGACAGGCGCACCTACACATGTTGTGAGCTCAGTAACCCCCCATACTACGTATCCCCATACCTGGCTATAAATAACGCATCATGACGGATATCAATACATAGCTAAAACCATGACTAGAAATCTGGCAGCATATCTTCCTGATCAGAGGACCTCGTGCGGAGATATGACCAAACTAGGGAATTAGGAGTTTCCAGAGTTCCTACAAATCCAACCCTCCCTTCTGTGTATGACCTCAGGCGGCGGGGAGAAGGTGTGCACTGAGGGCCCCTTTATAATGTGGGGCCCCAGAGTCCCAAATTGTCAGATCCACGGAGATATGCTGCGGTGTATGGGCTGTCCCTTTGTTTCTAGGAACTCTGCGAACGGACCCTTTGGCCGCCTATCCCAAAATGTGGTAACTTTCTTTTAACTTCTCCTGTTTATTTTAAAATACTGCTTGTTGTGTATTAATACGGTATTTCCTTATACTCCCGTGTAACATCTTTTCTGTATACCTTTGTACATATACACCGTCTTCCCCCCAAAATAAGACACTGTCTTATATTAATTTGTGCCCCAAAAGAGGCACAGCGTCTTATTTTCGTGGGATGTCTTACTCACCTAGCCGGCGGTAATCTGTGTCCCTCGCGCTCATCTCTGGCGCTGCGGCGGGCTGCAGTCTAATCCTCAGCATTGACCGGGCACTCTTTTCCTGGTAATAGGGCTTGAATACCCTGCCTCCGGCAAGCGAGTGCTGTTATTGGATCGCGAGCACTGTTGCTTAGCCAATCAGAGTCGACACTCGATGAATTAATCACAGTCATTCAGTGATGTCATTCACTGAATAGCTGTGAGTGATTGAGCGCCATCGCTAATTGGCTGAGCAATGGCACTCGTGATCCAATCACAGCACTCGCTTGCCGGAGGCAGGGTATTCAAAGCCCTATTACCAGGAAAAGAGTGCCCGGTCAATGCTGAGGATTAGACTGCAGCCTGCTGCAGCGCCAGAGATGAGTGCGAGGGACACAGATTACCGCCGGCTAGGTGAGTATTGCTATTCTTTTTTGTTAACTAGTGAGGGCTTATTTTCGGGGGAGCGTTTATATTTCAAGCCACGTCCTCTTACAAAATCACGGTAGGGCTTATTATCAGGGTAGGTTTGATCTTCGGGGAAACATGGTACAGTGGCACCTTGGGATATGAGCGCCTCAGCTTTGGAGTTTTTTGACTTTCGAGCAGGCTCTCTCCCGAATTGTTTCTCTGATTTACCAGCAAAAACTCAGCTTACGAGTCTGCGGGCAAGTTGAAAAACTTGCAAGTTGAGGCTCGGGGGTGGGGGGTCTAATACTTACCTACCTCTGGCAATCCGCGATGATCTGCGGCACTGCTGAAGCCTGTCGCTCCCTCCTCCACGCCGAAAGAGCATTGCTTTCTGGATGCAGGGCTTGAATGCCCCGCCTCCAGCAAGCTAATCCTCTGATTGGTTAACTCAGCGCTGGGTCAGCTAATGAAAGCCGGTGCTGGGTTAACCAATCATAGCGCTGAGTCAACCAATTAGAGCATTAACTTGCTGGAGGCGGAGCATTCAAGCTCCCCAGAAGGATCACTCTGTGACGGAGATCATCTGCTTCGGTGTTTAAAGAGCCTCTTATACAGATGGCTGAGATCCTCAGGAGATCAATGGCCGTCTGCGGACTTCTGACTTTGTGCTGACACCTGACGATTGTGAAGATGAATCAAAGCCAACCTGATCGCCTTAAGCTCCTTCATGTTTAAGGACAAAGACTTGTCCTTGCAACGGCTGAGCGCGCCAAAGTTGGTGAGACCATGGGGATTGTAGGATGGGTGTCACGGGTGGCTCTGTAATCCCTCCTGTCACAAAGCAGGGTTGGGCAAGAAGGAAGGCCTTTTAAATTGTGGAGTGACTGGTACCCACCTCTCCGAGACTCTGCATGTCAACTGGACACGTGACCATCAACTCTACAGTGATCCTCCTGGCCCTGCACTGCGAACCAATCTGTCCTGTACCGGACAGGAGGAGAGAGGGGAAGGGATGATACCTATCGATCCCGCCTCTGTCCTCCATCAGTCTGCTGTATTGCAAGCTGGCAGTCGTTAGAATACAGTGTGATTAGTACCCAGCTTTCCCGGGCTCCTGCACGCATGCGAAGCGGAAGCTCAAGTCACCCACCTGCTCCGTTCTAACGCACTCCAGAGCTCTACCATATGCATACAGCGGCCACCACCAATGTAGCTGTAAATTGGAAAGATACAAGATGATCGGCAGGAGACTTACATATGATGTCACGGACAGTAAAGTGACAGGGGTTACCATTCTTATGCGTGGAGGCCTGAGGGGTCTTATGGGGCAGTCATAGAAAGCCCAGGAACGTTGGCCGTCGAGATGGAGAATGCTGGGGGCTCATATGGTTGACCAAAAGCCCATGCTGTAAGATGCTTAGTTGTTGATAAGAAGTAAGCAGCCAGCTGTGGAGATATGGGGCCACACATGCAGACGTCACGCCGGCTGCTAGGCATGTGAATTGGACATAGCTTGTTCCATTCTCTGCCTGAAATGCAATTCTCAGATAGTTCTTGTGTGTCAGAAGAATTGTGATGTGTAGATCGATGCAAGGAAGACTCCTTCTTGTAAGACTGCCATCACAGACCTGAAGGTTTATAGTTTGAATGTCTTTTGTACCAGGTATTGGTTGAGGAAGGTGAGATCTATAAGGAGCCTCCACCTGCAACCAACTTTTGGAACTGGGGAGATTATTGAATAAACACCTCGGTCCCTTTCCGCTTCGGGGACGTCTTCTAGGGCTGATTTCTCTATAAACTCTTGTAAAAGTGGAAAAATGACTGGATTTCTGGAAGTGTTCAGCATAAAATGGTCTGGCGGGAGCTCGAGGAATTCTATGGAGTGTCCTCTTCTTATGGTAGAGTAACCTGGGTCCAGTTCTGGGCACCCTAACTTATAAAAGACTTAGACAAACTGGAGCAAGTCCAGAGAAGAGTTACCAAGATGGTGAGCGGTCTGCAAATCATGTCCTATGAGGAACGGTTAAAGGATCTGGGGATGTTTAGCAGAAGAGAAGGCTGAGAGGAGACTTAATAGCTGTCTACAAATATCTGAAGGGCTGTCACAGTGCAGAGGGATCAGCCCTATTCTCATCTGCACAAGGAAAGACTAGAAGCAATGGGATGAAACTGAAAGGGAGGAGACACAGATTAGGTATTAGACAGTGAGGGGAATCAATGAGTGGAACAGGTTGTCACAGTGCAGAGGGATCAGCCCTATTCTCATCTGTACAAGGAAAGACTAGAAGCAATGGGAGGAAACTGAAAGGGAGGAGACACAGATTAGATATTAGACAGTGAGGGGATCAATGAGTGGAACAGGTTGCCATGGGAGGTGGGGAGTTCTCCTTCAATGGAAGTCTCCAGAGGCTGGACAGACATCTGCCTGGGATGATTTAGTGATCCTGCACTGAGCAGGGGGTTGGACCCGATGACCCTGGAGGACTCTTCCAACTCTAAATTCTAGAATTATATGGTGCAAGTGGATCAGGTGGTAGGAAGTGATGTAGTCTGCTTCCCTAGAGCTCCCTAGAGCTCTCCCTGCTTTGCCTGCTGTCTCTGCGCTCCCTGCTTTCCGCTGCTGTGATGGCACTTTATGTATCACTGCTCCTTTATTCTCAGTTGTGCTAATTCTTATTTCTCTTCATAGAATGTTGTCTACAAGGGAGGAGAGTAAGGCCACCTGCACACGGGCCACTAAAAGTCTGCATAGGAGTGCATTACAATACGCACTCCTATGCAGACGGCCGCGGTTTGGCCGCGGCATGTCCTATTTCTGTGCGAGGCTTGCAGAGCTCCACACAGAAACGTCACTCACCTGGCCGCCGTCTCCCGTCTGCGCATGCGCCGGCTGCCCGGCAGCTGGCACATGAAAGAGCAGGGGCCGCCGGGCGCGGGTGAGTACGCACTCATCCCTGCAGGCGCTGGGGTGGGGTCCCGCGGCGAGAATCTTCGCCACCGGATCCGACCCGCTCGTCTGCAGGCGGCCTTAGAGAAGAGCCCGGAAATCCCATATCACACCACTGATATATCACCACATTGTGTCAGGGCTGTTCAGAACTCGAACCCAGGACCTCTTGCGCTCCAGCCATCAGCTCTCTCTGCTGAGCAATCCAGGCCTCTGGACAAGTTCCCCTGCATACCTTGACCTTGTTTCCAGATCCTACTATCCAGCCCTTGTTTTAGCTCCGCCTGTTCTTGATTAGGACTTCCTATAAAAGCCTGGCCCTGACACTCCTTCCTTGCATGATTATTGTGTTCAAGCCGTGATCAAGCACTTCTTCTGCCTACTCTTCTGTTGTTAAACTGAGGCCTCCTGTCACTGACCCCTGGCTCTTCCCCGACTACTCTCCAGACCTGCAGCCGCTACATTTAGGTTTGCCATCAGGCCGGTAAACCACTGGCCTGGACGGTATTTTTTTAAAATTTACTGGCCCTATTACAGGCCGGTATTTTCAGAGCCTGCACTGCCCCCTAGCGCCGGTTAACTCTCTTCCAGCAACGGAAACACAGACCTGGAGAGCCGACAGCTTCCTGGACCTCCGATGATATCATGTCATGTGATAACCTGTGTGGGAGGAGTCAAGGATCACATGACCATGGGGGCTAAGTAAATGTAGGACTCTGCAGCGGGGGTTGGACTCTGTAGCTGTGTGTGTGTGTCAGGATGAATGTAGTGGAGCTGTGTGTGTGTTGGAGCTGTGGGGTTCCGGATGGATTGAGGGAGTGAGTGGAGCTGTGTGTGTGATGTGTGTGGGGGTCATAATGGATGTAATGGGGCTGTGTGTGTAATGTGTGTGGAGGTCAGGATTGATGTAGTAGAGCTGCATGTGTGATCTGTGTGAGGGTCAAAATGAATGCAGTGGAGCTGTGTGTGTAATTTGTGGGGATCAGGATGGATATAGCGGAGCTCTGTGTGTTATCTGTGTGGGGGTCAAAATGGATGTAGCAGAGCTGTGTGTGTAATGTGTGTGGGGGTCAGGATGGATGTAGTGGAGCTGTGTATGTGATGTCTGGGGATCAAGGTGGATGTAGCAGAGCTGTGTGTGTGATATCTGGGGGTCAGGATGGATGTAGCGGAGCTGTGTGTGTGTGATGTCTGGGGGTCAGGATGGATGTAGAGAAATCACAGAGGCAGAGGGAACTAATTTATAAAAGCCCTAATCACAGAAGGTCCCTAAAACAATAATTCTTTATTTATATGCGTTAAAAAACCTTGGGCTCAGGACAGTCTCCAAATAATGGGGACAAAACATAAACAAACAGACAATGGACGAGACACATGTGCCCGTAGACGTCACAGTGTGATAGGAGTATAAGACCAGACGGCCGCCAGTAACTCAGGTTGAGTCCAATATGAATCTGGGGTATTGGGGTTTTATAGTTAGAGGTCAGTATGCTATATTACACCAGCTTGCTCAATGTCCCTTTGATTTAGTTGGCACTCTGGCTCGACACTTTCTAATCTTATACGAAAGTAGCCTCAATAGATGAGCCGATATATTAGGCCCTAGTGGAGCCGATATATTAGGCCCTAGTGGAGCCGATATATTAGGCCCTAGTGGAGCCGATATATTGGGCCCTAGTGGAGCCGATATATTGGGCCCTAGTGGAGCCGATATATTAGGCCCTAGTGGAGCCGATATATTGGGCCCTAGTGGAGCCGATATATTGGGCCCTAGTGGAGCCGATATATTGGGCCCTAGTGGAGCCGATATATTGGGCCCTAGTGGAGCCGATATATTAGGCCCTAGTGGAGCCGATATATTGGGCCCTAGTGGAGCCGATATATTGGGCCCTAGTGAATTGAGATGGTCTCCATTAGTAGAGATTCAAGGTTCTAATTCATTCAGAGTATGTAGTTCATTCAAGGTTCAATGCATTTCAAGAACCGGGTGGTCAGATGTAAAAGATGGTACATAGGTCTATCCGTATTCTACAGACTTATGACCTATAACATTAAGATGGTTAGTTGTGGTCTGAGTTGGTGCCTATCATATCTTAGTGTTGGTAAACATTGAGTTTAGAACCTCGAGATTGTTCCCCCCCCCCCCCCCAGGGTATACTATAGGGTGATGCTCATTCGTTACACCTGGAGCTCCCCATATGACAGCAGTGTCATAGGGAAACAATTAGTCCAAGGTAAGTATAACGTAGCCCACCTCTAGCTGGCCTGACGATATCTGTACCATGTACTTCATGTAATCTTGTATGTTTAGGTGGTATACGTTATACCAGCTGTACATATAATTACATACAGGACATATCTACCCCACATCAGCATCACTGTATACAGGAGAGGTATATCTGCTATATATAGTAATATGGACCATGTATGCGAGCGTCTGCAGCGTGTTCTCGTGACTAAATGACGTGCGATTCACACTGAATGTCATCTACTCACGAGAACATGCTGGACAGGATCCAGGAGATAAAGGGGGGGGGGGAATGCTGTGATAAGCCACGCCCCTGACATGCCCCCGACACGCCCCTTTTTACCATGGACGGTATTTTTTCGTGACAAAGGTTGCAGCCCCACAGCCACACCTGAGGCTCCACCCTAGTGTCTGAAACCACTACAAAATAATCACGCCTAAAATGGAGCCTGTAGTGACCCCCCTGCGGAAACAAGTGACAGAGCTCCAAGATTTCCGTGCCTCCCACCAGGAGAAGCTCTCTGAATTACAGACCCTGGTGCTGGATCAACAGAAGGAGATCATGACCTTACAGAAACAACTGTTGGATTTGCATCATTCATGCTTGGGTGTCCGCATTCCACTGCCAGTGAAACTTGCAGGAGATCGTCGCCATTACCAAACTTTCCTAAATCAATGCCAAATCTATTTTCAGATGCAGCCCAAATTGTTCACCAGTGACCAGAAAAAGTATTCTTTATCATCAACCTCCTCACTGATGAGGCGCTCGCCTGGGCCTCGCCGTACATAGAGACCAACAGTAACCTCCTCACTGATGAGGCGCTCGCCTGGGCCTCGCTGTACGTAGAGACCAACAGTAACCTCCTCACTGATGAGGCGCTCGCCTGGGCCTCACCGTACATAGAGACCAACAGTAACCTCCTCACTGATGAGGCGCTCGCCTGGGCCTCGCTGTACGTAGAGACCAACAGTAACCTCCTCACTGATGAGGCACTCGCCTGGGCCTCACCGTACATAGAGACCAACAGTAACCTCCTCACTGATGAGGTGCTCGCCTGGGCCTCGCCGTACACAGAGACCAACAGTAACCTCCTCACTGATGAGGCGCTCGCCTGGGCCTCGCTGTACGTAGAGACCAACAGTAACCTCCTCACTGATGAGGCACTCACCTGGGCCTCGCCGTACATACAGACCAACAGTAACCTCCGAGCGCCTGGGCCTCGCCGTACATAGAGACCAACAGTAACCTCGTCACTGATGAGGCGCTCGCCTGGGCCTCGCCGTACATAGAGACCAACAGTAATCTCCTCACTGATGAGGCGCTCGCCTGGGCCTCGCTGTACATAGAGACCAACAGTAACCTCCTCACTGATGAGGCGCTCGCCTGGGCCTCGCCGTACATAGAGACCAACAGTAATCTCCTTACTGATGAGGCGCTCGCCTGGGCCTCGCCGTACATAGAGACCAACAGTAACCTGCTCACTGATGAGGCGCTCGCCTGGGCCTCGCCCTACATAGAGACCAACAGTTACCTCCTCACTGATGAGGCGCTCGCCTGGGCCTCGCCGTACATAGAGACCAACAGTAACCTCCTCACTGATGAGGCGCTCGCCTGGGCCTCGCTGTACGTAGAGACCAACAGTAACTTCCTCACTGATGAGGCGCTCACCTGGGCCTCGCCGTACATAGAGACCAACAGTAACCTCCTCACTGATGAGGCGCTCGCCTGGGCCTCGCTGTACGTAGAGACCAACAGTAACCTCCTCACTGATGAGGCACTCGCCTGGGCCTCACCGTACATAGAGACCAACAGTAACCTCCTCACTGATGAGGTGCTCGCCTGGGCCTCGCCGTACACAGAGACCAACAGTAACCTCCTCACTGATGAGGCGCTCGCCTGGGCCTCGCTGTACGTAGAGACCAACAGTAACCTCCTCACTGATGAGGCACTCACCTGGGCCTCGCAGTACATACAGACCAACAGTAACCTCCGAGCGCCTGGGCCTCGCCGTACATAGAGACCAACAGTAACCTCGTCACTGATGAGGCGCTCGCCTGGGCCTCGCCGTACATAGAGACCAACAGTAATCTCCTCACTGATGAGGCGCTCGCCTGGGCCTCGCTGTACATAGAGACCAACAGTAACCTCCTCACTGATGAGGCGCTCGCCTGGGCCTCGCCGTACATAGAGACCAACAGTAATCTCCTTACTGATGAGGCGCTCGCCTGGGCCTCGCCGTACATAGAGACCAACAGTAACCTGCTCACTGATGAGGCGCTCGCCTGGGCCTCGCCCTACATAGAGACCAACAGTTACCTCCTCACTGATGAGGCGCTCGCCTGGGCCTCGCCGTACATAGAGACCAACAGTAACCTCCTCACTGATGAGGGGCTCGCCTGGGCCTCGCCGTACATAGAGACCAACAGTTACCTCCTCACTGATGAGGCGCTCGCCTGGGCCTTGCCGTACATAGAGACCAACAGTAACCTCCTCACTGATGAGGCGCTCGCCTGGGCTTCGCTGTATGTAGAGACCAACAGTAACCTCCTCACTAATGAGGCGCTCGCCTGGGCCTCGCTGTACATAGAGACCAACAGTAACCTCCTCACTGATGAGGGGCTCGCCTGGGCCTCGCTGTACATAGAGACCAACAGTAACCTCCTCACTGATGAGGGGCTCGCCTGGGCCTCGCCATAGGTAGAGACCAACAGTAACCTTCTCACTGATGATGCGCTCGCCTGGGCCTCACCGTACATAGAGACCAACAGTAACCTCCTCACTGATGAGGGGCTTGCCTGGGCCTCACCGTACATAGAGACCAACAGTAATCTCCTCACTGATGAGGCGCTTGCCTGGGCCTCGCCGTACGTAGAGACCAACAGTAACCTCGTCACTGATGAGGCGCAGGCCTGGGCCTCGCTGTCTGTAGAGACCAACAGTAACCTCCTCACTGATAAGGCACTCGCCTGGGCCTCGCCGTACATAGAGACCAACAGTAACCTCCTCACTGATGAGGGGCTCGCATGGGCCTCGCCGTAGGTAGAGACCAACAGTAACCTCCTCACTGATGAAACGCTCGCCTGGGCCTCGCCATACATAGAGACCAACAGTAACCTCTTCACTGATGAGGGGCTCGACTGGGCCTCACCATACATAGAGACCAACAGTAATCTCCTCACTGATGTGGCGCTCGCCTGGGCCTCGCCGTACGTAGAGACCAACAGTGACCTCCTCACTAATGAGGCACTCGCCTGGGCCTCGCCGTACGTAGAGACCAACAGTAACCTCCTCACTGATGAGGCGCTTGCCTGGGCCTCACCGTACATAGAGACCAACAGTAATCTTCTTGACATCCTTGCTGCCTTCATGATGGCTATTGGTCAAATCTCTGATGATCCAAACCGTTGTGTCATGGCTGAAGGGAGGTTACATAAGCTATGACAAGGGTGACATTATGTTGCAGAGTATACAGTGGAATTTCGTTGCTGGATGAATGATACCACGTGGAACCCAGCTGCACAACAGAGCC
Source organism: Eleutherodactylus coqui (assembly GCA_035609135.1). NCBI lineage: Eukaryota > Metazoa > Chordata > Amphibia > Anura > Eleutherodactylidae > Eleutherodactylus > Eleutherodactylus coqui. Next base: position 1,648,154 of record CM069409.1, read on the forward strand.
AATTTCATTATCTGAGTGGGTAAAAGATGAAATTGCTAGAGTGGAGACTCATGACAACCTGGAAGATTTCATTCAACGGTGCATCCGGATAGACCAGAGCCTTTCCTAGTGGTGAAAAGAGAGACTGCGGGGTTTGGGCACCAACACCCCTTACTCTTTCAGTCAAGCCATGTCCAGTCCCCAGCCCAGAACTATAGCCACACCAGAACTGAAGCAGATTAATGTCATCCGCAAACCCCTTTCCACCACTGAAAAAGAAAGGTGCTACCCTGAAAATCTGTGCCTTTATTGTGGAAACTTGGGACATTTTGCCTTAAATTATCCAAATAAGTCCCAGAGGACTCTCACCCCAACCAACATCAAGGTCACAACCAGTCCAGCCGCAACATAACAAGGGTGTTACAAGCAGTGAGTTTGGATATCCTCCACCAGAGACGGCCACCAGTAATGGCAACAAATTAACTCTGTAGCTTTCCGCTGATGCAGGTGCCCAGCTAACTTAGCGTCCCCAGGATAACTAACATTCCTTTAGGTACGGGAACAAATGTTTTCCCAGGAAGTGTAGTGGCCCAAAACACCTATTTCTGGCTCCTCCATAATTGTCATACATGTCATGTATTTTATGTGGCTGCACTGTGCAAAGTGTCTTGTCTTCTGCTATGTGTATTGCACAGCTGCAGGATGCTAAAGGTTAATGTCTGGAAGTGGCTGGGATATGTCTGGGAAAGTATCAAGTCTGTCTCATCACGTGATGTCATGAGTATAAATATGAGTGATTATGAGCAAGGTAAAGTCTTTCATCATCTTCTACGGTTGGTAGAGGAGTAGGAGTGCCGGCCACATGGGGGTACCTTCAACCCTCATGTGGTGAAGTGATGGAAGAAGAGGAGAGGTATCCTGAGTCCTTCCATGCCAGGAACCACCTCTAAGGAGAGAAAGGAGTCAGGAGTCCACCGTGCAGAGTCATCTTCAAGAGTTCTGAGTGTCAGTGTAGAGTTGTGCTCCCCTCCAGAGTTATTCCCCTACAGAGTGTGTGTGTCCAGGAGTGGAGCTGTCTCCCTGACTGATCACTAATAAGCTATCTTTCCTGCACGTGCGAGTGAGCTGTATTGTATTCCAATATACAGTAAAGTTCACTCCCGTTCCCAGTGACCGAGTTATCAAGTTCCAATTGTGTGTGTGTGGACTCTCATTATTCAACCACCAGATACTCAATGGTGTGAAGGAGTGGTGGCGTCATACGTGTCAACTTCAAGTCCACTACACTAATTCAGGAAACCACCACCCCGTCTTGCCTGGAAGAGGCCTAGCAGTGTGTTGGCTGAGTTTCCGCGTGTCCCTCTGGGGAGGAGTCTGGTAATGCCACCGTAACATCTCTATCCCACCAGCTCCTCAGTGTGGGCCTCATGTCTTGGTCACCGTGGGGCACCACAAAGGAATGTTATTTATTCTAACGGGAGCCACGGTTACTATCCTAGCAGGATCAATACTGTATTTTGGCCCCTCCTCGAGGTCACTAGGATCGAAAGACCTTGAAAATGCGTCAGCTCCGATATTCTTATCGGCTGGCCAGAAATCCAGGATGAAATCAAATCAGGCAAAGAATAAGGCCTAATATCTAATCTGTGTCTCCTCCCTTTCAGTTTCACCCCATTGCTTCTAGTCTTTCCTTGTGCAGATGAGAATAGGGCTGATCCCTCTGCACTGTGACGGCCCTTCAGATATTTGTAGACCCCTATTAAGTCTCCTCTCAGCCTTCTCTTCTGCTAAACATTCCCAGATCCTTTAACCGTTCCTCATAGGACATGATTTGCAGACCGCTCACCATCTTGGTAACTCTTCTCTGAACTTGCTTCAGTTTGTCTATGTCTTTTATAAAGTGGGGTGCCCAGAGCTGGACCCAGTATTCCAAATGAGGTCTGACTAAGGAAGAGTAGAGGGGATAATGACCTCACGTGATCTAGACTCTATGCTTCTCTTAATACATCCCAGAACTGGACCCAGTATTCCAGATAAGGTCTGACTAAGGAAGAGTAGAGGGATAATGACCTCACGTGATCTAGACTCTATGCTTCTCTTAATAGATCCCAGAATTGGGTTTGCCTTTTTGGCTGCTGCATCACATTGTTGACTCATGTTCAGTCTATGATCTATTAGTATACCCAAGTCTTTTTCACATGTGCTGCTGCTTAGCCCAATTCCTCCCATTCTGTATGTGCTTTCTTCATTTTTCTTGCCCAGATGTAGGACTTTACATTTCTCCTTGTTAAATCCCATTCTGTTAGTCGCTGCCCACTGTTCAAGCTTTTTAGATCTTTTTGATTCCTCTCTCTCTTCTCTAGTGTTAGCTATCCCTCCTAGCTTTGTGTCGTCGGCAAATTTGATCAGTGTGCCATCAATTCCCTCCTCCAGATCATGTATAAAAATGTTGACCAACACTGGGCCCAGGACAGAGCCTTGTGGTCCCCACTTGATACATTCTTCCACTTGGATGTGCAGCCATTTATGACCACTCTTTGAGTACGATCACTCAGCCAGTTGTGAATCCACCTAACAGTTGCCTTATCAATCCCAGATTTGGTCATTTTTCCAATAAGTATGATATGAGATACTTTGTCAGATGCTTTACTAAAGCCAAGATATACAATATCCACCGTATTTCATAGAAGGAAATTAGATTAGTTTGGCATGACTTGTTTGTTACAAACCCATGCTGGCTCTGGTTAATTACTCCATTCTCGTCCAAGTACTTGCATACATGCTGTTTAATTATAATTTGTTCAGAGATATTTCAGGCTCACAGGCCTGTAGTTTCCTGGATCCACCTTCTTCCCTTTTTTGAAGATGGGGACAACATTTGCCCTTTTCCAATCTTCCGAGACTTCTCCTGTTCTCCAGGAATTGTCACAGATTATCAGATTATAGTGAGTGGTTCAGCATTTACCTCCACTGCTTCCTTTAGTATCCTAGGATGTCATTCATCTGGACCTTGAGACTTGAATTCATGTAGAATTCAGGTAGATAGTGGCCTCTGGAACTTGGGTGTCAATCAGAAAAATCTCCTCTCCCAGGCTGCTACTTTGATCTTCTTCTGGAATCGAAGATCTATCCTAGAAGCCAGGGAGATCAAGGTGTTCAGGAAATACTGAATCTCATGACCCACCAATTCACCCTTGATGCGACCTGCATGATGCATACTGATGACGCTGCGGCTGGGCTGTGCGAGGCTCCTATTGATGACGTAGGTAGGTGTGATGATCCCATGCTAGACCCATGCTAGGGGGGCAGACACTCCTACTCATGCCTGTTTTATGCAGGTTTGCCCATATATGGGTCTGTGCGTTTTTGACCAGATGTCTCTAATTCTTCCTGATTGGCAGGTAAGGGGGGTGGGAGGGGTGTGTTCTCGGTCAGTTACGTGATTGGTGGGGGATACTGTATATATATTATAGCACTGCTCACTCTGATTTTATGCTCTATAAAGGCTCACTTTGGGCTGAAATGTCCCATCTGTGCTTTTATGGAGATCTAATATGGCGCTGTATGCTTTTTAAAGAATTCCTGGCGCTGCTCCACCATTCCTTTTCGGACATTGCTTTGTAGGGATCCATTGGAGCGTGCACCATCTTTGGCTCTCCCAGTCTATTTCTATACTGGGATTTACAATGGCTGGGCTGCTGGGCCCCCTTTTCCTACTGTTGGTCAGACCTGTTTCCGGTCATGATTTTATCTTTTCACGGATACTAAGCACGACACGTAAGTCATGCCCAGGTACGCGGATACGCCATTTGGGGCGCTCTGGGCTTTGGACCTCCATGTGTTTAGGTGCGTTTTGTTCAGCTGGCCCGCCCGATTCTGAAGATATCATTCATATTGGGCTCGGACCGTCATATATCCAGGAATCTTCATTAACAAATATAGGAATAAACAATAAATCAGAAGCGGCGCTCCGATGGTGTACAACGCGGTTACAGACAGGAACAATATAGTAAAAGAACTCACCGCAACTGAACCGGTCATAGTAAAAGGTACCGGTCAGTTCATGGGTCCACTGAGGTATTTCAAATCAATTGAAGTGGGATATGTTGGTGGTCCTGAGACATCCCCTGGGGGAGAGCAGCAGCGAGCGACTCCGAAACAGTGTTGTCAAGGAGGAAAGAAATGGAAATTTTAAAAGAGACAGAAAAACTCACTTGATGCGCTCCATCCAACTGTATCGACCAGTATAAGTCTTACTTGATGTGGGGTGCCTTGGACTCCTGGCACCCCAATATCCAAAGAAGCAGGGAAATTCCAACGATGCAGGGGTGTATTTCATAAAACAATTTATTATACACATGCAAAGGTAAGTGGATAGATATCGCAACGCGTTTCGGCTTTTTGTAAGCCTTTTTCAAGCATAAGGGACACATGTCTAGTGATTCCTATTTATAGCTGACATACTCTAAGGGGAAGGGGAGGAGTTTCAATCTAAACAATCTGCAAGCCCTAAACAATATATTTTCTAATTAATCACATCCCACTCTCGTTATTATTGGTATATTATTATTGATGTTTGGACATTATATCTAAAAACTATGTATGTTTAACAGTCCCCTTACGGGGACACTACACTATCACCACGTGATCGGAGCTCAGGACGGGGGGGAGAAAGGGGGGAGGGAAGGAGGGAGGGAGGGAACAAGAGGCGGGGGCTATATATTGTTGCACCATAATGGGAAACATACCCCCAAGCCGATCTGGCCAGCGTTCAGCATCCTATGGCACACGAAGGGGGCGGATCTCCGCTGCTTTCCTCCATGGGATCTTTCGTCATGGATCCCGGGAGGTCACGTGATTGTGCGCTGAACGTGATGACGTTTGGTGCCAAGATCTTCCCGTGACTTGATCACATGGGGTCCCATCTTGCATAGTGACGTCAGGCGTTTTTGGACGCTGTGTCACGTGATCGCACTGCCAGAGTGCCGTAGATGGAGTTGACTCATAGGTAGTCATATGATTACCTATGGAGGCCCCTTTGGACCAAAAATATGCAGAGGAACATTGTCATCGGGGAAACCATAATGAGCATTGCATATTATTGTCTGTGAGGAAAGGAATTAAGGGATAGATTATAATGGAGGGAAGGAAGGGATAGAACTAGATATATATATATATACACATATGTTCATGAAAATATATAAATATACACATAGAAAAATTATTATATATACAAAAAAATGGGGGAAAAAAGGAAGTAGGAGGACAAAGAGGAAAATATAAAGGGGTAAAGGGAAGGGAGAGATGAAGAAAGGGAATAGTAGAGATACAAAATTATATGCATTTGCATCATATAAAACCACTTGTCTAAAATCTATAGTAAATAATGATTAATAAAGTTATAATAGACATCAATTTAAAATATTATTATAAATATTCCTAAAAACTGTTAATAAAATTTCTCAAGTGTTTCGTTGAGTCCTAAAGGGTGTAGTGTATTAAATTTAAATATATAAAACATTTCTTTTCTTACCAGCCTGGAATGATTCCCTAATGTAATTTGTTCCAAAGGGGTGATGGATAGTCCCGACGGATCAGCACCGTGATGAATTGAAAAATGTTTAGAGACACTATGTGATGCAAATTGTCTTTTAATGTTGTAACGGTGTTGATTAAGTCTACACCGTAATGTGTTTGACGTTCGTCCTATATAACGTAGGGAGCAAGGACATTCAATGAGGTACCGTATTTTCCGGACTATAAGGCGCACATAAAATGCTGAGAATTTCTCAGAAATAGAAAGTGCGCCTTATAATCCGGTGCGCCTTATATATGAACCCGACAGTCCAGGTGCTCCCCGACTTGCGAACAGGTTCCGTTCCGGGAGCCCGTTCGCAAGTCGAACAAATGGTTGTATGGAGGGGATCGCGGGTGGATCCTGCTCCATACAACGTCGGGTGCCGGCTGTTCTTACAGCGGGCACCCGGCGGCAGCAGTTCCGACGAGCCGCGCCGCTTGTCAGAACTGTTAACACTTTAAATACCACTCTGACAGCGGTATTTAAAGTGTTAACAGTCCTAACGAGCGGCGCGGCTCATCAGAACTGCTGCCGCCGGGTGCCCGCTGTAAGCACAGCCGGCAACCGATGTTCAGGGGGCCCGTACAGCGTCCCACGATGAGATCGCGGGACGCTGTGTGGTTGCTAGGCGGCCGGGGACCTCCTGAAAGGCCCCAGGGCTGTCTATGCAGAGTGCCCATCTAGCGCACGACTTGCTAGGCGCTCTGCATAGACAGCCCTAGGGCCTTTCAGAAGGCCCCTGGCTGCCTAGCAACCGCGATCTGACCGGACAGGCTTCTATCAGGCTTGATAGAAGCCTCTCCGGCCCCTGCACAGCACTAATGTGCTGCGCCTTATAATCCGGTGCGCCTTATATATGAAGCAAGATTGCTTATAAGGCGCTCATAGAAGGTGCGCCTTATAATCCGGTGCGCCTTATAGTCCGGAAAATACGGTAGATTACGTTTTTCGAGTTACATGTTAAAAACTGTTTGATACGATGAGGTGGGTTTGTTGGACCTAGATCAACTGTTTTTCTCTTGTTACAAATATTGTTGCAACATTTGCAACCTTTTTTTCCACATTTATATGATCCTGTTATTTGTAGTATTGTGTTTTTCCTAAGATTGGGTTTAGAATTGATTGTCTGGGGACAGGACGGAGCCAGAATATTCCCAAGAGTTTTATTCTTACGGTACGTGAGGTTCGGTTTAAGTGGAATTTCTGATGATAAGTGTGGGTCGGCCTTAAGGATACTCCAGTGTTTTGATATGATTCGTTTCAGTTCCTTATGTTTATTATTGTACTTTGTAATGAAACGTACCGCTCCTTTTTCTTCTGGTTGAGATATTGTTTTATTTTTTCTTATTACTCGTTCTTCATCCCTAGCTTTCCTATATGAATCATGTATCAGGGTTGAAGGGTATTTCTTTTCTCTGAACCTATCACACAAGATTTTAGCTTGTTTCTCAAAATTTTGGTTAGAGGTGCAATTCCTTCTAATCCTCTTCAATTGTCCATAAGGGACATTGGTTTTCCAGGGTTTATAGTGATTGCTCCGGAAATCTAACAGGCTATTAGCGTCTACCTCTTTGAAATGTGTCTGGGTTTCTATTCTGCCCTCCTTACTGCTGATGTCTAGGTCCAAAAATGTAACCTCAGTTGGGCTAAGTGTTCCTGTAAATTTGAGGTTCCAAGTATTGGAATTCAGTTTGGAAACAAAATTGTTTGCTTCATCGATTGTCCCATCCCATATCATGATGATGTCATCGATGAAGCGTCTATAAAACCGAATATGGGGGTCCGAGATAGTCTCCTCAAAGGCCCCCATATACAGGTTGGCAAAACAAGGGGCACATTTCGTGCCCATTGCTGTACCACGGGTCTGGACATAGAACTGCCTATCGTGTTGAAAATAATTATTGCGTAAAATGAATGACAGACCATCCAATAGAAACTGCTTTTGGTTCTTGGGTAAAAATTGATCTGAATACAAAAAATGCCCAACAGCCTGTACACCTTCTTGATGGGGAATATTAGAATATAGGGCACATACATCTAGTGTTACCCAGATGTATGAAGATTGCCAATTGATGGATTCTAATAATGTGAGGAGATGTGCTGTGTCTTTTAAGTATGCTGGTAGACTTTGGACTATTCGCTGAAGCTGGTGATCTATATACTGTGACAAGTGACTGGTGAGTGAGCCGATACCTGAAATGATGGGACGTCCTGGTGGGTTCTGTAATGACTTATGTATTTTGGGGAGAAAGTAGAAATAGGCTATTTCTGGATGGAATCTTTTGAGATACATTGATTTTCAAAAGCCTCATTAATCAAGCTAAAAAGCTCACGTCTTAATTGATCAGTTGGGTCCCCAGGCAATTTGGCATAATAATCGGGATCCCCCAAAATTCTTTGGGCCTCGGTGTCGTAGGATTCCCTGTCCATTATTACGACCCCCCCCCCCCCCCCTTTGTCGGCTTGTTTAATGACAATTTTTTCATTTTCTTGAAGTTTTTGAATTGTTTTTAGTTGGGAGGGTTTTAAATTTCCTCTTTGGCTGTTGTTCTTAGTTTGGGTTGTGATTAAACTTCTAAAGTCCTCTATAACCTTATTGTAAAATGTGGAAATGTATGGACCTTTTGAGTCCATGAGGTAAAAAGTACTTGGTAGTTTGAGATTAGTGAATAGGGGTCGTACTGATGCTGTTGTCATATCTATGGGGTCACTGGTAATTATCGGTTCTTGATCTAATCTAGTTGCTTCTGCACCACATAGTGAATCGATTTTTTGGTCCTTAATGTGAAAATGTCGTTTCAATGTTAATTTACGAATAAAACAATTTAAATCTAAAAATAAATCAAATAAATCCGGGTCTATAGAGGGGCTAAATGATAACCCTCTGGATAAAATATCGGCCTCCTCAAAGGATAGCGAATGAGATGAAATGTTAAAAATGCCCATTTTTATTGCTTCTGTATTGGGGATTGTATTTTCTGAGTTGGTTTGATTGGGATTAGATTTTTTATTTGTTTTGATGTGGGTTTTTCGCCCCGCGCGTTTCCCTCTCCTACATTTTTTTTTCTATTGATTTTTGGGGTGGTGTCCTGTGGGGTGATCTGTAGAATTGTGTTATCTTGCTGTTGGTGTTTTTGGTATTCTGAATTTGTTTGGGTGGGATTTTTCCTTTGTCTGTGAGAGAGTTGGTTACACTGCGTGTAATTCTCGTGGTCGGTTGGAGTTCTTCGTTCCTGAGGGGACCTACTCCTAAAAAATTAACTGAGATTTCAGATGTTTGATGCACCAAACTAGGTGAATTTGGTTTATTATCTGGACGTGTGACAGTCGTATTCTCATTTGTTAATTGAGAGGGGGTAGTCAATGTTCCCTGATTATCTATAAACTCTATCAAGTCTGATGGACTCCCAGGAACCTCCTCCATCAGAGGGGGTCCTGGTGGGGGGTTAGGGTTTATACATCCCAGGTTAGTTGATTGGTGAGGTGTTTTTTGCCCCAGACTTATTGAATCAGTATTTTTATTGATCTTTTCGAACATCCTAGTTCTTTCAGTCGTATCCTGGAGTGTTATTTGCATAAGGGCTGGAATAGGATTTTTATTTCTTATGTTGTCAACCCTATATTTGTGATATGTACTATTGCTGTTATTGTTATTATAACTTCTCCAATTAGTTCCAAATTGGTTCCTGTATGGATGATTATGTCTTGATGAATACTGCCAATGGTTTCTCTCATGCATATCCAAAAATCGGTTATGAGTAAACGAATTAAAGGTAATAGAAGGGCGTCTATTACCAGCATTATGAATATAAGACCATGGTTGATGGGAAGGGGGCTGATAGCGGGGGAAAGGGAGGGGGGGGGGACCATTGTATGACTGCCATTCATTATACCTATCATGGGCCTGCGGGTAATGATTGTATTTGGGGGGTTTTATAGTGGATTGAAAGGGGTGTATCTTTCCTTTAGAATTTTTGGTAGTTGGCAATGAGTCTGCTTTAGTTTTGGTGACATTAGCTTTAGAGTGTTGCTGTTTCGAAGGTTTGTATTCCCAAGGGAAATCCTTTTCTTCTTTTTTGTCCTTCAAATCTCTAAATAATTTTTTTATTTTACGGTTGATGATATCCTTTTTAATTTTGCCGATTTGTTCTAAAATATATGTAGAACAGTCATCCGGGCATTTTAATCCCAGATGTAGTGTTTTCATTAGGTGTATATCACTAAGTTGTTTCCGTTTTTCAATTATTTTGCCAAGCATAAGATCAGAAAAAGTTCTTAACATGATCCTCCATTGTCCCGAAAAATCGGAATCATTGGGAAAGGCTGATTTTATAGGTACTCTCAATCCCCTAGGTGCTATATGATTTTCTCGATATAGGGTTAACACCAACCAGTCGAGAGTATGTCTATATAACTTATCAATATAGTCTTTTGTCATATATTTCAGTTTTAGGTTGTCCGCAGGCACTTCTATGGGGTCTTCTGGAAGTGCATCCTTGATTGAAGATGCATCCCAGGTTTTGGTAAAGTTTTCTATTGAAGCTGATTTGAACGGGTCCAAATTGACAGGGAAATTCAGGTGAATTGCTTGGATGAGAGTAGTGGGAAGTGAAAGCCAATCTAGTTCAATCGTTTCCACCACGGTTCGGCCAGCTTCAAAAATAATACCGGAGTTCTCCATGGAAAACCGTAAAGATAGGAATAAACAATAAATCAGATCACGTGACACAGCGTCCAAAAACGCCTGACGTCACTATGCAAGATGGGACCCCATGTGATCAAGTCACGGGAAGATCTTGGCACCAAACGTCATCACGTTCAGCGCACAATCACGTGACCTCCCGGGATCCATGACGAAAGATCCCATGGAGGAAAGCAGCGGAGATCCGCCCCCTTCGTGTGCCATAGGATGCTGAACACTGGCCAGATCGGCTTGGGGGTATGTTTCCCATTATGGTGCAACAATATATAGCCCCCGCCTCTTGTTCCCTCCCTCCCTCCTTCCCTCCCCCCTTTCTCCCCCCCGTCCTGAGCTCCGATCACGTGGTGATAGTGTAGTATCCCCGTAAGGGGACTGTTAAACATACATAGTTTTTAGATATAATGTCCAAACATCAATAATAATATACCAATAATAACGAGAGTGGGATGTGATTAATTAGAAAATATATTGTTTAGGGCTTGCAGATTGTTTAGATTGAAACTCCTCCCCTTCCCCTTAGAGTATGTCAGCTATAAATAGGAATCACTAGACATGTGTCCCTTATGCTTGAAAAAGGCTTACAAAAAGCCGAAACGCGTTGCGATATCTATCCACTTACCTTTGCATGTGTATAATAAATTGTTTTATGAAATACACCCCTGCATCGTTGGAATTTCCCTGCTTCTTTGGATATTGGGGTGCCAGGAGTCCAAGGCACCCCACATCAAGTAAGACTTATACTGGTCGATACAGTTGGATGGAGCGCATCAAGTGAGTTTTTCTGTCTCTTTTAAAATTTCCATTAACAAATATACCTTTTATGTAACTGCCGATGCCTAAACATCTGGGAGAGCTCAGCCCTAGAAGCATGAGCTTCCTGAGACGTCATTAGCAGGTAAGTGGTGAAGCATTGTGGTGTCCGCATGCTAAAGGCCCTTGTAGACGGGACGAGTGTCAGGCAAACGATGCCCGCCCCTCGCCCGCATATACTGGCTGAGGCTGGTATCGCTGGCTCATGGCGGGGCGGCTGCAGGAGATTCCTCTTCTCGTTCTCCCCCGCCCCTCCCCATTGACATACCACAGCGGCCGTTCGCTACTGAACATCCGCTAGTTACACTGAATGAGGAGCGATCTGCTGATTGTCCATCATTTGTGCTGCATAAACTATGGGTGATGAGCTAATCGCTCAGTGTAACTAGTGGCTGTTCAGTAGTGAACGGCCGCTGTGTTGTGTGAATGGAGGGGGGGGAAGCGAGAGGAGAGAAATCGCCTGCACTGCCCTGCCCCCTGCTGACCGCTGCATGTGACAGCATGGGAGCGTGAACACACAGGGATGAGTGTCGGCCATCGTTTGCCTGACAGTCCTCCCTTATAACCCAGCATAACTCGAGCTAAGCTGACATTTGGAGCCAGGAGACTTAAGGAGAATGGAAGGGCTAATTCACATCACAGCTGAGGTAAAGGTGAGGGAATACTATTATCTTGCTAAATGCCAACATCCAGCAGGCAGGGGGGAGGAAATAGGTGAGGGGCCCGAAAAATTACCAATGCTGTCTAGCTGCACACAAGAGGGGTGCCATACAGCCGTCCAGAATGGGCGGCTATGAAATGGATGCTGAGGCAGGCCTGCCAGTCTCTATATCACACCGTCTCTTGGAGCAGTACCGAGATTCCCTGCAGGATAGATCAGTAGGGTTCATGGCCAGAGTATGCCATTATGACCAGCGGGTGTGGGCCCACTGTGCCAACCAATCATTTGGCTTTGGGCTAAACCTAAGAATAAAGACAGGATGTACCCCATAGTTGGCATAGAATGGGCACTGGGCGGTTGAGCTGTGTTGGGCATTGTTGTAGGTGAACTCTGCTGACGATAAATAATACATCGTCCTGGAGATGAAGCAGCGGAGATACTGCTCCAGTGTCTGGTTTGTTCTCTTGGTCTGGCCGTTAGACTGAGGATGAACGGCAGAGGAGAGACTCATGGTGGTTCTCAGGGCCATGCAGAAGTGTTTCCAGAGCTTTGAGGTAAACTGTACCCCTCTGTCAGAGACCACATGATCAGGAATTCCATGTAGTCGGAAAACTTCCCAGATCATCTACTCCGCTGTGTGCTCGCCGGTGGGAATCTTTGTTATGGGGATGTAGTGAGCTACCTTCACGAGTCGGTCCACAACAAGGATGGTAGTCATTCTGTTAAGTACAAAGATATAGATCCCCATGGCCTGGATGCGACGGGCAAAGGTTGTAGGAAACCTAGAGGGCAAACTTGTGGTGTCTTCATCTGAGCACTTACTTCGCAGGAGGTGACATACATCTTCAAATCAATTCCACCAAAAGCAACAGAGCAAGAATCTTTGTGACCCCCAGGTGACTGGCAAGCTTGGAATCATGGAACCAATTCTTTTTCTTTTAGGCGACTTAGTGGGCCAAATCGCCTAAAACTCCCCAGCAGACTTAGGATCCATCCGGTGTCACTATTCAAGCCGGCAACCAGCTCTTCCACCAGAGTACTGAAAACATAGAGGGAGGCTGCAGTGTCTAGTCCAGTGGAAGGGATATGGCCTTGGGAGCTGGCCCCCAACATTCATGCCCCTTAGCTAATGAGCGAATTTCACCTTAGGTACCTTTGCCTTAGGATAAGCCGACTCCTGGGATGTCCAGTGGCTATCCTGGAAGGAGGGGGCTGGTGTCAGGACTCAAACCTGGGACCTCTTGTACCCCAGCTGGCAGCTCTCTCTGCTGAGCCATCCAGGCCTCTGGACAAATTTTCCTGCAAACTCTGACCTTGTTTCCAGATCCTACTATCCAGCTCCTTTTTTAGTTCTGCCTGTTCTTGATTAGGACTACCTATAAAAGCCTGGCCCTGACACTCCTTCCTTGCGTGATTATTGTGCTCCAAGCCGTGATCAAGCTCTACTTCTGCCTGCTCCTATGCTATTAAACTGAGACCTCTCATTGCTAACTTCTGTCTCTTCCCTGACTACTCTCCAGACCTACAGCCGCTACACCTGAGGCTCCACCCTAGTGCTTTAAACCGCTACACACTGACATATAGGAGACTTAATAGCAGTCTACAAATATGTGAAGGGCCGTCACAGTGCAGAGGGATCAGCCCTATTCTCATCTGTACAAGGAAAGACTAGAAGCAATGGGATGAAACTGAAAGGGAGGAGACACAGATTACATATTAGACAGTGAGGGGATCAATGAGTGGAACAGGTTGCCACAATAGGTGGGGAGTTCTCCTTCAATGGAAGTCTTCAGAGGCTGGAGAGACATCTGTCTGGGATGATTTAGGGATCCTGCACTGAGCGGGGGGGTTAGACCTGATGACCCCGGAGGACCTGATGACCCCGAAGGACCCGATGACCCTGGAGAACTCGATGACCCCTGGAGGACCCTGGAGAACTCGATGACCCCCGGAGGACCCTGGAGGACCCGATGACCCCGGAGGACCCTGGAGGACCCGATGACCTCGGAGGACCCTGGAGAACCCGATGACCCCCGGAAGACCTGAGGACCCTGGAGGACCCGATGACCCCAGAGGACCCTGGGGGACCCGATGACCCCGGAGTCCTACCATTCTATGATTCTATGATATGACCACATTGACATTACACACCACAACACAATTAGCTCTTTACACTTGATCTTGTAGTTTGCGTCACTGTCAGCCCTTTACACTGGATGAGCATGACAGTGAAGAGGAGATGGAGAGCGGGAGAGGAACCTGTGCGAGAGACCAAAAAGCTCTTTCCTGATGTTCTACTTTCTTTGCCCTGAAGTATCTTAGGGGGAAGATCAAGGCCAGCGCTGCTGTCACAAGACGCAGCATGAAACCAGCCTCGATCACAATGATAACTGCCCTCTCAACAACCCGGCACCGACGGATGCAAGGAATTGTGTCCTATATCCCATTAGAGAAAAAAATCTCTTTCTCTTTCTCCACTTACCAAATTACCCCTCTTTGGCTCAGTTCTAACCCCCTATCAACCACCATTATCTCCCCCTTTCCCCCTCCTCTTCTCAGTGATCCCCAATCCCATCCCCTCCTTATCTTCTGCTTGCCCCCTCCTCTTCTCAGTTTTGCCCCCTCTCATCCCCAATTATCTCCTTGTCCTCCTCTTTCCAGTCCTGCCCCATCTCGTTCCCCCATTATCTCAGCACTGCCCCCTTTTCTTTTCAGTTCTGCCTCCCTATCGTTCCCCCATTACTTTCCCCTTGTCCTTTTCACTCCTCAATTCTGCACCTCCTCCCATCCCCAATTATCTCCCTATTTCCCCCTCCTCCTCTGAGTTCTGCCGCCCATTATCTCCCTCTTGACCCCTCCTCTCCTACGTTTTGCCTACTCTCACCCCACTATTTTCTTCACCTTGCCCTCTTCTTTTCTCAGTTCTGCTTTCTCTTGCCCTATCATGATCTCCCCCTTGCCCACGTCCCATCTCTGCATTATATGCCCCTGCCTCTTCCTCTCCTCAGTTCTGCTCTGCCCCATTCTCAAATTATCTCCCCCTTGCCCCCTCCTATCCTTAGTTCTGCCCCCCTCCCGTCACCCCAATATCAACCCCTGGCTCCTCCTTTCCTTAGTTCTACCCCCTCTCATCCCCTTTATCTCCCCTGTCCCTCTCCTCCCCTCAGTTCTGCCCCCCTCCGGTCCCCCATTAGCTCTTCCTTGTAACCTCCTCTCACCAGTCCTGCCGCCTTTAGCTCTCCTCAGTTCTGCCCTGCATCCATCCTCCCATTATCTCCCCCAGCCTTCTCCTCTCCCCAGTTTTCCCCCTTCGATCACCACAGTATCTCCCCCAGCCTTCTCCTCTCCCCAGTTCTGCCACCTCCCATCCCCCATTATCTCCACCTTGCCCCTTCTCTTCCCAGTTCTGCCCTCTTTGCATTCCCCTCTTAGCTTTCCCTTGTCTCCTCCTCTCCCCAGTTCTTCCCTCCTTCCATTATCCCATTATCTCCCTCAGCCTTCAGCTCTCCCCAGTTCTGCCTCCTCCTGTCCCCCATTATCTTCCCATTGCCCCTCCTCTCCCCAGTTCTGCCCACTTCCCATCCCCTACTAGCTCTTCCTCATCCCCTCCTCTCCCCATTTATGCCCCCCTCCCATCCCCCATTAACCCCCATTTCTCTTCCTCTCTCCAGTTCTGCCCCATCCTCCATTATCCCCCCGTGCCCCCTCCTCTCCCCAGTTCTGCCCCCTGCCATGCCCCATTAACTCCTACTCTCCCCAGTTCTGCCCCTTCCAATCCCCCATTATTCCCCCTTGCCCCCTACCTACCTTCCCCCATTGTCCCCCCTTGCCCCTCCTCTCCCTAGTTCTGCCCCCTCGCTCCCCCCCATTGTCCTCCACTTGCCCCTCTTCTCCCCAGTTCAGCCCCTCTCCCATCCCCAAATATCCCCTCTTGCCCCCTCCTTTCCACAGTTCTGCCCCCTCCCATCCCATTAACCCCTTCTGTCCCCAGTTCTGCCCCCTCCTTTCCCCCATAATCAACCCTTGTCCCCTCTTCTCAGTTCTGCACCCTCTGCCATTAACCCATCCTCTCTCTAGTTTCCTCCCCCCTGTCCACATTTATTCTCCCTTGCACCCTCCTCTACCCAGTTCAGCCCCTGCTCGTCCCCTAATAACCCCCTTTTTCCCCTCCACTCCCCAGTTCTGCCCGCCTCCCATCCCCCATTATGCACCCATTGCCCCTCCTCTCCTCAGTTCTGTCCCCCTTCCTTCCCCCTATTGTCCCACTTGCTCCTCCTCTCCCCAGTTCTGCCACCCTCCTGTCCCCCATTATCCCCCCTTGTCCTCTCCTATCTCCACTTCTGCCCCCTCCCATCCACTATTAACCCATCTTCACCCCAGTTATGCCCCCCTCCTGTCCCTCATTACCCACCCTTGTCCCCTCCTCTTCCCAGTTCTACCCCCACCCGTCCCCCACTGACCCTCCTTGTCCCTTCCCCTCCCCAGTTCTGCCCACCTCCCATCTCCTATTATCCTCCCTACAAGTAGTATGGGAACAGCACTCCTCCACAGAACCAATAAGGTAGGACCCACAGATACAGAGCTGCCAGCTACAGCAGGAGTCTGGATCAATAGACTCCACAAAAGTGTCATCCAAATAGAAGATAAGCTGTAGCAGCAATAATGATGCAATAGAGGAATAAAGACAACTTTGGCATAACTCCTGCATCATTATTGCTGCTACAGCTTATCTTCTATTTGGATCCTATTATCCTCCCATTGCCCCTCCTCTCCCCAGTTCTGCTCCACTTCTTTTCCCCCCATTGTCCGCCCTTGCCCCTCCTCTCCCCAGTTCTGTCCTCTCCCATCCCCTATGTACCCCTCCTTTCCCCAGTTCTGCCAGTCTCCCATCCCCATAATCCCCCCTTGCCCCTCCTCTCATCAGTTTTATCCCTCTCCTGTCAGCGTTAACCCCCCCCCCTTGAACCCTCCTCTCCCATTTCTGACCCCCTCCTGTCCCCCATTATCCTCCCTTGCCCCCCATTATCCTCCCTTGCCCCCTCCTTGTCCCATTTTAGGCCCCCTCCTATCCCCCATTTTCCCCTCCTCTCTCCAGTTCTTCCCCCCTCCTGTCCTCCATTATCCCCCAGAGCCCCCTCCTCTCCACAGTTCTTCCCTGTCCCGTCCCCCATTATACCTCCTTTCCCCCTCCTCTCCTAAGTTCTGCCCCCTCTCATCCCTCATAAGCCCCCTTGTCCCCTCTTTTGCCCCTACCATCCCCCATTAACCCATCCTCTCCCCAATTCCGCCTCCCTACTGTCCCTCATTAACCACCTTGTCCCCTCCTCTCGCCACTTCTGCTCCCCTACCACATTATCTCCCTGTTGCCCCTCCTTTCCCCAGTTCTACCCCAATCCCTTCCTCCTATTGTCCCCTCTTGCTCCCCCTCTCCCAAATTCTGCCACCCTCCCATTCCCCATTAACCCATCCTCTCCCTAGTTCTGTCCTGTCTCCATTAACCCATCCTCTTCCCAGTTCCGCCCATTCCTGTCCCAATTTATCCCCCCTTGCCCCCTCCTCTACCCAGTTCAGCCCCTTCCCATCCCCTATTTCCCTCAACCGTGCCCTCTCCTCATTTCTACGCCTCTCCCATCCCCCATTATCCCACCTTGTCCTCTCCTCTCCCCAGTTCGGCTCCCTCTGAACCACCATTAACCCATCATCTCCCTAGTTCTGCCCCTCTCCTGTCCCTCATTACCCCCCTTGTCCCCTCCTCTCCCCAGCTCTTCCCCCCACCCATCCCCCATTAACCCACCCTTGTCCCCTCCTCTCCCCAGTTCTGCCCTTCTCCCATCCACCATTATCTGTCCATTGCCCCTCCTCTCCCCAGTTCTGCCACCCTCCTGTCCCCCATTATCCCCCCTTGCCCCGTCCTCCCACTTCTGCCCCCTTCCATCCCCCATTATCTCCCCATGCCCCCTCCTCTCCCCAGTTCTGCCAACCTCCCATCCCCTATTATCCCCCCATTGCCCCTCATCTTCCCAGGTTCTTCCCCCCTACTGTCACCCATTAACCCCTCTTGTTCACTTCTCTCCCCAGTTCTGCCCCTCACCAATGCCCCATTACCACCCCATTGCCCCTATTCTCCACAGTTCTGCCCAACTCTCTTCCCCCCCATTGTCCCCTCTTGCCCCTCCTAACCCCAGTTCTGCCCCCTCCCATCCCCCTTTATTCTCTCATGCCCCCTCCTCTCCCCAGTTCTGCCCTCTCCCATCCCCCATTAACCCCTACTCTCTCCAGTTCTGCCCCTCTCCCATCCCCAAATGACCCTACTTGCCCCTCCTCTCCCCAGTTCTGCCACCCTCTCATCTCCCAATATCCCCCCTGCCCCCTCCTCCCCCAGTTCTGCCACCTTCCTATACCCTATTATCCCTCCTTTCCCCTCCTCCCCCCAGTTCTGCCCCCTCCCATCCCCAAATAACCCCTCCTCTCCCCAGTTCTGCCCTCTTCCTGTCCCCTATGCCCTCTCCTCTCCCCAGTTCAGGCCTCCTCCCTTTCCCCCATTGCCCCCCGACCCTCCTTTCCACAGTTCTGCCACCTTCCCATCCCCCATTATCCCTCTTGTCCCCTTCTCTCCCCAGTTCTGCACCCTCTGCCATTAACCCATCCTCTCCCTAGTTCCTCCCCCCTCCTGTCCTCATTTATCTTCCCTTGCACCCTCCTCTACCCAGTTCAGCCCCCTGCCCGTCCCCTATTAACCCCCCTTGTCCCCTCCACTCCCCAGTTCTGCCCACTTCCTATCCCCCATTATCCCCCCATTGCCCCTCCTCTCCCAAGTTCTGTCCCCCTTCCTTTCCCCCCATTGTCCCCCTTGCTCCTCCTCTCCCCAGTTCTGCCACCCTCCTGTCCCCCATTATCCCCCTTGTCTTCTGCTGTCTCCACTTCTGCCCCCTCCCATCCGCCATTAACCCATCTTCACCCCATTTATGCCCCCCTCCTGCCCCTCGTTAGCCACCCTTGTCCCCTCCACTCCCCAGTAATGCCCCCTCCCATCCACCATTAACCAATCATCTCCCCAGTTCTGCCACCCACCCGTTCCCCATTAACCCCCCTTCTCTCCCCAGTTCTGCCCCCCCCAATCACCCATTATGTCCCCATTGCCTCTCCTCTTCCCAGTTCTGCCCGCTCCCTTCCCCCCAGTGTTCCACCGCTTGCCCCTTCTCTCCCCAGTTTTGCTCCCTCTCAGTTCTGCCACCCTCTAATCCCTGCTTATCCCCCTTGCCCCTCCTCTCCCCAGTTTTGCCCCCTCTCATCCCCCAATAACCCCACCTCTCCTCAATTCTGCAACTCTCCAGTCCCCCCATTATCCCCTCTTGCCCTTTCTCTCCCAGGTTCTGCCCACTCCCATTAACCCCTCCTCTCCTCAGTTCTGCCACCCTCCTCTCCCCAGTTCTGCCACCCTCATGTCCTCTATTACCCCCTCTTGTCCCCTCCTTTTCCCAGTTTTGCCCCTCTTGTCCCCATTAACACCCTCTTTGTAACATTCTCTCCCCATTTCTACCCTCCTCCCATCCCCATTAACCCTCCCTTGTTCCCAGCTCTCCCCAGTTCTGCCCCCATCTCCCATTATACCCCCTTGCCTCTCATCTCCTCAGTTCTGCCACCCTCCCATCCCCCATTATCCCCCCTTGTCCCCTCCTCTTCCCAGTTCTGCCCCCTCCCATCCCCCATTAACCCGTCCTCTTCCCAGTTCTGCCTCCTCCTGTCCCCAATTATCCCCCCTTTCCCCCTCCTCCACCCTGTTCAGCCCCACTCCCATCCCCCATTAACCCAACTTGTCCCCTCCTCTTCCCAGTACTGCCCTCCTCCCATCCCCCCTTTCCCCCTCCTCTCCCCAGTTCTGCCCCCATCGCATCCCCCAATATCCCTCCTTGCCCCTCCTTTCCCCAGTTCTGCAACCCTCCCCCCATTATCCCCCCTTGTCCCGTCCTCTCCCCAGTTCTGCCCCCTCCCATCCCCCATTAACCCGTCCTCTTTTCAGTTCCGCCCTCTCCTGTCCCCCATTAACCCCCCATTCCCCCTCCTCTCCCCTGTTCAGCCCCACTCCCATCCCCCATTCTCCCCTCCTCTCCCCAGTACTGCCCCCCTCCCATCCCCCATTATCCCCCCGTGCCCCCTCCTCTCCTCAGTGCTATCCCTCCCACCCCCGGGCGCTCGCTCGCTGCCCTACAAGGCTGTGATGATCGGGTCTGGGCGGTGTTAGTGTCCCGGGATATAAAGCTGGGAGTCGGGGCAGCGCTCCTCCAGCCCCCGCAGCCCGTAGAGCCCGTCTCGCCGTCCGTTCTCTGCCGCAGCCGCCCGTTCACACCCGCCGCCATGGACGCCATCAAGAAGAAGATGCAGATGCTGAAGCTGGACAAGGAGAACGCCATAGACCGGGCGGAGCAGGCGGAGGGCGACAAGAAGCAGGCGGAGGACCGCTGCAAGCAGGTACTACGACCCCCAACATGCCGCCTCCAAGTGGGGTCCGAGGACTCGGCAAAGGCTGCAGCTTCCTATCATACCCGTATAATAGCACTGCTACCCCCCTAGTCTGTAACTACTACCACCCCTAGTCTGTAACTACTACCCCCCTAGTCTAGTGGATGCCACTACTACCCCCCCTAGTCTGTAACTACTACCCCCCCTAGTGGGATACCAGTACTACCCCCCTAGTCTGTAACTACTACCCCCCCTAGTGGGATACCAGTACTACACCCCTAGTCTGTAACTACTACCCCCCTAGTCTGTAACTACTACCCCCCCTAGTGGGATACCAGTACTACCCCCCTAGTCTAGTGGATGCCACTACTACCACCCCTAGTCTGTAACTACTACCACCCCTAGTCTGTAACTACTACCACCCCTAGTCTGTAACTACTACCACCCCTAGTCTGTAACTACTACCACCCCTAGTCTGTAACTACTACCACCCCTAGTCTAGTGGATGCCACTACTACCCCCCTAGTCAGTTACTACTACCACCCCTAGTGGGATACCAGTACTACCCCCCTACTCTGTAACTACTACCACCAATAGTCTAACTACTACCCCCCCTAGTCTGTAACTACTACCACCCCTAGTCTGTAACTACTACCACCCCTAGTCTGTAACTACTACCACCCCTAGTGGGATACCAGTACTACCCCCCTAGTCTGTAACTACTACCCCCCCTAGTGGGATACCAGTACTACACCCCTAGTCTGTAACTACTACCCCCCTAGTCTGTAACTACTACCCCCCCTAGTGGGATACCAGTACTACCCCCCTAGTCTAGTGGATGCCACTACTACCACCCCTAGTCTGTAACTACTACCACCCCTAGTCTGTAACTACTACCACCCCTAGTCTGTAACTACTACCACCCCTAGTCTGTAACTACTACCACCCCTAGTCTGTAACTACTACCACCCCTAGTCTAGTGGATGCCACTACTACCCCCCTAGTCAGTTACTACTACCACCCCTAGTGGGATACCAGTACTACCCCCCTACTCTGTAACTACTACCACCAATAGTCTAACTACTACCCCCCCTAGTCTGTAACTACTACCACCCCTAGTCTGTAACTACTACCACCCCTAGTCTGTAACTACTACCACCCCTAGTCTGTAACTACTACCACCCCTAGTCTGTAACTACTACCACCCCTAGTCAGTTACTACTACCACCCCTAGTGGGATACCAGTACTACCCCCCTACTCTGTAACTACTACCACCAATAGTCTAACTACTACCACCCCTAGTCTATAACTACTACTTCCTCGCTAGCATATCCTACATGGGTGAAGCATTTTATCCCTCTGCGCCGGAGCTTCGCAGGGCTTTCTTTGGACTACAGAGCTGACAATCTACAGATCAGCAGACATCTCAAGGATGAAGAACCTTGGAGGAGATAGGGGGTATCCTCACCCCAGGGGCTTACAGCTAAAGGAACCTGATAATTGCTACATGTGATTTCAGTTGTCGTGTGGCGCCCCCTACCGGAAACTAAGGAAACCCTTTAGTATCCACTGGACCCCTGATCCAGCCCAGCTGTAATACCAACTCCAGAACTGCAGACAAGAGCCTATTATACATACAAGGACCTAAAGACCCCCACATTTCCTATCTGTGCCCCCCTGATCACCTCCAGCCACAAAGGGCGCATATAAGGCGGTCTGCCTGATATCAGCATATCTACTGTAATATAGAGCTGGATGTAATGGATACAATGTATCTACTGTATATAAATCATAGAATGGTAGAGTTGGAAGGGTCCTCCAGGGTCATCGGGTCCAAACCCCCTATATGTAATGGATACAATGTATCTGGTGTATATGAGGGGTAATCTAGAGCTATATATAATGGATACAATGTATCTGGTGTATATGGGGGGTAATCTAGAGCTATATATAATGGATACAATGTATCTGGTGTATATGGGGGGTAATCTAGAGCTATATATAATGGATACAATGTATCTGGTGTATATAAATCATAGAATGGTAGAGTTGGAAGGGTCCTCCAGGGTCATCGGGTCCAACCCCCCTATATATAATGGATACAATGTATCTGGTGTATATGAGGGGTAATCTAGAGCTATATATAATGGATACAATGTATCTGGTGAATATGAGGGTAATCTAGAGCTATATATAATGGATACAATGTATGTGGGGTATATGAGGGGTAATCTAGAGCTATCTATAATGTATACAATGTATGTGGGGTATATGAGGGGTAATCTGGAGCTATATATAATGGATACAATGTATCTGATGTATATGAGGGGTAATCTGCAGCTATACATAATGGATACAATGTATGTGGTGTATATGTCGGGTAATCTAGAGCTATCTATAATGTATACAATGTATGTGGGGTATATGAGGGGTAATCTAGAGCTATCTATAATGGATACAATGTATCTGGTGTATATGAGGGGTAATCTAGAGCTATATATAATGGATACAATGTATCTGGTGAATATGAGGGGTAATCTAGAGCTATATATAATGGATACAATGTATGTGGGGTATATGAGGGGTAATCTGGAGCTATATATAATGGATACAATGTATCTGATGTATATGAGGGGTAATCTGGAGCTATATATAATGGATACAATGTATCTGGTGTATATGAGGGGTAATCTAGAGCTATATATAATGGATACAATGTATCTGGTGTATATGAGGGGTAATCTAGAGCTATATATAATGGATACAATGTATGTTGGGTATATGAGTGGTAATCTAGAGCTATATAATGGATACAATGTATCTGGTGAATATGAGGGGTAATCTAGAGCTATATATAATGGATACAATGTATCTGCTGTATATGAGGGGTAATCTAGAGCTATATATAATGGATACAATGTATCTGGTGTATATGAGGGGTAATCTATAGCTATATATAATGGATACAATGTATCTGGTGTATCGGGGGGGTAATCTAGAGCTATATATAATGGATACAATGTATCTGGTGTATATGAGGGGTAATCTAGAGCTATATATAATGGATACAATGTATCTGGTGTATATGAGGGGTAATCCAGAGCTATATATAATGGATACAATGTATCTGGTGTATATGAGGGGTAATCTAGAGCTATATATAATGGATACAATGTATGTGGTGTATATGAGGGGTAATCTGGAGCTATATATAATGGATACAATGTATCTGGTGTATATGGGGGGTAATCTAGAGCTATATATAATGGATACAATGGATGTGATGTCTATGAGGGGTAATCTAGAGCTATATATAATGGATACAATGTATCTGGTGTATATGGCGGGTAATCTAGAGCTATATATATATAATGGATACAATGTATGTGGTGTATATGAGGGGTAATCTAGAGCTATATATAATGGATACAATGTATCTGGTGTCTATGAGGGGTAATCTAGAGCTATATATATATATAATGGATACAATGTATCTGGTGTATATGAGGGGTAATCTAGAGCTATATATAATGGATACAATGTATCTGCTGTATATGAGTGGTAATCTAGAGCTATATATATATATATAATGGATACAATGTATCTGGTGTATATGGGGGGTAATCTAGAGCTATATATAATGGATACAATGTATCTGCTGTATATGAGGGGTAATCTAGAGCTATATATATAAGGGACACAATGTATCTGGTGTATATGAGGGGTAATCTGGAGCTATATATAATGGATACAATGTATCTGGTGTATATGAGGGGTAATCTGAAGCTATATATAATGGATACAATGTATCTGCTGTATATGAGGGCTAATCTAGAGCTATATATAATGGATACAATGTATCTGGTGTATATGAGGAGTAATCTGGAGCTATATATAATGGATACAATGTATCTGGTGAATATGAGGGGTAATCTAGAGCTATATATAATGGATACAATGTATGTGGGGTATATGAGGGGTAATCTAGAGCTATATATAATGGATACAATGTATCTGGTGTATATGAGGGGTAATCTAGAGCTATATATAATGGATACAATGTATGTGGTGTATATGAGGGGTAATCTGGAGCTATATATAATGGATACAATGTATCTGGTGTATATGGGGGGTAATCTAGAGCTATATATAATGGATACAATGTATCTGGTGTCTATGAGGGGTAATCTAGAGCTATATATAATGGATACAATGTATGTGGTGTATATGAGGGGTAATCTGGAGCTATATATAATGGATACAATGTATCTGGTGTATATGGGGGGTAATCTAGAGCTATATATAATGGATACAATGTATCTGGTGTCTATGAGGGGTAATCTAGAGCTATATATAATGGATACAATGTATCTACTGTATATGAGGGGTAATCTAGAGCTATATATAATGGATACAATGTATCTGGTGTATATGAGGGCTAATCTAGAGCTATATATAATGGATACAATGTATCTGCTGTATATGAGGGGTAATCTAGAGCTATATATAATGGATACATTGTATGTGGGGTATATGAGGGGTAATCTAGAGCTATATGTAATGGATACATTGTATGTGGGGTATATGAGGGGTAATCTAGAGCTATATGTAATGGATACAATGTATGTGGGGTATATGAGGGGTAATCTAGAGCTATATATAATGGATACAATGTATCTGGTGTCTATGAGGGGTAATCTAGAGCTATATATATAATGGATACAATGTATCTGGTGTATATGAGGGGTAATCTAGAGCTATATATAATGGATACAATGTATCTGGTGTATATGAGGGGTAATCTAGAGCTATATATAATGGATACAATGTATCTGGTGTATATGAGGGCTAATCTAGAGCTATATATAATGGATACAATGGATCTGATGTCCTTAGAGGGGTAATCTAGAGCTATATATATAATGGATACAATGTATCTGGTGTATATGAGGAGTAATCTAGAGCTATATATAATGGATACAATGTATCTGGTGTATATGGGGGGTAATCTAGAGCTATATATAATGGATACAATGTATCTGATGTATATGAGGGGTAATCTAGAGCTATATATAATGGATACAATGTATCTGGTGTATATGAGGGGTGATCTAGAGCTATATATAATGGATACAATGTATCTGGTGTATATGGGGGGTAATCTAGAGCTATATATAATGGATACAATGGATGTGATGTCTATGAGGGGTAATCTAGAGCTATATATAATGGATACAATGTATCTGGTGTATATGGCGGGTAATCTAGAGCTATATATATATAATGGATACAATGTATGTGGTGTATATGAGGGGTAATCTAGAGCTATATATAATGGATACAATGTATCTGGTGTCTATGAGGGGTAATCTAGAGCTATATATATATATAATGGATACAATGTATCTGGTGTATATGAGGGGTAATCTAGAGCTATATATAATGGATACAATGTATCTGCTGTATATGAGTGGTAATCTAGAGCTATATATATATATATATAATGGATACAATGTATCTGGTGTATATGGGGGGTAATCTAGAGCTATATATAATGGATACAATGTATCTGCTGTATATGAGGGGTAATCTAGAGCTATATATATAAGGGACACAATGTATCTGGTGTATATGAGGGGTAATCTGGAGCTATATATAATGGATACAATGTATCTGGTGTATATGAGGGGTAATCTGAAGCTATATATAATGGATACAATGTATCTGCTGTATATGAGGGCTAATCTAGAGCTATATATAATGGATACAATGTATCTGGTGTATATGAGGAGTAATCTGGAGCTATATATAATGGATACAATGTATCTGGTGAATATGAGGGGTAATCTAGAGCTATATATAATGGATACAATGTATCTGGTGTATATGAGGAGTAATCTAGAGCTATATATAATGGATACAATGTATGTGGTGTATATGAGGGGTAATCTAGAGCTATATATAATGGATACAATGTATGTTGGGTATATGAGGGGTAATCTAGAGCTATATAATGGATACAATGTATCTGGTGAATATGAGGGGTAATCTAGAGCTATATATAATGGATACAATGTATCTGCTGTATATGAGGGGTAATCTAGAGCTATATATAATGGATACAATGTATCTGGTGTATATGAGGGGTAATCTAGAGCTATATATAATGGATACAATGTATGTGGTGTATATGAGGGGTAATCTGGAGCTATATATAATGGATACAATGTATCTGGTGTATATGGGGGGTAATCTAGAGCTATATATAATGGATACAATGTATCTGGTGTCTATGAGGGCTAATCTAGAGCTATATATAATGGATACAATGTATCTGGTGTATATGAGGGGTAATCTAGAGCTATATATAATGGATACAATGTATCTGGTGTATATGAGGGGTAATCTAGAGCTATATATAATGGATACAATGTATGTGGTGTATATGAGGGGTAATCTGGAGCTATATATAATGGATACAATGTATCTGGTGTATATGGGGGGTAATCTAGAGCTATATATAATGGATACAATGTATCTGGTGTCTATGAGGGGTAATCTAGAGCTATATATAATGGATACAATGTATCTACTGTATATGAGGGGTAATCTAGAGCTATATATAATGGATACAATGTATCTGGTGTATATGAGGGCTAATCTAGAGCTATATATAATGGATACAATGTATCTGCTGTATATGAGGGGTAATCTAGAGCTATATATAATGGATACATTGTATGTGGGGTATATGAGGGGTAATCTAGAGCTATATGTAATGGATACATTGTATGTGGGGTATATGAGGGGTAATCTAGAGCTATATGTAATGGATACAATGTATGTGGGGTATATGAGGGGTAATCTAGAGCTATATATAATGGATACAATGTATCTGGTGTATATGAGGGGTAATCTAGAGCTATATATAATGGATACAATGTATCTGGTGTATATGAGGGCTAATCTAGAGCTATATATAATGGATACAATGGATCTGATGTCCTTAGAGGGGTAATCTAGAGCTATATATATAATGGATACAATGTATCTGGTGTATATGAGGAGTAATCTAGAGCTATATATAATGGATACAATGTATCTGGTGTATATGGGGGGTAATCTAGAGCTATATATAATGGATACAATGTATCTGATGTATATGAGGGGTAATCTAGAGCTATATATAATGGATACAATGTATCTGGTGTATATGAGGGGTGATCTAGAGCTATATATAATGGATACAATGTATCTGGTGTATATGGGGGGTAATCTAGAGCTATATATAATGGATACAATGGATGTGATGTCTATAAGGGGTAATCTAGAGCTATATATAATGGATACAATGTATCTGGTGTATATGTCGGGTAATCTAGAGCTATATATATATAATGGATACAATGTATGTGGTGTATATGAGGGGTAATCTAGAGCTATATATAATGGATACAATGTATCTGGTGTCTATGAGGGGTAATCTAGAGCTATATATATATAATGGATACAATGTATCTGGTGTATATGAGGGGTAATCTAGAGCTATATATAATGGATACAATGTATCTGCTGTATATGAGTGGTAATCTAGAGCTATATATATATATATAATGGATACAATGTATCTGGTGTATATGGGGGGTAATCTAGAGCTATATATAATGGATACAATGTATCTGCTGTATATGAGGGGTAATCTAGAGCTATATATATAAGGGACACAATGTATCTGGTGTATATGAGGGGTAATCTGGAGCTATATATAATGGATACAATGTATCTGGTGTATATGAGGGGTAATCTGAAGCTATATATAATGGATACAATGTATCTGCTGTATATGAGGGCTAATCTAGAGCTATATATAATGGATACAATGTATCTGGTGTATATGAGGAGTAATCTGGAGCTATATATAATGGATACAATGTATCTGGTGTATATGAGGAGTAATCTGGAGCTATATATAATGGATACAATGTATCTGGTGTATATGGGGGGTAATCTAGAGCTATATATAATGGATACAATGTATCTGGTGTATATGGGGGGTAATCTAGAGCTATATGTAATGGATACTATGTATCTGGTGTATATGGGGGGTAATCTAGAGCTATACATAATGTATACAATGTATCTGGTGTATATGAGGGGTAATCTAAAGCTATATATAATGTATACAATGTATCTGGTGTATTTGAGGGGTAATCTAGAGCTATATGTAATGGATACAATGTATCTGATGTATATGAGGGGTAATCTAGAGCTATATATAATGTATACAATGTATGTTGGGTATATGAGGGGTAATCTAGAGCTATATATAATGGATACAATGTATCTGCTGTATATGAGGGGTAATCTAGAGCTATATATAATGTATACAATGTATCTGGTGTATATGAGGGGTAATCTGGAGCTATCTATAATGGATACAATGTATCTGGTGTATATGAGGGGTAATCTAGAGCTATATATAATGGATACAATGTATGTGGGGTATATGAGGGGTAATCTAGAGCTATATATAATGGATACAATGTATCTGGTGTCTATGAGGGGTAATCTAGAGCTATATATATATATAATGGATACAATGTATGTGGTGTATATGAGGGCTAATCTAGAGCTATATATATATAATGGATACAATGTATCTGGTGTATATGAGGGGCAATCTAGAGCTATATATATAATGGATACAATGTATGTGGGGTATATGAGGGGAAATCTAGAACTATATATAATGGATACAATGTATCTGGTGTCTATGAGGGCTAATCTAGAGCTATATATATATAATGGATACAATGTATGTGGTGTATATGAGGGCTAATCTAGAGCTATATATATATAATGGATACAATGTATCTGGTGTATATGAGGGGCAATCTAGAGCTATATATATAATGGATACAATGTATCTGGTGTATATGAGGGGAAATCTAGAACTATATATGATGGATACAATGTATGTGGGGTATATGAGGGGTAGTCTAGAGCTATATATAATGGATACAATGTATGTGGGGTATATGAGGGGTAATCTAGAGCTATATATAATGGATACAATGTATCTGCTGTATATGAGGGGTAATCTAGAGCTATATATAATGGATACAATGTATGTTGGGTATATGAGGGGTAATCTGGAGCTATATATAATGGATACAATGTATCTGGTGTATATGAGGGGTAATCTAGAGCTATCTATAATGGATACAATGTATCTGGTGTATATGAGGAGTAATCTAGAGCTATCTATAATGGATACAATATATCTGGTGTTTATGAGGGGTAATCTAGAGCTATATATAATGGATACAATGTATGTGGGGTGTATGAGGGGTAATCTGGAGCTATATATAATGGATACAATGTATGTGGGGTATATGAGTGGTAATCTAGAGCTATATATAATGGATACAATGTATCTGGTGTATATGAGGGCTAATCTAGAGCTATATATAATGGATACAATATATCTGGTGTTTATGAGGGGTAATCTAGAGCTATATATATAATGGATACAATGTATCTGGTGTATATGGGGGGTAATCTAGAGCTATATATAATGGATGCAATGTATCTGGTGTATATGAGGGGTAATCTAGAGCTACAGTATATATAATGGATATAATGTATGTGGGGTATATGAGGGGTAATCTAGAGCTATATATATATAATGGATACAATGTATCTGGTGTATATGAGGGGTAATCTAGAGCTATATATAATGGATACAATGTATGTGGTGTATATGAGGGGTAATCTGGAGCTATATATAATGGATACAATGTATCTGGTGTATATGACGGGTAATCTAGAGCTATATGTAATGGATACAATGTATGTGGGGTATATGAGGGGTAATCTAGAGCTATATATGATGGATACAATGTATCTGGTGTATATGAGGGGTAATCCAGAGCTATATATAATGGATACAATGTATCTGGTGTATATGAGGGGTAATCTAGAGCTATATATAATGGATACAATGTATCTGGTGTCTATAAGGGGTAATCTGGAGCTATATATAATGGATACAATGTATGTGGGGTATATGAG
Source organism: Eleutherodactylus coqui (assembly GCA_035609135.1). Lineage (NCBI taxonomy): Eukaryota > Metazoa > Chordata > Amphibia > Anura > Eleutherodactylidae > Eleutherodactylus > Eleutherodactylus coqui. Next base: position 1,678,419 of record CM069409.1, read on the forward strand.
TGGTAATCTAGAGCTATATATAATGGATACAATGTATCTGGTGTATATGAGGGGTAATCTAGAGCTATATATAATGGATACAATGTATCTGGTGTATATGAGGGGTAATCTAGAGCTATATATAATGGATACAATGTATCTGGTGTCTATGAGGGGTAATCTAGAGCTATATATATAATAGATACAATGTATGTGGTGTATAGGAGGGCTAATCTAGAGCTATATATAATGGATATAATGTATGTGGGGTATGTGAGGGGTAATCTAGAACTATATATAATGGATACAATTTATGTGGGGTATATAAGGGGTAATCTAGAGCTATATATAATGGATATAATGTATGTGGGGTATATGAGGGGTAATCTAGAGCTATATATAATGGATACAATGTATCTGGTGTATATGAGGAGTAATCTAGAGCTATATATAATGGATACAATGTATCTGGTGTATATGAGGGGTAATCTAGAGCTATATATAATGGATGCAATGTATCTGGTGTATATGAGGGGTAATTTAGAGCTATATATAATGGATACAATGTATCTGGTGTATATGAGGGGTAATCCAGAGCTATATATAATGGATACAATGTATCTGGTGTATATGAGGGGTAATCTGGAGCTATATATAATGGATACAATGTATCTGGTGTATATGAGGGGTAATCTGGAGCTATATATAATGGATACAATGTATCTGGTGTGTATGAGGGCTAATCTAGAGCTATATATATAATGGATACAATGTATCTGGTGTCTATGAGGGGTAGTCTAGAGCTATATATAATGGATACAATGTATCTGGTGTATATGAGGGGTAATCTGGAGCTATATATAATGGATACAATGTATGTGGTGTGTATTAGGGCTAATCTAGAGCTATATATATAATGGATACAATGTATCTGGTGTCTATGAGGGGTAGTCTAGAGCTATATATAATGGATACAATGGATCTGGTGTATATGAGGGGTAATCTAGAGAGATATATATATATATATATATATATATATATATATATATATATATATATATATATATATATATATATATATATAATGGATTCAGTGTAATTGGTGTATATGAGGGGTAATCTAGAGCTATATGTAATGGATACAATGTATCTGGTGTATATGAGGGGTAATCTAGAGCTATATATAATGGATACAATGTATGTGGGTTATATGAGGGGTAATCTAGAGCTATATATAATGGATGCAATGTACCTGGTGTGTATGAGAGGTAATCTAGAGCTATATATAATGGATACAATGTATCTGATGTCTGAGGGGTAATCTAGATATATATATATAATGGATACAATGTATCTGGTGTATATGAGGGGTAATCTAGAGCTATATATAATGGATACAATGTATCTGGTGTAAATTGAGGGGTAATCTAGAGCTATATATAATGGATACAATGTATGTGGTGTATATGAGGGGTAATCTGGAGCTATATATAATGGATACAATGTATCTGGTGTATATGACGGGTAATCTAGAGCTATATGTAATGGATACAATGTATGTGGGGTATATGAGGGGTAATCTAGAGCTATATATGATGGATACAATGTATCTGGTGTATATGAGGGGTAATCCAGAGCTATATATAATGGATACAATGTATCTGGTGTATATGAGGGGTAATCTAGAGCTATATATAATGGATACAATGTATCTGGTGTCTATAAGGGGTAATCTGGAGCTATATATAATGGATACAATGTATGTGGGGTATATGAGTGGTAATCTAGAGCTATATATAATGGATACAATGTATCTGGTGTATATGAGGGGTAATCTAGAGCTATATATAATGGATACAATGTATCTGGTGTATATGAGGGGTAATCTAGAGCTATATATAATGGATACAATGTATCTGGTGTCTATGAGGGGTAATCTAGAGCTATATATATAATAGATACAATGTATGTGGTGTATAGGAGGGCTAATCTAGAGCTATATATAATGGATATAATGTATGTGGGGTATATGAGGGGTAATCTAGAACTATATATAATGGATACAATTTATGTGGGGTATATAAGGGGTAATCTAGAGCTATATATAATGGATATAATGTATGTGGGGTATATGAGGGGTAATCTAGAGCTATATATAATGGATACAATGTATCTGGTGTATATGAGGAGTAATCTAGAGCTATATATAATGGATACAATGTATCTGGTGTATATGAGGGGTAATCTAGAGCTATATATAATGGATGCAATGTATCTGGTGTATATGAGGGGTAATTTAGAGCTATATATAATGGATACAATGTATCTGGTGTATATGAGGGGTAATCCAGAGCTATATATAATGGATACAATGTATCTGGTGTATATGAGGGGTAATCTGGAGCTATATATAATGGATACAATGTATCTGGTGTATATGAGGGGTAATCTGGAGCTATATATAATGGATACAATGTATCTGGTGTGTATGAGGGCTAATCTAGAGCTATATATATAATGGATACAATGTATCTGGTGTCTATGAGGGGTAGTCTAGAGCTATATATAATGGATACAATGTATCTGGTGTATATGAGGGGTAATCTGGAGCTATATATAATGGATACAATGTATGTGGTGTGTATTAGGGCTAATCTAGAGCTATATATATAATGGATACAATGTATCTGGTGTCTATGAGGGGTAGTCTAGAGCTATATATAATGGATACAATGGATCTGGTGTATATGAGGGGTAATCTAGAGATATATATATATATATATATATATATATATATATATAATGGATTCAGTGTAATTGGTGTATATGAGGGGTAATCTAGAGCTATATGTAATGGATACAATGTATCTGGTGTATATGAGGGGTAATCTAGAGCTATATATAATGGATACAATGTATGTGGGTTATATGAGGGGTAATCTAGAGCTATATATAATGGATGCAATGTACCTGGTGTGTATGAGAGGTAATCTAGAGCTATATATAATGGATACAATGTATCTGATGTCTGAGGGGTAATCTAGATATATATATATAATGGATACAATGTATCTGGTGTATATGAGGGGTAATCTAGAGCTATATATAATGGATACAATGTATCTGGTGTAAATTGAGGGGTAATCTAGAGCTATATATAATGGATACAATGTATCTGGTGTATATGAGGGGTAATCTAGAGCTATATATAATGGATACAATGTATGTGGGGTATATGAGGGGTAATCTAGAGCTATATGTAATGGATACAATGTATCTGGTGTATATGAGGAATAATCCAGAGCTATATATAATGGATACAATGTATGTGGTGTATATGAGGGGTAATCTAGAGCTATATATAATGGATACAATGTATCTGGTGTATATGAGGGGTAATCTAGAGCTCTATATAATGGATACAATGTATCTGGTGTATATGGGGGGTAATCTAGAGCTATATATAATGGATACAATGTATCTGGTGTATATGGGGGGTAATCTATAGCTATATATAATGGATACAATGTATCTGGTGTATATGAGGAATAATCCAGAGCTATATATAATGGATACAATGTATCTGGTGAATATGAGGGGTAATCTAGAGCTATATATAATGGATACAATGTATGTGGTGTATATGAGGGCTAATCTAGAGCTATATATAATGGATACAATGTATCTGGTGTATATGAGGGGTAATCTAGAGCTCTATATAATGGATACAATGTATCTGGTGTATATGGGGGGTAATCTAGAGCTATATATAATGGATACAATGTATCTGGTGTATATGGGGGGTAATCTATAGCTATATATAATGGATACAATGTATCTGGTGTATATAAGGAATAATCCAGAGCTATATATAATGGATACAATGTATCTGGTGAATATGAGGGGTAATCTAGAGCTATATATAATGGATACAATGTATGTGGGGTATATGAGGGGTAATCTAGAGCTATATGTAATGGATACAATGTATCTGGTGTATATGAGGGCTAATCTAGAGCTATATATATATAATGGATACAATGTATCTGGTGTATATGAGGGGCAATCTAGAGCTATATATATAATGGATACAATGTATCTGGTGTATATGAGGGGTAATCTAGAGCTATATATAATGGATACAATGTATGTGGGGTATATGAGGGCTAATCTAGAGCTATATATAATGGATACAATGGATCTGATGTCCTTAGAGGGGTAATCTAGAGCTATATATATAATGGATACAATGTATCTGGTGTATATGAGGGGTAATCTGGAGCTATATATAATGGATACAATGTATCTGGTGTATATGAGTGGTAATCTAGAGCTATATATAATGGATACAATGTATCTGGTGTAAATTGAGGGGTAATCTAGAGCTATATATAATGGATACAATGTATCTGGTGTATATGAGGGGTAATCGAGCTATATATAATGGATATAATGTATGTGGGGTATATGAGGGGTAATCTAGAGCTATATATAATAGATACAATGTATCTGGTGTATATGAGGGGTAATCTAGAACTATATGTAATGGATACAATGTATGTGGGGTATATAAGGGGTAATCTAGAGCTATATATAATGGATACAATGTATCTGGTGTATTTGAGGGGTAATCTAGAGCTATATATAATGGATAAAATATATCTGGTGTATATGGGGGGTAATCTAGAGCTATATATAATGGATACAATGTATCTGGTGTATATGAGGGGTAATCTGGAGCTATATATAATGGACACAATGTATCTGGTGTATATGAGGGGTAATCTGGAGCTATATATAATGGATACAATGTATCTGGTGTATATGAGGGGTAATCTAGAGCTCTATATAATGGATACAATGTATCTGGTGTATATGAGGGGTAATCTAGAGCTATACATAATGTATACAATGTATCTGGTGTATATGGGGGGTAATCTAGAGCTATATATAATGGATACAATGTATCTGGTGTATATGGGGGGTAATCTATAGCTATATATAATGGATACAATGTATCTGGTGTATATGAGGAATAATCCAGAGCTATATATAATGGATACAATATATCTGGTGTATATGGGGGGTAATCTAGAGCTATATATAATGGATACAATGTATCTGGTGTATTTGAGGGGTAATCTAGAGCTATATATAATGGATAAAATATATCTGGTGTATATGGGGGGTAATCTAGAGCTATATATAATGGATACAATGTATCTGGTGTATATGAGGGGTAATCTGGAGCTATATATAATGGACACAATGTATCTGGTGTATATGAGGGGTAATCTGGAGCTATATATAATGGATACAATGTATGTGGGGTATATGGGGGGTAATATTGTTATAGAAATTTATGGACAGAAAGATAACGGCCACATAGTATACATGTGTATATATCGCTACCAGATTTATCTGCTGCCCATATACCCCCATCTGGCTCCTCCTACTACAATGGATCGGGCAGGTAAAATCCTTTTCTCCTCTGACATCAGCTTGTTGGACAGTCAGGAAGCCCGTATACATGCCAGTAACCGAGGGTCCCACGGACTTGGGGGTTACCCTATATCTACTGTGTGCTACATATCGGAGATGATAGAACTGATAGCAGTTGTTGTATCTCCCTGCAGCTGGAGGAAGAGGTGATGGAGCTGTCGAAAAAGGTGAAGGGCACAGAAGAAGAGGTGGAGAAGTACTCGGAGTCCGTGAAGGAGGCGCAGGAGCGTCTGGAGCTGGCGGAGAAGAAGGCCTCTGATGTAAGTGCCGCTAGGAGCTAGAAGCGCCCGCGCCTGTATAGATGCAGAAACATGTGTTGCTCCATTCTTTCTCATTGTTTACCCCCTATGCCCCGTGGCCCGACCGCCCGTTGTCATGCCCGTCACACATCATCACCCCGCGTCTCCCCTCATTTTGGTTTCTTAGATGATATTTATAAAGTGTAAGATGAGACGTGGATCCAGCGGCGGCTGCGGGCGCATCTCAGCAATCACCTCTGTAAGCGTAGAGTACAGAGTATCTGACTGAATACACCCATGTAATCTGCCCCCATATAACAGCCATCTACTCCATAGATATAATCTGCCCCCGCATAACAGCCATCTACCCAACCGATATAATCTGCCCCCGTATAACAGCCATCTACCCAACCCATGTAATCTGCCCCCGTATAACAGCCATCTACTCCATAGATATAATCTGCCCCCGTATAACAGCCATCTACCCCATAGATATAATCTGCCCCATATAACAGCCATCTACCCCATAGATATAATCTGCCCCCGTATAACAGCCATCTACTCCATAGATATAATCTGCCCCCGTATAACAGCCATCTACCCCCACAATATAATCTGCCCCGTATAACAGCCATCTACCCAACCGATATAATCTGCCCCCGTATAACAGCCAACTACCCCATAGATATAATCTGCCCACGTATAACAGCCAACTACCCCATGGATATAATCTGCCCCCGTATAACAGCCATCTACCCAACCGATATAATCTGCCCCCGTATAACAGCCATCTACCCAACCGATATAATCTGCCCCCGTTTAACAGTCATCTACTCCATAGATATAATCTGCCCCCGTATAACAGCCAACTACCCAACCGATATAATCTGCCCCCGTATAACAGTCATCTACTCCATAGATATAATCTGCCCCCGTATAACAGCCAACTACCCCCACAATATAATCTGCCCCCGTATAACAGCCAACTACCCCCACAATATAATCTGCCCCCGTATAACAGCCAACTACCCCCACAATATAATCTGCCCCCATATAACAGCCATCTACCCCCAGAATATAATCTGCCCCCATATAACAGCCATCTACCCCCAGAATATAATCTGCCCCCATATAACAGCCATCTACCCCATAGATATAATCTGTCCCGTATAACAGCCATCTACCCCATAGATATAATCTGCCCCCGTATAACAGCCATCTACCCCCACAATATAATCTGCCCCGTATAACAGCCATCTACCCCCACAATATAATCTGCCCCGTATAACAGCCATCTACCCCCACAATATAATCTGCCCCGTATAACAGCCATCTACCCCCACAATATAATCTGCCCCGTATAACAGCCATCTACCCCCACAATATAATCTGCCCCGTATAACAGCCATCTACCCTCACAATATAATCTGCCCCGTATAACAGCCATCTACCCGCACAATATAATCTGCCCCCATATAACAGCCATCTACCCCATAGATATAATCTGCCCCGTATAACAGCCATCTACCCCATAGATATAATCTGCCCCCGTATAACAGCCATCTACCCAACCGATATAATCTGCCCCCGTATAACAGCCATCTACCCAATTGATATAATCTGCCCCATTATAACAGCCATCTACCCCCAGAATATAATCTGCCCCCGAATAACAGCCATCTACCCCCAGAATATAATCTGCCCCCGTATAACAGCCATCTACCCCATATATATAATCTGCCCCCGTATAACAGCCATCTACCCCATAGATATAATCTGCCCCCGTATAACAGCCATCTACCCCCAGAATATAATCTGCCCCCATATAACAGCCATCTACCCCATAGATATAATCTGCCCCGTATAACAGCCATCTACCCCCACAATATAATCTGCCCCCGTATAACAGCCATCTACCCCCACAATATAATCTGCCCCGTATAACAGCCATCTACCCCATAGATATAATCTGCCCCGTATAACAGCCATCTACCCCCACAATATAATCTGCCCCGTATAACAGCCATCTACCCCATAGATATAATCTGCCCCGTATAACAGCCATCTACCCCCACAATATAATCTGCCCTGTATAACAGCCATCTACCCCCACAATATAATCTGCCCCCGTATAACAGCCATCTACCCAACCGATATAATCTGCCCCGTATAACAGCCATCTACCCCATAGATATAATCTGCCCCGTATAACAGCCATCTACCCCATAGATATAATCTGCCCCCGTATAACAGCCATCTACCCAACCGATATAATCTGACCCGTATAACAGCCATCTACCCCCACAATATAATCTGCCCCGTATAACAGCCATCTACCCCCAGAATATAATCTGCCCCCCTATAACAGCCATCTACCCCCACAATATAATCTGCCCTGTATAACAGCCATCTACCCCCACAATATAATCTGCCCCCGTATAACAGCCATCTACCCCATAGATATAATCTGCCCCCGTATAACAGCCATCTACCCAACCGATATAATCTGCCCCCGTATAACAGCCATCTACCCAACCGATATAATCTGCCCCGTATAACAGCCATCTACCCCCACAATATAATCCTATAATCCGCCCCATATAACAGTCATCTACCCCATAGATATAATCTGCCCCCGTATAACAGCCATCTACCCCCACAATATAATCTGCCCCGTATAACAGCCATCTACCCAACCGATATAATCTGCCCCCGTATAACAGCCATCTACCCCCACAATATAATCTGCCCCGTATAACAGCCATCTACCATATAGATATAATCTGCCCCGTATAACAGCCATCTACCCCCACAATATAATCTGCCCTGTATAACAGCCATCTACCCCCACAATATAATCTGCCCCAGTATAACAGCCATCTACCCAACCGATATAATCTGACCCGTATAACAGCCATCTACCCCCACAATATAATCTGCCCCGTATAACAGCCATCTACCCGCACAATATAATCTGCCCCCGTATAACAGCCATCTACCCCATAGATATAATCTGCCCCGTATAACAGCCATCTACCCCATAGATATAATCTGCCCCCGTATAACAGCCATCTACCCCCACAATATAATCTGCCCCCGTATAACAGCCATCTACCCAACCAATATAATCTGCCCCGTATAACAGCCATCTACCCCCACAATATAATCTGCCCCCGTATAACAGCCATCTACCCCCACAATATAATCTGCCCCTGTATAACCGCCATCTACCCCATAGATATAATCTGCCCCGTATAACAGCCATCTACCCCCAAAATATAATCCGCCCCATATAACAGCCATCTACCCCATAGATATAATCTGCCCCGTATAACAGCCATCTACCCCCACAATATTATCTGCCCCCGTATAACAGCCATCTACCCCCACAATATAATCTGCCCCCGTATAACAGCCATCTACCCAACCGATATAATCTGCCCCGTATAACAGCCATCTACCCCCACAATATAATCTGCCCCGTATAACAGTAATCTACCCCCACAATATAATCTGCCCCCGTATAACAGCCATTTACCCCCACAATATATTCTGCCCCCGTATAACAGCCATCTACTCCCACGATATAATCTGCCCCCGTATAACAGCCATCTACTCCCACGATATAATCTGCCCCCGTATAACAGCCATCTACCCTACTGATATAATCTGCCCCCGTATAACAGCCATCTACCCCCACAATATAATCTGCCCCGTATAACAGCCATCTACCCCCACAATATAATCTGCCCTGTATAACAGCCATCTACCCCCACAATATAATCTGCCCCCGTATAACAGCCATCTACCCAACCGATATAATCTGACCCGTATAACAGCCATCTACCCCCACAATATAATCTGCCCCGTATAACAGCCATCTACCCCCAGAATATAATCTGCCCCCGTATAACAGCCATCTACCCCCACAATATAATCTGCCCTGTATAACAGCCATCTACCCCCACAATATAATCTGCCCCCGTATAACAGCCATCTACCCCATAGATATAATCTGCCCCCGTATAACAGCCATCTACCCAACCGATATAATCTGCCCCCGTATAACAGCCATCTACCCAACCGATATAATCTGCCCCGTATAACAGCCATCTACCCCCACAATATAATCCTATAATCCGCCCCATATAACAGTCATCTACCCCATAGATATAATCTGCCCCCGTATAACAGCCATCTACCCCCACAATATAATCTGCCCCGTATAACAGCCATCTACCCAACCGATATAATCTGCCCCCGTATAACAGCCATCTACCCCCACAATATAATCTGCCCCGTATAACAGCCATCTACCCCATAGATATAATCTGCCCCGTATAACAGCCATCTACCCCCACAATATAATCTGCCCTGTATAACAGCCATCTACCCCCACAATATAATCTGCCCCCGTATAACAGCCATCTACCCAACCGATATAATCTGACCCGTATAACAGCCATCTACCCCCACAATATAATCTGCCCCGTATAACAGCCATCTACCCGCACAATATAATCTGCCCCGTATAACAGCCATCTACCCCATAGATATAATCTGCCCTGTATAACAGCCATCTACCCCATAGATATAATCTGCCCCCGTATAACAGCCATCTACCCCCACAATATAATCTGCCCCCGTATAACAGCCATCTACCCAACCGATATAATCTGCCCCGTATAACAGCCATCTACCCCCACAATATAATCTGCCCCCGTATAACCGCCATCTACCCCATAGATATAATCTTCCCCGTATAACAGCCACCTACCCCCAAAATATAATCCGCCCCATATAACAGCCATCTACCCCATAGATATAATCTGCCCCGTATAACAGCCATCTACCCCCACAATATAATCTGCCCCCGTATAACAGCCATCTACCCCCACAATATAATCTGCCCCCGTATAACAGCCATCTACCCAACCGATATAATCTGCCCTTTATAACAGCCATCTACCCCCACAATATAATCTGCCCCGTATAACAGTAATCTACCCACACAATATAATCTGCCCCCGTATAACAGCCATCTACCCCCACAATATAATCTGCCCCCGTATAACAGCCATCTACTCCCACAATATAATCTGCCCCCATATAACAGCCATCTACTCCCACGATATAATCTGCCCCCGTATAACAGCCATCTACCCTACTGATATAATCTGACCCGTATAACAGCCATCTACCCTACTGATATAATCTGCCCCCGTATAACAGCCATCTACCCCCACAATATAATCTGCCCCGTATAACAGCCATCTACCCTACTGATATAATCTGCCCCTGTATAACAGACATCCACCCTACTGATATAATCTGCCCCCGTATAACAGCCATCTATCCCCACAATATAATCTGCCCCGTATAACAGCCATCTACCCTACTGATATAATCTGCCCCCGTATAACAGCCATCTACTCCCACGATATAATCTGCCCCTGTATAACAGTCATCTACCCCATAGATATAATCTGCCCCTATATAACAGCCATCTACCCTACTGATATAATCTGCCCCCGTATAACAGCCATCTATCCCCACAATATAATCTGCCCCGTATAACAGCCATCTACCCTACTGATATAATCTGCCCCCGTATAACAGCCATCTACTCCCACGATATAATCTGCCCCTGTATAACAGTCATCTACCCCATAGATATAATCTGCCCCTATATAACAGCCATCTACCCTACTGATATAATCTGTCTTCGTATAACAGTCATCTACCGCAACAATATAATCTGCCCCTGTATAACAGTCATCTACCCCATAGATATAATCTGCCCCCGTATAACAGTCATCTACTCCCACAATATAATCTGCCCCTGTATATCAGTCATCTGCCCCATGATATAATCTGCCCCTGTATATCAGTCATCTGCCCCCACAATATAATCTGCCCCGTATAACAGTCATCTACCCCCACTGATATAATCTGCCCCTTTATAGCAGTCAACTACCCCTATTAATATAATCTGCCCCCGTATAACAGTCATCTACCTCCACTAATATAATCTGCCCTCGTAAAACAGTCATCTACCTCCATTATTATTATCTGCCCCGGTATAACAGTTAACTACCCACAATATAATCTGCCCCTGTATTACACATCTACCTCCAATGATGCATTCTACCCACATATTACAGTCATCTAACTAATATAATCTGCCCCCATATAACAATCTTCCATCCTCGCTGATATAATCTGATCCTTCATTACACATTTACCCCTCTGATATAATCTACCCCCACAGAAAACTCAGATTACAAGGAGGGGCAGGATATACACGGTATAGAGAAGTACAGGGGAGGCAGATTACAAGGAGGGGCCGGAGATACATGATATAGAGAAATGCAGGAGAGGCAGATTACAAGGAGGGGCAGGATATACACGGTATAGAGAAGTACAGGGGAGGCAGATTACAAGGAGGGGCAGGAGATACATGATATAGAGAAATGCAGGAGAGGCAGATTACAAGGAGGGGCAGGAGATACACGATATAGAGAAGTGCAGGGGAGACAGATTACAAGGAGAGGCAGCAGATACACGATATAGAGAAGTGCAGGGGAGGCAGATTACAAGGAGGGGCAGGAGGTACACGATATAGAGAAATGCAGGGGAGGCAGATTACAAGGAGGGGCAGGAGATACACGGTATAGAGAAGTGCAGGGGAGGCAGATTACAAGGAGGGGCAGGAGATACATGATATAGAGAAGTGCAGGGGAGGCAGATTACAAGGAGGGGCAGGAGATACATGATATAGAGAAGTGCAGGGGAGGCAGATTACAAGGAGGGGCAGGAGATACACGATATAGAGAAGTGCAGGGGAGGCAGATTACAAGGAGGGGCAGGATATACACGATATAGAGAAGTGCAGGGGAGGCAGATTACAAGGAGGGGCAGGAGATACATGATATAGAGAAATGCAGGAGAGGCAGATTACAAGGAGGGGCAGGAGATACACGATATAGAGAAGTGCAGGGGAGACAGATTACAAGGAGAGGCAGCAGATACACGATATAGAGAAGTGCAGAGGAGGCAGATTACAAGGAGGGGCAGGAGATACATGATATAGAGAAGTGCAGGGGGGCAGATTACAAGGAGGGGCAGGAGATACATGATATAGAGAAGTGCAGGGGAGGCAGATTACAAGGAGGGGCAGGAGATACATGATATAGAGAAATGCAGGGGAAGCAGATTACAAGGAGGGGCAGGAGGTACACGATATAGAGAAGTGCAAGGGGGGGCAGATTACAAGGAGGGGCAGCAGATACACGATATAGAGAAGTACAGGGGAGGCAGATTACAAGGAGGGGCAGCAGATACACGATATAGAGAAGTGCAGGGGGGGCAGATTACAAGGAGGGGCAGGAGATACACGATATAGAGAAATGCAGGGGAAGCAGATTACAAGGAGGGGCAGCAGATACAGGGTATAGAGAAGTGCAGGGGAAGCAGATTACAAGGAGGGGCAGGAGGTACACGATATAGAGAAGTACAGGGGAGGCAGATTACAAGGAGGGGCAGCAGATACACGGTATAGAGAAGTGCAGGGGAGGCAGATTGAAAAGAGGGGCAGCAGATACAGGGTATAGAGAAGTACAGAGGAGGCAGATTACAAGGGGGGGCAGCAGATACACGATATAGAGAAATGCAGGGGAAGCAGATTACAAGGAGGGGCAGCAGATACACAATATAGAGAAGTGCAGGGGAGGCAGATTACAAGGAGGGGCAGGAGGTACACGATATAGAGAAGTACAGGGGAGGCAGATTACAAGGAGGGGCAGCAGATACACGGTATAGAGAAGTGCAGAGGAAACAGATTACAAGGAGGGGCAGCAGATACACGATATAGAGAAGTGCAGGGGAGGTAGATTACAAGGAGGGGCAGCAGATACACGATATAGAGAAATGCAGGGGAGGCAGATTACAAGGAGGGGCAGGAGATACATGATATAGAGAAATGCAGGAGAGGCAGATTACAAGGAGGGGCAGGAGATACACGATATAGAGAAGTGCAGGGGAGACAGATTACAAGGAGAGGCAGCAGATACACGATATAGAGAAGTGCAGGGGAGGCAGATTACAAGGAGGGGCAGGAGGTACACGGTATAGAGAAATGCAGGGGAAGCAGATTACAAGGAGGGGCAGCAGATACACGATATAGTGCAGGGGAGGCAGATTACAAGGAGGGGCAGCAGATACACGGTATAGTGCAGGGGAGGCAGATTACAAGGAGGGGCAGGAGATACACGGTATAGAGAAGTACAGGGGAGGCAGATTACAAGGAGGGGCAGGAGATACATGATATAGAGAAATGCAGGAGAGGCAGATTACAAGGAGGGGCAGCAGATACACGATATAGAGAACTGCAGGGGAGGCAGATTACAAGGAGGGGCAGGAGATGCATGATATAGAGAAATGCAGGAGAGGCAGATTACAAGGAGGGGCAGGAAATACATGATATAGAGAAGTGCAGGGGAGGCAGATTACAAGGAGGGGCAGGAGGTACACGATATAGAGAAATGCAGGGGGGGCAGATTACAAGGAGGGGCAGCAGATACACGGTATAGAGAAGTGCAGGAGAGGCAGATTACAAGGAGAGGCAGCAGATACACGATATAGAGAAGTGCAGGGGAGGCAGATTACAAGGAGGGGCAGGAGGTACACGATATAGAGAAATGCAGGGGGGGGCAGATTACAAGGAGGGGCAGGAGGTACACGATATAGAGAAGTGCAGGGGGGGCAGATTACAAGGAGGGGCAGGAGGTACACAATATAGAGAAGTGCAGAGGAGGCAGATTACAAGGAGGGGCAGGAGATACACGATATAGAGAAGTGCAGGGGAAGCAGATTACAAGGAGGGGCAGCAGATACACGATATAGAGAAGTGCAGGTGAAGCAGATTACAAGGAGGGGCAGCAGATACAGGGTATAGAGAAGTGCAGGGGAAGCAGATTACAAGGAGGGGCAGGAGATACACGATATAGAGAAATGCAGGGGAAGCAGATTACAAGGAGGGGCAGCAGATACACGGTATAGAGAAGTGCAGGGGAGGCAGATTACAAGGGGGGGCAGGATATACACGATATAGAGAAGTGCAGGGGAGGCAGATTACAAGGAGGGGCAGCAGATACACGATATAGAGAAATGCAGGGGAAGCAGATTACAAGGAGGGGCAGCAGATACACAATATAGAGAAGTGCAGGGGAGGGAGATTACAAGGAGGGGCAGGAGGTACACGGTATAGAGAAATGCAGGGGAAGCAGATTACAAGGAGGGGCAGCAGATACAGGGTATAGAGAAGTGCAGGGGAGGCAGATTGCAAGGAGGGGCAGCAGATACACGATATAGAGAAGTGCAGAGGAAACAGATTACAAGGAGGGGCAGCAGATACACGATATAGAGAAGTGCAGGGGAGGCAGATTACAAGGAGGGGCAGCAGATACACGATATAGAGAAGTGCAGGGGAGGCAGATTACAAGGAGGGGCAGGATATACACGATATAGAGAAGTGCAGGGGAGGTAGATTACAAGGAGGGGCAGCAGATACACGATATAGAGAAATGCAGGGGAGGCAGATTACAAGGAGGGGCAGGAGATACACGATATAGAGAAGTGCAGGGGAGGCAGATTACAGGGAGGGGCAGGAGATACACGATATAGAGAAATGCAGGGGAAGCAGATTACAAGGAGGGGCAGCAGATACACGATATAGAGAAGTGCAGGGGAGGCAGATTACAAGGAGGGGCAGCAGATACACGATATAGAGAAGTACAGAGGAGGCAGATAACAAGGAGGGGCAGCAGATACACGGTATAGAGAAGTGCAGAGGAGGCAGATTACAAGGAGGGGCAGGAGGTACACGATATAGAGAAGTACAGAGGAGGCAGATAACAAGGAGGGGCAGGAGATACACGGTATAGTGCAGGGGAGGCAGATTACAAGGAGGGGCAGGAGGTACATGATATAGAGAAATGCAGGAGAGGCAGATTACAAGGAGGGGCAGGAGGTACATGGTATAGAGAAGTGCAGGGGAGGCAGATTACAAGGAGGGGCAGCAGATACACGGTATAGAGAAGTGCAGGGGAGGCAGATTACAAGGAGGGGCAGGAGGTACATGATATAGAGAAGTGCAGGGGAGGCAGATTACAAGGAGGTGCAGCAGATACACGGTATAGAGAAGTACAGAGGAGGCAGATTACAAGGAGGGGCAGGAGGTACACGATATAGAAAAGTGCAGGGGAGGCAGATTACAAGGAGGTGCAGCAGATACACGATATAGAGAAGTGCAGGGGAAGCAGATTACAAGGAGGGGCAGCAGATACACAATATAGAGAAGTGCAGGGGAGGCAGATTACAAGGAGGGGCAGGAGGTACACGATATAGAGAAGTGCAGAGGAGGCAGATTACAAGGAGGGGCAGCAGATACACGATATAGAGAAGTGCAGGGGGGGCAGATTACAAGGAGGGGCAGCAGATACACGATATAGAGAACTGCAGGGGAGGCAGATTACAAGGAGGGACAGGAGGGACACGGTATAGAGAAGTGCAGAGGAAACAGATTACAAGGAGGGGCAGCAGATACACGATATAGAGAAGTGCAGGGGAGGTAGATTACAAGGAGGGGCAGCAGATACACGATATAGAGAAATGCAGGGGAAGCAGATTACAAGGAGGGGCAGCAGATACACGATATAGAGAAATGCAGGGGAAGCAGATTACAAGGAGGGGCAGCAGATACACGATATAGAGAAGTGCAGGGGAGGCAGATTACAAGGAGGGGCAGGAGGTACACGATATAGAGAAATGCAGGGGAAGCAGATTACATGGAGGGGCAGCAGATACACGATATAGAGAAGTGCAGGGGAGGCAGATTACAAGGAGGGGCAGGAGATACACGGTATAGAGAAATGCAGGGGAGTCAGATTACAAGGAGGGGCAGGAGATACATGATATAGAGAAGTACAGGGGAGGCAGATTACAAGGAGGGGCAGCAGATACACGGTATAGTGCAGGGGAGGCAGATTACAAGGAGGGGCAGGAGATACACGATATAGAGAAGTGCAGGGGATGCAGATTACAAGGAGGGGCAGGAGGTACACGGTATAGTGCAGGGGAGGCAGATTACAAGGAGGGGCAGGAGGTACACGGTATAGTGCAGGAGAGGCAGATTACAAGGAGGGGCAGGAGGTACACGGTATAGTGCAGGGGAGGCAGATTACAAGGAGGGGCAGGAGGTACACGGTATAGTGCAGGGGAGGCAGATTACAAGGAGGGGCAGGAGGTACACGGTATAGTGCAGGGGAGGCAGATTACAAGGAGAGGCAGCAGATACACGATATAGAGAAGTGCAGGGGAGGCAGATTACAAGGAGGGGCAGGAGGTACACGATATAGAGAAATGCAGGGGAAGCAGATTACAAGGAGGGGCAGGAGGTACACGATATAGAGAAGTGCAGGGGGGGCAGATTACAAGGAGGGGCAGGAGGTACACAATATAGAGAAGTGCAGAGGAGGCAGATTACAAGGAGGGGCAGGAGATACACGATATAGAGAAGTGCAGGGGAAGCAGATTACAAGGAGGGGCAGCAGATACACGGTATAGAGAAGTGCAGGGGAGGCAGATTACAAGGGGGGGCAGGATATACACGATATAGAGAAGTGCAGGGGAGGCAGATTACAAGGAGGGGCAGCAGATACACGATATAGAGAAATGCAGGGGAAGCAGATTACAAGGAGGGGCAGCAGATACACGGTATAGAGAAGTGCAGGGGAGGCAGATTACAAGGGGGGGCAGGATATACACGATATAGAGAAGTGCAGGGGAGGCAGATTACAAGGAGGGGCAGCAGATACACGATATAGAGAAATGCAGGGGAAGCAGATTACAAGGAGGGGCAGCAGATACACGATATAGAGAAGTACAGAGGAGGCAGATTACAAGGAGGGGCAGCAGATACACGATATAGAGAAGTACAGAGGAGGCAGATTACAAGGAGGGGCAGCAGATACACGGTATAGAGAAGTGCAGGGGAGGGAGATTACAAGGAGGGGCAGGAGGTACACGGTATAGAGAAATGCAGGGGAGGCAGATAACAAGGAGGGGCAGGAGATACACGGTATAGTGCAGGGGAGGCAGATTACAAGGAGGGGCAGGAGGTACATGATATAGAGAAGTGCAGGGGAGGCAGATTACAAGGAGGGGCAGGAGATACACGATATAGAGAAATGCAGGGGAAGCAGATTACAAGGAGGGGCAGCAGATACACGATATAGAGAAGTGCAGGGGAGGCAGATTACAAGGAGGGGCAGCAGATACACGATATAGAGAAGTACAGAGGAGGCAGATAACATGGAGGGGCAGGAGGTACACGATATAGAGAAGTGCAGGGGAGGCAGATTACAAGGAGGGGCAGGAGATACACGATATAGAGAAGTGCAGGGGAGGCAGATTACAAGGAGGGGCAGGAGATACACGATATAGAGAAGTGCAGGGGAGGCAGATTACAAGGAGGGGCAGGAGATACACGATATAGAGAAGTGCAGGGGAGGCAGATTACAAGGAGGGGCAGGAGATACACGATATAGAGAAATGCAGGGGAAGCAGATTACAAGGAGGGGCAGCAGATACACGATATAGAGAAGTGCAGGGGAGGCAGATTACAAGGAGGGGCAGCAGATACACGATATAGAGAAGTACAGAGGAGGCAGATAACAAGGAGGGGCAGGAGGTACACGATATAGAGAAGTACAGAGGAGGCAGATAACAAGGAGGGGCAGGAGATACACGGTATAGTGCAGGGGAGGCAGATTACAAGGAGGGGCAGGAGGTACATGATATAGAGAAATGCAGGAGAGGCAGATTACAAGGAGGGGCAGGAGGTACATGGTATAGAGAAGTACAGAGGAGGTAGATTACAAGGAGGGGCAGCAGATACAGGGTATAGAGAAGTGCAGGGGAGGCAGATTACAAGGAGGGGCAGGATATACACGATATAGAGAAGTGCAGGGGAGGCAGATTACAAGGAGGGGCAGCAGATACACGGTATAGAGAAGTGCAGGGGAGGCAGATTACAAGGAGGGGCAGGATATACACGATATAGAGAAGTGCAGGGGAGGCAGATTACAAGGAGGGGCAGCAGATACACGGTATAGAGAAGTGCAGGGGAGGCAGATTACAAGGAGGGGCAGGAGGTACATGATATAGAGAAGTGCAGGGGAGGCAGATTACAAGGAGGTGCAGCAGATACACGGTATAGAGAAGTACAGAGGAGGCAGATTACAAGGAGGGGCAGGAGGTACACGATATAGAGAAGTGCAGGGGAGGCAGATTACAAGGAGGGGTAGCAGATACACGATATAGAGAAGTACAGAGGAGGCAGATTACAAGGAGGGGCAGGAGGTACACGATATAGAGAAGTACAGAGGAGGCAGATTACAAGGAGGGGCAGCAGATACACGATATAGAGAAGTGCAGGGGAGGCAGATTACAAGGAGGTGCAGCAGATACACGATATAGAGAAGTGCAGGGGAGGCAGATTACAAGTAGGGGCAGCAGATACACGATATAGAGAAGTGCAGGGGAGGCAGATTACAAGGAGGGGCAGCAGATACACGGTATAGAGAAGTACAGAGGAGGCAGATTACAAGGAGGGGCAGGAGGTACACGGTATAGTGCAGAGGAGGCAGATTACAAGGAGGGGCAGGAGGTACACGGTATAGTACAGAGGAGGCAGATTACAAGGAGGGGCGGTGAGGACACATTTCTGTATTCCTAGTCTATGGGGCGCGTTCTTTCTATAGATGGATCATGGTTACATTGCGTCACTTAGAGCAGGAGGTGAAGAGTTAAGAGGGAGGATGATGGGGGGGCAGGGGGGGGGGGGGGTCATTACATCCCAGAGAGAGATCTCTGACAGCAGAGGACATAGATGGTGAGAAGACAGAAAGACAGAAGATGAGGTAGGAGCTGCGGACCTGAGAGATACACATGCAGCAGAGCTGAGATTGCCTTGACTCTGTGTTACATAGGACTGCCGGTCACACCTACTATATCATCTGTACTCAGAGATGTATCAATGTGTTATCTGTGGTGTTACATAGGACTGCCGTTCACACCTACTACATTATCTGTACGCAGAGATGTATCAATGTGTTATCTGTGGTGTTACATAGGACTGCCGTTCACACCTACTACATTATCTGTACTCAGAGATGTATCAATGTGTTATCTGTGGTGTTACATAGGATTGCCGGTCACACCTACTACATTATCTGTACTCAGAGGGATATCAATGTATTATCTGTGGTGTTACATAGGACTGCCGTTCACACCTACTACATTATCTGTACTCAGAGATGTATCAATGTGTTATCTGTGGTGTTACATAGGACTGCCGGTCACACCTACTACATTATCTGTACTCAGAGGGATATCAATGTATTATCTGTGGTGTTACATAGGATTGCCGGTCACACCTACTACATTATCTGTACTCAGAGGGATATCAATGTATTATCTGTGGTGTTACATAGGACTGACGGTCACACCTACTACATTATCTGTACTCAGAGATGTATCAATGTGTTATCTGTGGTGTTACATAGGACTGCCGGTCACACCTACTACATTATCTGTACTCAGAGGGATATCAATGTATTATCTGTGGTGTTACATAGGACTGCCGTTCACACCTACTACATTATCTGTACGCAGAGCGGTATCAATGTATTATCTGTGGTGTTACATAGGACTGACGGTCACACCTACTACATTATCTGTTCTCAGAGCGGTATCAATGTATTATCTGTGGTGTTACATAGGATTGCCGGTCACACCTACTACATTATCTGTTCTCAGAGCGGTATCAATGTATTATCTGTGGTGTTACATAGGACTGACGGTCACACCTACTACATTATCTATACTCAGAGATGTATCAATGTGTTATCTGTGGTGTTACATAGGACTGCCGGTCACACCTACTACATTATCTGTACTCAGAGCTAGAAGGACGCACACTCTGCTCCTCCAGATGTTCAGTTCCAGCTCTGCTACATCTGTTTCTGCACAGCGGGGTCGGACTGATTTTCACACTTGTGGTGTAATTGTCTCGGCACTCTCTTCACTCTGCTGGTGCGGTCTCTTGTATCAGCGGTCTCGGCACTCTCCTCACTCTGCTGGTGCGGTGTCTTGTATCAGCGGTCTCGGCACTCCCCTCACTCTGCTGGTGCGGTCTCTTGTATCAGCGGTCTCGGCACTCTCCTCACTCTGCTGGTGCGGTCTCTTGTATCAGCGGTCTCCGCACTCCCCTCACTCTGCTGGTGCGGTCTCTTGTATCAGCGGTCTCGGCACTCCCCTCACTCTGCTGGTGCGGTCTCTTGTATCAGCGGTCTCGGCACTCCCCTCACTCTGCTGGTGCGGTCTCTTGTATCAGCGGTCTCGGCACTCCCCTCACTCTGCTGGTGCGGTCTCTTGTATCAGCGGTCTCCGCACTCCCCTCACTCTGCTGGTGCGGTCTCTTGTATCAGCAGTCTCGGCACTCTCCTCACTCTGCTGGTGCGGTGTCTTGTATCAGCGGTCTCGGCACTCTTTTCACTCTGCTGGTGCGGTCTCTTGTATCAGCGGTCTCGGCACTCCCCTCACTCTGCTGGTGCGGTCTCTTGTATCAGCGGTCTCGGCACTCTCTTCACTCTGCTGGTGCGGTCTCTTGTATCAGCGGTCTCGGCACTCTCCTCACTCTGCTGGTGCGGTGTCTTGTATCAGCGGTCTCGGCACTCTCCTCACTCTGCTGGTGCGGTCTCTTGTATCAGCAGTCTCCGCACTCCCCTCACTCTGCTGGTGCGGTCTCTTGTATCAGCAGTCTCCGCACTCGCCTCACTCTGCTTGTGCAGTCTCTTGTATCAGCGGTCTCGGCACTCCCCTCACTCTGGTGGTGCGGTCTCTTGTATCAGCGGTCTTGGCACTCTCTTCACTCTGCGGGTGCGGTCTCTTGTATCAGCAGTCTCGGCACTCTCCTCACTCTGCTGGTGCGGTCTCTTGTATCAGCGGTCTCGGCACTCCCCTCACTCTGCTGGTGCGGTCTCTTGTATCAGCAGTCTCGGCACTCTCCTCACTCTGCTTGTGCGGTGTCTTGTATCAGTGGTCTCCGCGCTCTCCTCACTCTGCTGGTGCGGTCTCTTGTATCAGCGGTCTCGGCACTCTCCTCACTCTGCTGGTGCGGTCTCTTGTATCAGCGGTCTCCGCACTCCCCTCACTCTGCTGGTGCGGTCTCTTGTATCAGCAGTCTCGGCACTCTCCTCACTCTGCTGGTGCGGTCTCTTGTATCAGCGGTCTCCGCACTCCCCTCACTCTGCTGGTGCGGTCTCTTGTATCAGCAGTCTCGGCACTCTCCTCACTCTGCTGGTGCGGTCTCTTGTATCAGCGGTCTCGGCACTCTGCTCACTCTGCTGGTGCGGTCTCTTGTATCAGCGGTCTCGGCACTCTCCTCACTCTGCTGGTGCGGTCTCTTGTATCAGCGGTCTCCGCACTCCCCTCACTCTGCTGGTGCGGTCTCTTGTATCAGCAGTCTCGGCACTCTCCTCACTCTGCTGGTGCGGTCTCTTGTATCAGCGGTCTCGGCACTCCCCTCACTCTGGTGGTGCGGTCTCTTGTATCAGCAGTCTCGGCACTCTCCTCACTCTGCTGGTGCGGTCTCTTGTATCAGCGGTCTCCGCACTCCCCTCACTCTGCTGGTGCGGTCTCTTGTATCAGCAGTCTCGGCACTCTCCTCACTCTGCTGGTGCGGTCTCTTGTATCAGCGGTCTCGGCACTCCCCTCACTCTGCTGGTGCGGTCTCTTGTATCAGCGGTCTCCGCACCCCCTCACTCTGCTGGTGCGGTCTCTTGTATCAGCGGTCTCCGCACCCCCTCACTCTGCTGGTGCGGTCTCTTGTATCAGCGGTCTCCGCACTCCCCTCACTCTGCGGGTGCGGTCTCTTGTATCAGCGGTCTCCGCACTCTCCTCACTCTGCTGGTGCGGTCTCTTGTATCAGCGGTCTCGGCACTCTCCTCACTCTGCGGGTGCGGTCTCTTGTATCAGCGGTCTCGGCACTCCCCTCACTCTGCTGGTGCGGTCTCTTGTATCAGCAGTCTCGGCACTCTCCTCACTCTGCTGGTGCGGTCTCTTGTATCAACGGTCTCGGCTCTCCCCTCACTCTGCTGGAGCGGTCTCTTGTATCAGCGGTCTCGGCACTCCCCTCACTCTGCTGGTGCGGTCTCTTGTATCAGCAGTCTCGGCACTCTCCTCACTCTGCTGGTGCAGTCTCTTGTATCAGCGGTCTCGGCACTCCCCTCACTCTGCTGGTGCGGTCTCTTGTATCAGCGGTCTCGGCACTCCCCTCACTCTGCTGGTGCGGTCTCTTGTATCAGCGGTCTCGGCACTCCCCTCACTCTGCTGGTGCGGTCTCTTGTATCAGCGGTCTCGGCACTCCCCTCACTCTGCTGGTGCGGTCTCTTGTATCAGCGGTCTCGGCACTTGGATTCCTTATATGTCCTTCTAGTGAAGCCGCGTGGCTGTCGTCTTGCTGGAGGCTCCTGCGAGGAGGCACGCTCACATGTTCTACCACAAGAGATGTGAACTGCCATACTGATGATGTCACTGATGATGTCACTGATGAGATGTCTAAAATAGAGATTTATCAGCAGCAGGGGCTATGTGTGAAGTAACGCAGCCGGGTGAGGAGCATCTACTGCTCCACCACAAAAAGGATCTGAACCCCCATCCAAAAAGTCCCCAGCAGTAGGAAGGAGTTCATGGCCGCAGATGACGAAAATACAACCTAGCCGTTATTCCTCCATATTCCAATAAAAAGCGACGTAGCGGTCACTGATGATGTCACTGATGATGTCACTGATGATGTCACACACTGATGAAGTCAGTCACTTTTAAGTATCATTTGAATTTTGGTTCTCTTCGCTTTCCCTGGCGGGGTGGGGGTGTTGGTCGCCGGTTGGCGCTCTGTCAGCCTGTAGTCTGGAGACGCGTTGGTGATGTCACTGCGCTTACCTTCGTTGTCTTCCCAATATCTGCAGCCTCCCAGGTTTAGGTGATGGGCTACAGCAGATGGCACTGTCCGACCACACATTCCGGTGCTTACCCAGAATGCATCTGATGCACTGCGGCCAAGACTCTGCCTGTCCCTGCAGATCATCTCAGATGCTGCTCAGTGATCTATGCGGTGGTGACATCATTTGTGCGTGTAGCATCGCTGTAGTGGTGGCATCATTGGCAGGAGTGACATTGATGTTCTGCAGTGACATCTTTGTTTTGATGGTGATGTCATTGGTGTGATGATATCATCATGGTGAGCATCCAGTTTCTTCACTGAGGTACTAGTGAGTTTGCACAGTATATTAGTTCTTTCTAGGTGACCTTGGGGTCTACACTTGTACCAGTGGAGCCACCACTATTGTTGGCTCTGTGGGCATCTGTGGCCTTCCTGCTGACGAGATGAGATACAGAATAAACTCGCCTGTAGGTCATCCCTGCCCGGCGCCAAATCGATAGCAGCAGTGAGGAAGAAGATCCAGGACCTTCAGGAGAAGGTGGATAATGCTGAGGAGCGAGGAGACCGGCTAAGGAAGGAGCTGGCTGTGGAGAGGGAGACCCGGGAGCGGGTAAGAAGGGTCACATGTGGCTCTGGGTCCGATAGAAGGTAGTTACTTATAGTAATTCTGTGGCTACCGATATGTAGAAGGGCTGAACCTCATCCACCATACTGTCACATCCTTACTTCATCTACGTCTCCACCATACTGTTACATCCTTACTTCATCTACGTCTCCTCCATACTGTTACATCCTTTCACCGTCCACGTCTCCTCCATACTGTTACATCCTTACCCCCTGTGCATCTCCACCATACTGTTACATCCTTACACCGTGGACGTCTCCTCCATACTGTTACATCCTTACCCCCTCTGCATCTCCACCATACTGTTACATCCTTTCACTGTCCACGTCTCCTCCCTACTGTTACATCCTTACACCATCCATGTCTCCTCCCTACTGTTACATCCGTTCACTGTCAACATCTCCACCATACTGTTACATCCCTACACCATCCACGTCTCCCTGTACTGTTACATTCTTTCTTCTTCCACGTCTCCTCCATACTGTTACATCCTTACACTGTCCACATGTCCATCATACTGTTACATCCTTACACCGTCCACATGTCCACCATACTATTACATCCTTACACCGTCCACGTCTCCTCCATACTGTTACATCCTTACACCGTCCACGTCTCCTCCATACTGTTACATCCTTACACTGTCCACATGTCCACCATACTATTACATCCTTACACCGTCCACGTCTCCTCCATACTGTTACATCCTTACACCGTCCACGTCTCCACCATACTGTTACATCCTTACACCGTCCACATGTCCACCATATTGTCACATCCTTACACCGTCCACGTCTCCTCCATACTGTCACATCCTTTCTTCTTCCACATCTCCATCATACTGTTACATCCTTACACTGTCCACATCTCCACCATACTGTTACATCCTTACACCGTCCACGTCTCCTCCATACTGTCACATCCTTTCTTCTTCCACATCTCCACCATACTGTTACATCCTTACACTGTCCACATCTCCACCATACTGTTACATCCTTACACCGTCCACGTCTCCTCCATACTGTTACATCCTTACCCCCTGTGCATCTCCTCCATACTGTCACATCCTTTCTTCTTCCACATCTCCACCATACTGTTACATCCTTACACCGTCCACGTCTCCTCCATACTGTTACATCCTTACCCCCTGTGCATCTCCTCCATACTGTCACATCCTTTCTTCTTCCACATCTCCACCATACTGTTACATCCTTTCTTCTTCCACATCTCCACCATACTGTTACATCCTTACACCGTCCACATGTCCACCATACTGTTACATCCTTACACCATCCACATCTCCACCATACTGTTACATCCTTACACCATCCACGTCTCCACTATACTGTTACATACTTACCCCCTCTGCATCTCCACCATACTGTTACATCCTTACACTGTCCACATCTCCACCATACTGTTACATCCTTACAGGGTCCACATCTCCTCCATACTGTTACATCCTTACCCCCTCTGCATCTCCACCATACTGTCACATCCTTTCTTCCTCCACATCTCCACCATACTCTTACATCCTTTCACCGTCCATGTCTCCTCCATACTGTTACAACCTCACACTGTCAACATCTCCACCATACTGTTAAATCCCTACACCGTCCACGTCTCCCTGTACTGTTACATCCTTTCACCGTCCACGTCTCCTCCATACTGTTACATCCTTTCACCGTCCACGTCTCCTCCATACTGTTACATCCTTTCTTCTTCCACATCTCCACCATACTGTTACATCCTTACACCATCCACATCTCCTCCATACTGTTACATCCCTACACCGTCCACATGTCCACCATACTGTTACATCCTTACACCATCCACATCTCCACCATACTGTTACATCCTTACACCATCCACGTCTCCACTATACTGTTACATACTTACCCCCTCTGCATCTCCACCATACTGTTACATCCTTACACTGTCCACATCTCCACCATACTGTTACATACTTACCCCCTCTGCATCTCCACCATACTGTTACATCCTTACACTGTCCACATCTCCACCATACTGTTACATCCTTACACTGTCCACATCTCCACCATACTGTTACATCCTTACAGGGTCCACATCTCCTCCATACTGTTACATCCTTACCCCCTCTGCATCTCCACCATACTGTCACATCCTTTCTTCCTCCACATCTCCACCATACTCTTACATCCTTTCACCGTCCATGTCTCCTCCATACTGTTACAACCTCACACTGTCAACATCTCCACCATACTGTTAAATCCCTACACCGTCCACGTCTCCCTGTACTGTTACATCCTTTCACCGTCCACGTCTCCTCCATACTGTTACATCCTTTCTTCTTCCACATCTCCACCATACTGTTACATCCCTACACCGTCCACGTCTCCTCCATACTGTTACATCCTTTCACCGTCCACGTCTCCTCCATACTGTTACAACCTCACACTGTCAACGTCTCCACCATACTGTTACATCCCTACACCGTCCACGTCTCCCTGTACTGTTACATCCTTTCTTCTTCCACATCTCCTCCATACTGTTACATCCTTACACTGTCCACATGTCCACCATACTGTTACATCCTTACACCGTCCACATGTCCACCATACTGTTACATCCTTACACCCTCTGCATCTCCTCCATACTGTCACATCCTTACTTTGTCTACGTATCCATCATACTGTTACATCCTTACACCCTCCACGTCTCCACCATACTGTCACATCCTTTCACCTTCCACGTCTCCTCCATACTGTTACATCCTTTCACCGTCCACATGTCCACCATACTGTTACATCCTTACTTCATCTACGTCTCCACCATACTGTCACATCCTTTCACCGTCCACGTCTCCTCCATACTGTTACATCCTTACACCGTCCACATCTCCACCATATTGTTACATCCTTACCCCCTGTGCATCTCCACCATACTGTTACATCCTTACACCGTCCACGTCTCCACCATTCTGTTACATCCTTTCTTCTTCCACATCTCCACCATACTGTCACACCCTTTCACCGTCCACGTCTCCACCATACTCTCACATCCTTTCTTCCACATCTCCTCCATACTGTTACATCCCTACACTGTCCACATCTCCTCCATAATGTCACATCCTTACACCATCCACATCTCCATCATACTGTTACATCCTTACACCGTCCACATCTCCACCATACTGTTACATCCTTACACCGTCCACATCTCCACCATATTGTTACATCCTTATCCCCTGTGCATCTCCACCATACTGTTACATCCTTACACCGTCCACATCTCCACCATATTGTTACATCCTTATCCCCTGTGCATCTCCACCATACTGTTACATCCTTACACCGTCGACGTCTCCACCATTCTGTTACATCCTTTCTTCTTCCACATCTCCACCATATTGTCACATCCTTACACCATCCACTTCTCCACCATACTGTCACAGCCTTACACTGTCCACGTATCCACCATATTGTTACATCCCTACACCGTCCACATCTCCACCATACTGTTACATCCTTACACCATCCACGTCTCCACCATACTGTTACATCCTTACACTGTCCACATCTCCACCATACTGTTACATACTTACCCCCTCCACGTCTCCACCATACTGTCACATCCTTTCACCGTCCACGTCTCCTCCATACTGTTACATCCCTACACTGTCCACATCTCCACCATTCTGTTACATGCTTTCTTCTTCCACATCTCCACCATACTCTCACATCCTTTCTTCTTCCACATCTCCTCCATACTGTTACATCCTTACACCGTCCACATCTCCACCATTCTGTTACATCCTTACACCGTCCACATCTCCACCATTCTGTTACATCCTTACACCGTCCACATCTCCACCATTCTGTTACATGCTTTCTTCTTCCACATCTCCATCATACTGTTACATCCTTTCTTCTTCCACATCTCCACCATATTGTCACATCCTTACACCATCCACATCTCCACCATATTGTCACATCCTTACACCATCCACATCTCCACCATATTGTCACATCCTTACACCATCCACATCTCCACCATATTGTCACATCCTTACACCATCCACATCTCCACCATATTGTCACATCCTTACACCATCCACATCTCCACCATACTGTTACATCCCTACACTGTCCACATCTCCACCATACTGTTACATCCTTTCTTCTTCCACATCTCCACCATATTGTCACATCCTTACACCATCCACATCTCCACCATTCTGTTACATCCTTTCTTCTTCCACATCTCCACCATATTGTCACATCCTTACACCATCCACGTCTCCACCATATTGTCACAGCCTTACACTGTCCACGTATCCAGCGTTCTGTGACATCGTTACACTGTCCACCATACTGTGAGTATTAGAACCATCCATGTGTATAGCCTACAAGTGACAATTTAACCCCTCGCACATTCCTCAGGTTTCAGTGTCGTCGTGTCTCTCTGTTGAATATTTCATGTACCTGTGCCGCCGGCATCACCGGAGCTTCCAGCTGTAATATCACCTGTGTCCTCATAGCACCTCTGTGCCGTGTTTCTGGCTGGGGCTGCTTATACTTCTGATGAGGTGTCTCCAGGGGGTTATAATGAGGGTCTGCGTGGATAATGGTGGCCTTGCTCTGTCTGCACCGTTGTTTCTCTCTTGTATCACACACACTTCAGTAGGCACACATAGACATTGAGCGCAGCGTCATCCAGTGGCCATGTAACATGTGAAGCTCAAAGCTCCCTTGTGTATCGTGTCTTCCAGGCGGAGGCGGACGTGGCTTCTCTGAACAGACGCATCCAACTGGTAGAGGAAGAGTTGGACCGGGCACAGGAGAGACTGGCCACCGCCCTGCAGAAGCTGGAGGAGACAGAGAAGGCCGTGGATGAGAGCGAGAGGTGAGCAGCGGCACCAACTGTGGGCTCCGGAGCCCCAATGTCACATCTGTAATGGGCCCCCATCTGCCATGTGCAGACGAGATGGAGCGTCATCATTTCTCCTCTGTAGTTACCACAATGGATGTGACACAAAGTATGAATATGACCCAGGTCTAATACCAGGTGCTTCACAAATCCTCATTAACCCATTACACCATTCTCCATTATCGCAGATATAGAGGATCCTGAAACTCCTCAAACCCTCTCACACGTTATCTTGTGTCCCCCTCATTCTGCATTCAGTACCCCATAATGACAAAGTGACAACAAACCCCCAGAAATCTTTGTACGTTTTTATAACCCCCCCCACCCTGCAGTGACATAAGTAGTCACACTCAGTACTAGTCGGAGCCCCTTTGGCAGTGATTCCAGCCTCCAGTCTTCTTGGGGATGCCGCAAGGTTTGCACCCCTGAATTTGGGGACTTTCTGTCCTCTGTCAGGTTGAAAGGGGGGCCGTCTGTCGACAGCCATTGGCAGGTCTCTCCAGAGATGTCCCATTGGTTTCAGGGCTCTGGCTGGGCCCCTCATGGACATCCACAGAGTCGTCCCCACTCCTTAGTGGTCTTGGCTGGGGTCTTAGGGTCATTGTCTTGTTGAAAGGTGACCCTTCTGTCCAGTCTAAGGTGCCTTGTGCTCTAAATTAGGTTGTCATTATCTCTGCACTTCGTTCCATTCAGCTTTCCATCCACCCTGACTGGTCTCCCCTCCCCCAGTATGATGCTTCGCCACCTGGCTTCACTGTAAGGATCATATTGGGCAGGTGGTGAGCGGCGCCTGGTTTCCATCCACCTTGACCAGTCTCTCCTCCCCCAACATGATGCACCACCACCGGGCTTCACTGTAGGGATGGTATTGGGCTGGTGATGAACGGCGCCTGGTTTCCATCCACCCTGACCATCTCCCCTATCCCAGTATGATGCTCCACCACCGGGCTTCACTGTAGGGATGGTATTGGGCTGGTAATGAGTGACGCCTGGTTTACTCCAGACAGAATGCTTAGAGCCCAAGAAGTTTTATCTTGGTGTTATCAGAACAGAGTGACAGTTGGGTTCTTGGTCTCCTCTCTTATAAGACCCTTCTTCCCTTAGTTTGGTGGGTCACCAGCTCTAGGAAGAGTCTTGGTTGTTCTTCCATGTAAGTGTTATGGGGGCCACTGGGCTCTTGGTCTCCTCTCTTACAAGACCCTTCTCCCCCTTAGTTTGGTGGGTCGGCAGCTCTAGGAAGAGTCTTGTTGGTTCTTCCATGTAAGTATTATGGGAGCCGCTGGACTGTTGGTCTCCTCTCTCACAAAGACCCTTCTCTCCTTAGTTTGGTGGGTCAGCAGGTCTAGGAAGAGTCCTGGTTGTTCTTCCATGTAAGTATTATGGGAGCCACTGGGCTCTTGGTCATCTCTTTTACAAGACCCTTCTCCCCCTTAGTTTGGGGGTCGGTGGCTCTAGGAAGGTCTTGGTGGTTGTTCTCCCATGTAAGAATTATGGAGGCGGCTGTGCTCTTGGTCACCTCTCTTACAAGACCCTTCTCTCCTTAGTTTGGTGGGTTGGCATCTCTAGTAAGAGTCCTGGCTGTTCTTCCATATAAGTATTATGGGGGCTGCTGGGCTCTTGAGAACTTTCAGGGCAGCAGAAATGTTTTTGCAGCTTCTCCAGATCTTCGCCTCCACACAATCCAGTCTCTGAGCTCTACAGGCAGTTCTGTCCTCCTCATGGCTTTGTTTGAGCTCTGATAAGGATTGTGAGCTGTGAGACCTTATATAGATGTGAGGTCATATGTCCAATCAGCTGGATTTCCCCCAGGTGACTCCAATCACGGTGTAGATACAACTTTTTGATAATCAAGAGAGATGGGAGACCTGGAGCTACAAGTGTCATACCAAAGGGTGTGAATACTTGTGTCGCTGCAGAATGGGAGTCTTTCATTTTTAAAAGATTTGCAAAGATTTCTGTTGTCACTTTGTCATTATGGGGTGCTGAGTGCAAAATGTCAGGGACACAACATTACAGGTATAGAGTGAGAGGGTGTGAGGACTTTTCAGACCCCCTAATACATATTTATACATCCTGCAGATTATTGGACCACTGACTTCTCCTGGATTCTCTTTGTCTTACAGAGGAATGAAGGTCATAGAGAACAGGGCCAACAAGGATGAGGAGAAGATGCACGACCAGGACCTACAGCTCAAGGAAGCCAAACACGTTGCTGAGGACTCTGACAGGAAGTATGAGGAGGTGAGTCTTGTGGACGGTTGTCCATTGTGGTGTGGTATAGGTATACCTGCCAATGATGACTCCATACTATGATTCTCTTATGGCAAGGCAGCTTGAAATGTGTGGTGTCTCCAGCTTCATGCTATGTGTAAGAGCTAATCACAACTCGAAATGCGTAGGTAACCTGGGGTCTGCACCCCACGTTTTCTAATCATGTTGTAAAGAAGTTTGTTTTTTTCCTGAAGCTTGAGACACCAAAGATCTGAAGCCTCCTGAGAACTGGCTCTGCGTTCCTCTCTTGTCCAAACTTTGGGTGGAGTTCCAGGACTAATTGCTTTTACCAGGAAATGGAGGGCTGATGTTTATTCATAGATTCTCTTATATCTGCGTTCCAGCAGTCTGTGACCCCCGATATTAGAATAACTGGCCCAATATATTATGTGTGGGAGCTCGTTCTCCTGCCAGAGCATTCCGGAGGGTTTATTGTATATGTTAGTATAAAAGCCCCCTCAGTCTCCTTTAAGTCCCCCTCCCCCTGGTCTTACCCTCGTTGTCCCCCTTGTCCCCTTCCCCAGTGTTCTACTGGCTTTCAGATTGTCTTTTACTTTCGGACAAGGGTCTAATCTACTCTTCCATCTCTTTTGCCGCAGGTTGCCCGCAAATTAGTGATTATTGAGGGTGAATTAGAGCGATCTGAAGAGCGAGCCGAGGTGGCTGAGAGGTGAGTCACCTCCTATAGAAACTGCACTGAGCAGGGGGGTGGATCTGATGACCCTGGAGGTCCCTTCCAACTCTACCATTCTAGGATTCTATGATAGAAAAATTGTCCTCTGTTTCCATGGCATCCATTCTACAAGTCAACATTTTTGGTGTTTCTCCTTTACAAGCCTTCATTTACATTACACTATAACCTCTCCATACCGTAACCTCTAGTGTGACCATCGCTCCTCCCTGGGTCTCTAGTGTCGCATCTCCCTCAGCCTCTAGTGTCGCTGTCATTTCTCCCTAGGTGTCTAGTCTTGCTGTCGCTCCTCCCTGGGCCTTTAGTCTTGCCATTGCTCCTTCTTGGGTCTTTAGTTTCACAGTCACTCCTCTCTGGACCTCTGGTCCTGCCATTGGTCCTCCCTGGGCCTCTAGTCTCACCGTCACTTCTCCCTGGGCCTCTAGTCTCACCGTCACTCCTCCCTGGGCCTCTAGTGTCACTGTCGTTCCTCCCTAGGTGTTTAGCCTTGCCGTCGCTCCTTCCTGGGCCTCTAGTATTGCCATTGCGCGTCCCTGGGCCTCTAGTATTGCCATTGCGCGTCCCTGGGCCTCTAGTATTGCCATTGCGCGTCCCTGGGCCTCTAGTCTTGCCGTTGCTCCTTCTTGGGCCTCTAGTTTGACTGTTGCTTCTCTCTTGGTCTCTAGTCCCGCCATCACTCCTCTCTGGGCCTCTAGTCTCACTGTCACTCCACCATGGGCCTCTAGTGTCACTGTTGTTCCTCTCTAGGTGTCTAGTCTTGCTGTCGTGCCTCCCTAGGTGTCTAGCCTTGCCGTCGCTCCTCCCTGGGCCTCTAGTCACACTGTCGCGCCTCCCTGGGCCTCTAGTCTCACAATCGCTCCTCCCTGAGCCTCTCGTCTCACCATCCCTCCTCCCTGGGCCTCTAGTCTCACCATCCCTCCTCCCTGAGCCTCTAGTCTCACCGTCACTCCTCCCTAGGCCTCTAGTCTGACTGTCGTTCCTCCTCCCTGGGCCTCTAGTCTCACCGTCACTCCTCTCTGGGTCTCTAGTCCTACCTTTACTCCACCCTGGGCCTCTAGTATCGCCATTGCACCTCCCTGGGCCTCTAGTCTTGCCATCGTTCCTTCTTGGGCCTCTAGTTTCACTGTCGCTCCTCTCTGGGCATCTAGTCTCATCATCACTCCTCCCTGGGCCTCTAGTCTTGGCGTCGTTCCTCCTCCCTGGGTAGTCTTGCCCTTGCTCCTCTTTGGGCCTATAGTCTCACCGTTGCTCCTCCCTGAGCCTCTAGTCTTGCCATCACTGCTCCCTGGGCCTTTAGTCTTGCAGTTTCTCCTCCCTGGGTCTCTAGTCTGGCCATTGCTCCTCCCTGGACCCCTAGTCTTGCCATTGCTCCTCTCTGAGCACCTCCCCCCGCTGTACGCTATGTAGTGGTTTCCCATGTGTAGAATCTGTAAAAATTGTGTCTCTGCATTACATGTATCCAGGATCCCCCAGATTCACAGTTTCCTCGGATTATGGTTGTAGCAGAGGAAGGGGGAGCAAGCCGGATATATACAGACGATCATGAGGTGATGGTACTCTGCAGATAATGAGAGTAGTCGGCTCCTCCTAGGCACACGAGCCTTGCTGGAGTTCACCACCACTGACTTGACGTAGATTTCCATGTGTATAACTGTAATGATGCAGAGTGATGTCATAGTCCTGAGTTAGGTGTCTGTGATGTCATTGGGTCAGAGTGATGTCATGATACGGAGACTTAATAAACAAGACGTTGCTTATGCAAAGCGATGCAGTCATATGATGTCACTAAGCTAGAGTGATGTCATAATTCCAGGAGTCATGTGATGGGATTTGGCGCTACGTATTTTAAGTCTCTGGTGATGTCATCTTCCTTTTTTCCTTCCTAAGTCGGTACAGAGAGCTAGAAACAGAACTTCGCACCGTGGACCAAGCCTTGAAATCATTGATAGCAGCAGAGGAGGAGGTATTGACGGGGAGCGTCTCTGCTGTCTATCCTCTGCTCATATCTCTTCTGTACATTGGAGGTTCTCTGCCTCCCTCTGACCTATAGAGTCATAGGTTATTACCATATGTGGGCGCCGCCACATCCTTCACAAGGTTTCCCCAGCTGTAACAGGCATATTGCATCATTCACCCTCGATAGCAATCGGCTTGGGTCAATTCCAATCAGTATTTGATGCTGACCATGTACTGCTGTCCCATCCTTATACCAGACTCCGCCCCCCACCACCCTGACCCTTGTACTGGACTCCCCACTCCTTCCTTTGCACCAGACTCTCCACTTCCTCGCCCTCTCCTGCATCAGACTCTCTATTCCCCCCCCCCTCCTTTGCACCAGACTCTCTCCACTCCCTCTTCTTTATACCAGACTCTCCACTCCCTTCCCCCCTTCTATGCACCAGACTCTCCACTCCCTGCCCCCTCCTTTACACCAGACTCTCCACTCCCTCCACCCCCCTTCTTTGCATCAGACTCTCCACTCCCTCCCCCCTCCTTTGCACCAGACTCTCCACTCCCTCCCCCCCTTCTTTACACCAGACTCTCCACTCCCTCCCCCCTTCTTTACACCAGACTCTCCACTCCCTCGCCCCTTCTTTACACCAGACTCTCCACTCCCTCCCCCCTCTTTACACCAGACTCTCCACTCCCTTCCCCCCCTTCTTTACACCAGACTCTCCACTCCCTCCCCCCCTTTTTTACACCAGACTCTCCACTCCCTCCCCCCCTTTTTTACACCAGACTCTCCACTCCCTCCCCCCCTTCTATACACCAGACTCTCCACTCCCTCCCCCCTTCTTTACACCAGACTCTCCACTCCCTCCCCCCCCTTTTTTACACCAGACTCTCCACTCCCTCCCCCCTTCTTTACACCAGACTCTCCACTCCCTCCCCCCTTCTTTACACCAGACTCTCCACTCCCTCCCCCCCTTCTTTACACCAGACTCTCCACTCCCTCCCCCCCTTTTTTACACCAGACTCTCCACTCCCTCCCCCCCTTTTTTACACCAGACTCTCCACTCCCTCCCCCCTCCTTTGCACCAGACTCTCCCCTCCCCCATGTCTGATATATCTTCTGTATTTCACTGCTCTTCTGTCTGATTTTGGCTCTTGTTCTCATGATTGCTCTTCCACCTCTCTCTCTCCCTCTTCCCTCACACGTCCTCCATCCTGCCATCCGCACTTCCCCGCTTTACGTCCTGTTATTACCCCGGCACAGTAAATGTGCCGACTTGGAAGAGGAGCTCAAGAATGTCACCAATACCCAAAAGTCCCTAGAAGCTCAAGCAGATAAGGTATCACTGTACATGTATGCAGGCCAACCTGCTGTGTGATAACATATCCCCTCCTAACAAGTCTAAGACCCCCAAGCTGTCTTCCTATTCTGCCCCCGTCCTGTTCACCGCCATGCATGAAAGTGCCACCTTCTAACCTGTCTAATACTGGAGTGCAATGCTTGTGTCCTCGCCGATCTCCACCGTCCATAACGCCTGCTGACGCATAGTAGACCCTGATCTTCTCAAACTTTCATTCCGTAGTACTCATCTAAAGAAGACCACTATGAGGAAGAGATAAGACATCTGACCGAGCGGCTGAAGGAGGTGAGTCTGAATCCTCTTCCTACTTGCACACGCTCCTAAAAGTCACCGCTGCACCGTGTAACACCGAATTGTTTTTTAGACTGATGGCCGAGTAGAGTTTGCAGAAAAATCAGTGGCGAAGCTGGAGAAGACAATCGATGACCTTGAAGGTAAAGGAGCTCCTCATAGTCCGGCTGCCACGTGTTCCCCTTGTCTGTGTCCTGACTACACTCCTTCACGAGCAGCCGGCACGTACATCATGAGAATCCTGCTGGATTGTCTTTGTACTTTGCCGGGGTGTCCGGAGTGAACTTGCCGAGTTGTCATACTCAGCTGTGCTTACCGGGTTGCCTTGCTTCTCTTTGCTGGGTTTTCCCATTGGACTGTCCATGCTTTCACCTGACCCCCCTCCCTTCTGACTGTACTTGCTCCTCTGGTGTACTCTGCTCTGACTTTTCTGTCCTCTGTCTTTTCCTGCTGCTCTATAGATGAGGTCTATGCTCAGAAGATGAAGTATAAGGCCATCAGTGAGGAGCTGGATAATGCCCTTAATGACATTACCTCCCTGTGAGCCTTCCACGGCCTGTCACCTCTGTCCATCCTCGGGTCCTGTCGCTGTCTCTGTTGCACACCTCTCCAGCCTGGATGCACACGGTCATTATCCTGGACGACCCTCCACACTTTCCTCCTTCTCCTCCTCTTCTAGCTCTCCGCTGCTTGCCCCATCTTCTGCGGTCACTGATGTCCGACACGGAGGTCTCGTCTTGTACATAAACTACAGATGGCTCTTGTGCTTCCTCTCATTCTCTTCCCAGATGTTATTATTGTGTTTTGTGTGATTACGTGTGAGTGGGGGGGCAGGAAGGACGATGACCCGGACACGTTACACTCCGGGCATGGAGGATTTTGCTGCTCCCGTTCATGGGTTTCCGTCGCACCGTGCGGTTCCATCACTGCTGAATAAAGTGCTTCTCTCCATTGCTGTCCTTTTATGTCTCCATCTTTCTCTCTCACCCACAAATTCAATCCCATCTTCTCCACGACCCCCAGATGTAGAATTGTGACTAATGGTATTCACAGAGTATCCCTATAGCTCATTAGATCCCCATGGGCATGAATAAAATGCAAGGAGGACTGACACAAGGCAGAGAGCAAAGTTATGTCAGGGTTTCTAGTTAGGTAATGAGCCCAATAGTGACTGTAATG
Organism: Eleutherodactylus coqui; assembly: GCA_035609135.1. NCBI lineage: Eukaryota > Metazoa > Chordata > Amphibia > Anura > Eleutherodactylidae > Eleutherodactylus > Eleutherodactylus coqui. The sequence goes on from CM069409.1 coordinate 1,715,488, forward strand.
GCGGTCATGAGTGGTAGTCCCATAATCAGTTCCCTTGGCAAAGACCTGACAGTTGCAGACATAAGAGGGTGCTTCCGAAATGTATAAGCTATAATATCTAATAGTGCAGCCGCATGAAGTGGTGGAGAACCCAAAATCTTCCAGGTAGAGGCCATATCTCTCATAACGTGGTCTGCAGAGCGCCACATGCAGGTGGAGTATATATGGTACATGTAGGTGGTAAGAGGGGCAGATTCAGCGCACACCATGGTCCCTTCCCTCCCTATGGTCCCATATATATATATATATATATATGGATGATGGGTCACTGAGGGGTAGGTGCCACTCATCCACATACTAGAACCCCCTTCCCTGGTACCTAGTTTTCATGGTACATGTTCGGAGGTTTGGGGTCTTGGACAGAGGTAAAATGCAGAACCTGGGTGTGCCAGTGCCCTACAGCAATCTGCAGCCACATTGGGGGACATGTGGTAAGTCCATTTCTCTTGGCCAGTTGTAGTCAGCACTGCCATCCAGTCACCTGCTGATTCTTCTCTCCTCCTAAGGCTCTAGATGTTTCTCTATGTTGCTGATTTCCTCCTTCTCTGCTGGAAGCTCTCTTCTAAAGACTCACAGATGCCACGATGGATTACTGCTAGTCTGTGTGGGTGCAGGCTGCCAGTCTGTGTGGGTGCAGGCTGCTGGTCTGTGTGGGTGCAGGCTGCTGGTCTGTGTGGGTGCAGGCTGCCGGTCTGTGTGGGTGCAGGCTGCTAGTCTGTGGGGGTGCAGGCTTGTGTGTGTGCAGGCTGCTAGTCTGTGTGGGTGCAGGCTGCCGCTCTGTGTGGGTGCGGGCTGCTAGTCTGTGTGGGTGCAGGCTGCTAGTCTGTGTGGGTGCAGGCTGCTGGCCTGTGTGGGTGCAGGCTGCTAGTCTGTGTGGGTGCAGGCTGCTGGCCTGTGTGGGTGCAGGCTACTGAACTGTGTGGGTGCAGGCTGCTAGTCTGTGTGGGTGCAGGCTGCTGCTCTGTGTGGGTGCAGGCTGCTGAACTGTGTGGGCGCAGGCTGCCGCTCTGGGCGCGGGCTGCCGCTCTGTGTGGGCGCGGGCTGCCGCTCTGTGTGGGCGCGGGCTGCCGCTCTGTGTGGGCGCGGGCTGCCGCTCTGTGTGGGCGCGGGCTGCCGATCTGTGTGGGCGCAGGCTGCCGCTCTGTGTGGGTGCAGGCTGCCGCTCTGTGTGGGTGCAGGCTGCCGCTCTGTGTGGGTGCAGGCTGCCGCTCTGTGTGGGTGCAGGCTGCTGCTCTGTGTGGGTGCAGGCTGCCGCTCTGTGTGGGTGCGGGCTGCTGGCCTGTGTGGGTGCAGGCTGCTGGCCTGTGTGGGTGCGGGCTGCCGCTCTGTGTGGGTGCGGGCTGCCGCTCTGTGTGGGTGCAGGCTGCTGCTCTGTGTGGGTGCAGGCTGCCGCTCTGTGTGGGTGCAGGCTGCCGCTCTGTGTGGGTGCAGGCTGCCGCTCTGTGTGGGTGCGGGCTGCCGCTCTGTGTGGGTGCGGGCTGCCGCTCTGTGTGGGTGCGGGCTGCCGCTCTGTGTGGGTGCGGGCTGCCGCTCTGTGTGGGTGCAGGCTGCTAGTCTGTGTGGGTGCAGGCTGCTGGCCTGTGTGGGTGCAGGCTGCTAGTCTGTGTGGGTGCAGGCTGCTGGCCTGTGTGGGTGCAGGCTGCTGAACTGTGTGGGTGCAGGCTGCTAGTCTGTGTGGGTGCAGGCTGCTGCTCTGTGTGGGTGCAGGCTGCTGAACTGTGTGGGCGCGGGCTGCCGCTCTGTGTGGGCGCGGGCTGCCGCTCTGTGTGGGCGCGGGCTGCCGCTCTGTGTGGGCGCGGGCTGCCGATCTGTGTGGGCGCGGGCTGCCGATCTGTGTGGGCGCGGGCTGCCGCTCTGTGTGGGTGCGAGCTGCCGCTCTGTGTGGGTGCGGGCTGCCGCTCTGTGTGGGTGCAGGCTGCCGCTCTGTGTGGGTGCGGGCTGCCGCTCTGTGTGGGTGCGGGCTGCCGCTCTGTGTGGGTGCGGGCTGCCGCTCTGTGTGGGTGCAAGGCTGCCGCGCTGTGTGGGTGCGGGCTGCCGCTCTGTGTGGGTGCCGGATCCTGCTCTGTGTGGGTGCAGGCTGCCGCTCTGTGTGGGTGCCGGCTGCCGCTCTGTGTGGGTGCCGGATCCTGCTCTGTGTGGGTGCAGGCTGCCGCTCTGTGTGGGTGCAGGCTGCCGCTCTGTGTGGGTGCCGGATCCTGCTCTGTGTGGGTGCAGGATCCTGCTCTGTGTGGGCGCAGGCTGCTGCTCTGTGTGGGTGCGGGCTGCCGCTCTGTGTGGGTGCAGGATCCTGCTCTGTGTGGGTGCGGGCTGCTGCTCTGTGTGGGTGCGGGCTGCTGCTCTGTGTGGGCGCGGGCTGCCGCTCTGTGTGGGTGCAGGATCCTGCTCTGTGTGGGTGCGGGCTGCCGCTCTGTGTGGGCGCGGGCTGCCGCTCTGTGTGGGCGCGGGCTGCCGCTCTGTGTGGGCGCGGGCTGCCGCTCTGTGTGGGCGCGGGCTGCCGCTCTGTGTGGGCGCAGGCTGCCGCTCTGTGTGGGCGCAGGCTGCCGCTCTGTGTGGGTGCCGGATCCTGCTCTGTGTGGGCGCGGGCTGCCGCTCTGTGTGGGTGCGGGCTGCTAGTCTGTGTGGGTGCAGGCTGCTAGTCTGTGTGGGTGCAGGTTGCCGCTCTGTGTGGGTGCAGGTTGCCGCTCTGTGTGGGCGCAGGCTGCCGCTCTGTGTGGGCGCGGGCTGCCGCTCTGTGTGGGCGCGGGCTGCCGCTCTGTGTGGGCGCGGGCTGCCGCTCTGTGTGGGTGCAGGCTGCTAGTCTGTGTGGGTGCAGGCTGCTAGTCTGTGTGGGTGCAGGCTGCTAGTCTGTGTGGGTGCAGGCTGCTAGTCTGTGTGGGTGCAGGCTGCTAGTCTGTGTGGGTGCAGGCTGCTGGCCTGTGTGGGCGCAGGCTGCTAGTCTGTGTAGGCGCAGGCTGCCGCTCTGTGTGGGCGCGGGCTGCCGCTCTGTGTGGGTGCAGGTTGCCGCTCTGTGTGGGTGCAGGTTGCCGCTCTGTGTGGGTGCGGGCTGCCGCTCTGGGTGGGTGCAGGCTGCCGCTCTGTGTGGGTGCGGGCTGCCGCTCTGTGTGGGTGCAGGCTGCCGCTCTGTGTGGGCGCGGGCTGCCGCTCTGTGTGGGTGCGGGCTGCCGGCCTGTGTGGGTGCGGGCTGCCGCTCTGTGTGGGTGCACAGGATAATGCACCATGTACATATGAGTATGCACTGAGGTAGCGGGTGAGCGGTCATGAGGGCCACATGGGGTGATGTTTGTAAGACGCACGTTGACCCGGGTACCATAAGCGGAGTGTGAGTGGTGGCTCACTTGGGTTGTCACCTTGGTCACCATTGTTGCGTTTGCTCCTCCAGAGACCTTGTCCCAGGCCAAGGATGAGAAGTTGGAAATTCAGCAGACGCTGGACCAGACGCTGGTGGAGCTGAACAACATGTAACCCCCCGGGGGCGCCACCTCCATCTTCATTTGTTTCCCACTGTCACGTTGTACCCGGTGGATATTGTGTCTCACGCTGTCACCCTCCCTGCTGCTGGATCTCCTCCAGATTCCCCAGAGAGGCGCGGTTTGTGAAAGGCCTCACGCTGCGCACTTCACGGGCCGCCATACCAGAGGAAGACGTCGTCCTGGAAGATGGCGGCTCTTTAATCACAATGACTTCATATGACAAACCCTGAAGGTGTGATGTATGATCTGTGTACCCCAATAAAAGCATCCTCACGTGTACAGCGGGCTCGCAGCGCTGCCTGACTCCTCCCCCCTGCCCGACAACCTTCCTTCTAGGCTTTCCTTACAGCGTAGTACTGCCAACGGCTCATGTGTCGGGGGATATACGAGCGGCTTGCTTGGCAATGTTGTGGTGCCAGAGGAACTGTGGAGTGCATTGCCAATGGGAAGTGTAAGAGCAGCGGCATCACTTCCTTCTACCCGCCTGCTGCCCAGTATCCTCCTGCCATATCTTCTATAGTGGTCTGTGGCGATTGGCATTCATTTAAAGGGCCTTTGCATGGGCCGATGGTTGTTAATCCCATCGATCATTGGTGGCGGCACGGATCGGGCCGAACGTCCGTATGAACGCCGCACCGATGCCATCGTATGTTGGCTCTGCTAACCACTCCCGATCCCCGTATCCTCCTCCACCGGGGCGTCCGCCGAGATGGGGCAGCAGTGGAGCGGCAACCAAGAATCGGCCACCGACAAGAGAGAACGGCACTGTAGTGCCCAACGGCGGCTGAAGGGGGCGCCACCCTGCACAAACACCTGTTTTAGGGGCCGTCAGTGTGGGCAAATCTTCAACCGCACACTATTGTCCAAAAACCAGATGAGAAGGTGGTGTCTGAGGGCGCCGTGGGCTACAATGGCGTGCAGCAGCCGGACGGCGGCGGACCGTTGTTTCTGTGCGGTTTGTCTGCTACGGTTTTCTGTTCCGCAAAAAAAAGTTAAAAAATTGAAAAAGTATTCTTAATTTGTTATTTTTGTAACAAGTGCGTGCGGAGAGTTCCGTCTGCCCGTCTGCACACGCTTAACGGACAGGAAAGAAATGTCAAACTACAAAACTTTATTAGAAAACGTTTACAGTGAACAACGTAGGTGGTTTTCTTCTGGGATGCGAACCGCGCCGCCAGCCTCACAGTACGGTACAGGCGGCTTTACACGCTTTTTAAGGTACTTTTCTTGCCTACATGAACGTGGCGGCGCAGTCAGGCCGCTCACCGGATACCCGTCTAATTGGGCAATACCCGTCGAAGACCTCTGGTCAGGCTGAAAACACGCTGCCCTAGGCGCAAATACACGCGGCGGTACGGAGCGGCGCCGGAACGGGGGACTTATTCTCCCTCGCCGGCAGCTCAAACTTTGTGCCAGACTGCAGGAGTTTGAAAAAAGAGGCAGGAAGCGAGCGGCCGGCCGATCCTCGCCGCATCCCGTGTTCACTGCATGGCCGCGCCTGCCTGTTCTCGACCAGTGAACTCCTGCTGACATCCGCGGTGTCGCTGTGTCCCGTTGTACGGCCGGCATTCTCACGCTCCTGTCATTAAGCCCTTTAAATCACAGGTGTGATCCGATGCGAGCGCTGCCTGACAGCACACAAAGTACAGTGAAATCCGTAGATACACGCAGGGTAGAGCTGTAGAGGATATGTATATACCTGCCGTGTGTAGAGGCATACATGTCTATAGATCAGTGCAGGTTGGTCCCCGAGGACCCTCACCATTTAGGTGTAATCCAGGCCAGTTTACCCATGTACTGAGTGATAGCTCCGTTCTCCCACAGTGGCCAGGATTGGTATTACAGATGAAAGTCCTGCTGAAATGAATGGATGTCATACCAGTCCTGGCCACTGCAGTGAGAATGGCGCTGTCTGCCTCCTTCAGAGTGCAGCGGCGGTCCTGGATGACGATCTACTATTGATGAGCTCAGCTAAGGACAGGCTATGACAGGTATACAACTGGACAGGCCCTTTAATGAATGCAGATCTACATGCTGCCATGTAAAAGGGCCGTGTGCTCCATCCAGAGCTGCATTCACTGTTCTGCTGGCACCTCCAGACTCTGTTGAGTGCGCGCCGTACAATGTGGTTGTTCCCAGCAGGAGAAGCCAAGTCATCTTGTAGATGTGAGACCTTCTAATGGCCACAACAATACATGATGGTAACGCAGCTTCCACCCTCTCAGGGCTCTTCATCAGACACGGGGCTCATTTACACGGGGGTCTGCATACAATGCTGCGGCTCTCACATGTTGTACACATTACAGCCCATACGCTTTGCCCTCACAAACCGCGTACGGGCTGCGATTTGCACTGGGCATGCCCGCGAATCTGACGGCACAGACGGGCGCAGTGTGGTTTGTTCCCTGTTCAGACAGAGGATGCGTGTGGAAGCGCTGCCCCTTCACAAAGCATGCGGGTTGTTTCATACAAGGGCTGCGCATGAGACACGGAGAAACCAAGCGTGCTGCGGCGATTTACTCCTCCTGCGTATCGCAGCGCCCAGAGGTGTGCAGGGGAGAGTGACAGACCACAGACGTTCACTGCCTCCAGTCACGGTGGTACACGGGAAACGTGTGTGTAATATGTGGTGACAATACACCGTGTGAGTGAGCCGCAATGGAATAGGTCTGAAGAGGCATATATATATATACTAGCTGATATACCCGGCTTCGCCCGAGTTAATTTGGTACTGGTGTTTATCTGGTGTTAACACGGAAAATCTTATGAAGTCGTGGCTACTTTAGAGATACCGAGGAAAAACATATGTTCACCATTTTGCATAGTTCTCTGCGTTACCCAGAAAACACCACGTGGAGGTAACCATGCAACGCTTCCTTCATATAAAATGACATCAGGAAGTGAGAGAATTAGATTACGTACATAAAATTTGGATGCTAATTCTTTTGCGCTTAGAATTGACTAATGCAGTTGGGACCCATTAACTTTTCCTATTTATGACATAATTAATGCTCGTGCCAAATTTCCTGTTTCTATGACACTGGAAAGTGAAAAAATTACATTCCGCACGTAGAATTTCGACGCCAATTCTTTTGCGCTAGAATTGAATAATCGAGTTAGGACCCAATAGCTTTTCCTATTTATGACATAATCAATGCTCGTGCCAAATTTCCCGTTTCTATGACATCGGGAAGTGAGAGATTTAGATTATGTACGTAAAATTTTGACGCCAATTATTTTGCGCTAGAATTGAATAATCGAGTTGGGACCCAATTTCTTTTCCTATTTTGGAGATAATCTATGCTTGCGCCAAATTTCATGTTTCTACGACATTGGGAAGTTGGAGAACTTTTGGCGAGTCAGTCAGTGAGTCAGTGAGGGCTTTCGTCTTTATATATATAGACTAGCTGATATACCCGGCTTTGCCCGAGTTAATTTGGTACTGGTGTTTATCTGGTGTTCACATGGAAAATCTTATGAAGTCGTGGTTACTTTAGAGATACTGAGGAAAAACATATGTTCCCCATTTTGCATAGTTCTCTGCGTTACCCAGAAAACACCACGGGAGGTAACCATGCGACGTTTCCTTTATATAAAATGACATCAGGAAGTGAGAGAATTAGATTACGTACGTAAAATTTGGATGCTAATTCTTTTGCGCTTAGAATTGAATAATCGAGTTGGGACCCATTAGCTTTTCCTATTTATGACATAATCAATGCCCGTGCCAAAATTCACTGACTCACTCACTGACTGACTGACTCACTGACTGACTCGCCAAAAGTTCTCCAACTTCCTAATGTCGTAGAAACATGAAATTTGGCGCGAGCATAGATTATGTCATAAATAGGAAAAGAAAATGGGTCCCAACTCGATTTTTCAATTCTAGCGCAAAAGAATTGGCGTCAAAATTTAACGTACATAATCTAAATCACTCACTTCCCAATGTCATAGAAACGGGAAATTTGGCACCAGCATTGATTATGTCATAAATAGGAAAAGCTAATGGGTCCCAACTCGATTATTCAATTCTATGCGCAAAAGAATTAGCGTCCAAATTTTACGTGCGGAATGTAATTTTCCCACTTCCCAATGTCATAGAAACGGGAAATTTGGGACGAGCATTGACTATGTCATAAAAAAGAAAAGCTAATGGGTCCCAACTCGATTATTCAATTCTATGCGCCAAAGAATTAGCGTCCAAATTTTACGTACGGAATCTAAATCTCTCACTTCCCAATGTCATAGATACGTGAAATTTGGCAGGAGCATTGACTATGTCATAAATAGGAAAAGTTAATAGGTCCCAACTAGGGATGAGCGAACGTACTCGTCCGAGCTTGATGCTCGGGCGAATATTAGCGTGTTCGGGATGCTCGTTACTCGTGACGAGTACCACGCGATGTTCCGGTTACTTTCACTTTCCTCTCTGAGACATTAGCGCGCTTTTCTGGCCAATTGAAAGACAGGGAAGGCATTACAACTTCCCCCTGCGACGTTCAAGCCCTATACCACCCCCCTGCTGTGAGTGGCTGGGGAGATCAGGTGTCACCCGAGTATAAAAGTCGGCCCCTCCCGCGGCTCGCCTAAGATGCGTTGTGAGATAGCTGAGGGACAGTGCTGCTGGTGCCGGAGCTGCTATAGGGAGAGCGTTAGGAGTTAGTGTAGGCTTCAAGAACCCCAACGGTCCTTCTTAGGGCCACATCTAACCGTGTGCAGTACTGTGGAGGCTGCTGTTAGCAGTGTTGCACATTTTTTTTTCCCCCAAATCGGCCATGCAGAGCATTGCGCCCTGCAGTAATACTCCAGGGACAGAATTGTGTAGGCAGGGCCAGAAGACATATTTTATTGATTGAATATACGCAGTGGGCCTTTCCTTTTAAAAAAAAGGGCCAAAAAATTCTATTTGGCCTGCCTCTGACAGTCCTCAGCGTTCTGGGTCCGTGTGTGCTGGGTGGAGAACGTAAACAAAAATCATACGCAGCCAGCTAAGTTTAACAGCAGGCTTGCGCCAATTTATTTCCTGGCTGGGAAATCACCGCTCTGCTGCAGTTAATAGCACTGCAGTTCTGTGACACACAGCAGGGCCACAACACATTTATTATTGATTGAATATACGCAGTGGGCCTTTCCTGTAAAAAAAAAGGGCAAAAATTGTATTTGGCCTGCAGGCTTGCGCCAATTTATTTCCTGGCTGGGAAATCAAATCACTGGTAATACACCATGCTGAGGGGTAGGGGTAGGCCTATAGGACGTGGACGCGGGCGAGGACGCGGAGGCCCAAGTCAGGGTGTGGGCACAGGCCGAGCCAGTGCGGTGGCCAGGGGTAGAGGCAGGGCCAGACCGAATAATCCACCAACTGGTTCCCAAAGCGCCCCCTCGCGCCATGCCACCCTGCAGAGGTCAAGGTGCTCTACGGTGTGGCAGTTTTTCACAGAGACGCCTGACGACCGACGAACAGTGGTGTGCAACCTTTGTCGCGCCAAGATCAGCTGGGGAGGCACCACCAACAGCCTCACCACCACCAGCATGCGCAGACATATGATGGCCAAGCACCCCACAAGGTGGGACGATGCCCGTTCACCGCCTCCGGTTTGCACCACTGCCTCTCCCCCTGTGCCCCAACCTGCCACTGAGATCCAACCCCCCTCTGAGGACACAAGCACTACCGTCTCCTGGCCTGCACCCACACCCTCACCTCCGCTGTCCTCGGCCCCATCCAGCAATGTCTCTCAGCGCACCGTCCAGACCTCGCTAGCGCCACAGTTTGAGCGCAAGCGCAAGTACGCCGCCACGTACCCGCACGCTCAAGGGTTAAACGTGCACATTGCAAAATTTATCAGCCTAGAGATGCTGCCGTATAGGCTTGTGGAAACGGAGGCTTTCAAAAGCATGATGGCGGCGGCGGCCCCGCGCTACTCGGTTCCCAGTCGCCACTACTTTTCCCGATGTGCCGTCCCAGGCCTGCACGACCACGTCTCCCGCAACATTGTACGCGCCCTCACCAACGCGGTTACTGCCAAGGTCCACTTAACAACGGACACGTGGACAAGCACAGGCGGGCAGGGCCACTATATCTCCCTGACGGCACATTGGGTGAATTTAGTGGAGGCTGGGACAGAGTCAGAGCCTGGGACCGCTCACGTCCTACCCACCCCCCGAATTGCGGGCCCCAGCTCGGTGGTGGTATCTGCGGGGGTGTATGCTTCCTCCACTAAACCACCCTCCCACTCCTCCTACGCAACCTCTGTCTCGCAATCAAGATGTGTCAGCAGCAGCAGCACGTCGCCAGCAGTCGGTGTCACGCGGCGTGGCAGCACAGCGGTGGGCAAGCGTCAGCAGGCCGTGCTGAAACTACTCAGCTTAGGAGAGAAGAGGCACACGGCCCACGAACTCCTGCAGGGTCTGACAGAGCAGACCGACCACTGGCTTGCGCCGCTGAGCCTCCAACCGGGCATGGTCGTGTGTGACAACGGGCGTAACCTGGTGGCGGCTCTGCAGCTCGGCAGCCTCACGCACGTGCCATGCCTGGTCCATGTCTTTAATTTGGTGGTTCAGCGCTTTCTGAAAAGCTACCCAAACTTGTCAGACCTGCTCGGAAAGGTGCGCCGGCTCAGCGCACATTTCCGCAAGTCCCACACGCACGCTGCCACCCTGCGGACCCTGCAACATCGGTTTAATCTGCCAGTGCACCGACTGCTGTGCGACGTGCCCACACAGTGGAACTCTACGCTCCACATGTTGGCCAGGCTCTATGAGCAGCGTAGAGCTATAGTGGAATACCAACTCCAACATGGGCGGCGCAGTGGGAGTCAGCCTCCTCAATTATTTACCGAAGAGTGGGCCTGGTTGGCAGCCATCTGCCAGGTCCTTGGAAAGTTTGAGGAGTCTACCCAGGTGGTGAGCGGCGATGCTGCAATCATTAGCGTCACCATTCCTCTGCTATGCCTCTTGAGAAGTTCCCTGCAAAGCATAAAGGCAGACGCTTTGGAATCAGAAACGGAGGCGGGGGAAGACAGTATGTCGCTGGATAGTCAGGGCACCCTCCTGTCTATATCTCAGCGCGTTGAGGAGGAGGAGGAGGGGGAGGAGCATGAGGAGGATGAGGAGGAGGGGGATGAGACAGCTTGGCCCACTGCTGAGGGTACAGATGCAGCTTGCCTGTCATCCTTTCAGCGTGTATGGCCAGAGGAGGAGGAGGAGGAGGAGGAGGATCCTGAAAGTGATCTTCCGAGTGAGGACAGCCATGTGTTGCGTACAGGTACCCTGGCACACATGGCTGACTTCATGTTAGGATGCCTTTCTCGTGACCCTCGCGTTACACGCATTCTGGCCACTACGGATTACTGGGTGTACACACTGCTCGATCCACGGTATAAGGAGAGCCTTTGCACTCTCATTCCCGAAGAGGAAAGGGGTTCGAGAATGATGCTATACCACAGGGCGCTGGTGGACAAACTGATGGTAAACTTCCCATCCGACAGCGTTAGTGGCCGAAGGCGCAGTTCCGAGGGCCAGGTAGCAGGGGAGGCGCAGAGATCAGGCAGCATGTACAGCGCAGGCAGGGGAACACTCTCTAAGGCCCTTGACTGCTTTATGGCTCCCCAGCAAGACTGTGTCACCGATCCCCAGTCAAGGCTGAGTTGGCGGGAGCACTGTAAAAGGATGGTGAGGGAATACGTAGCCGATCGCACGACCGTCCTCGGTGACGCCTCTGCCCCCTACAACTACTGGGTGTCGAAGCTGGACACGTGGCCTGAACTCGCGCTGTATGCCCTGGAGGTGCTTGCTTGCCCTGCGGCTAGCGTCTTGTCAGAGAGGGTGTTTAGTGCGGCTGGGGGAATCATCACAGATAAGCGTACCCGCCTGTCAACCGACAGTGCCGACAGGCTTACACTCATCAAGATGAACAAAGCCTGGATTTCCCCAGACTTCTCTTCTCCACCAGCGGACAGCAGCGATACCTAAACAATACGTAGGCTGCACCCGCGGATGGAAGCATCGTTCTGTATCCCCATCCAAAACGGGGACCTTTTAGCTTCATCAATCTGTGTCTAATATTCCTCCTCCTCCTCCTGCTCCTCCTCCTGAAACCTCACGTAATCACGCTGAACGGGCAATTTTTCTTAGGCCCACAAGGCTCACTCATAATTTTTCTAAACAATTTTTATACGTTTCAATGCTCATTAAAGCGTTGAAACTTTAACTTGAACCAATTTTTCGTTAAACTGGGCTGCCTCCAGGCCTAGTTACCACTTAAGCCACATTAACCAAAGCGATTAATGGGTTTCACCTGCCCTCTTGGTTGGGCATGGCCAATTTTTTCTGAGGTACATTAGTACTGTTGGTGCACCAATTTTTTTGGGCCCTCACCTACAGTGTAATCATAGTAATTTCTATGTTCTTCGCCTGCACTCATGGTACAGCAAGGTGTGTGGGGTTGGCCTACACTTTAGCTACATAAATGTAACTGGGGCCTTGTCTATACTGCAGCTACTGAAATGTGAAAGAGACTGTTATCTCCCTAAACTGCTGCAATGGGAATGTTACTGGGGCCTGTCTTGAGTGCTACTATTACTGAAATGGAACTAAGACTGCGCTCCCCCTATACTGCTGCTAGTGATATGTTAGTGGGGCCTGTCCCTAATGCTACCGCTGAAATGTTAATAATTCTGGGCTCTGCCTATACCGCTGCTAATGGTATGTCACTGGGGTGTGGAAACAGAGGCTTCACAAAGACATGATGGCGGCGAGGCCATTTCCCACCAACGCTGTTACTGTTAAGGTGCATATAACCACGGACACGTGTAGAGGACACATAGTGCCTCCAAAACATCCCCCTCCTCCTCCAACAATGAAAACATTCTTGGCAAATACCTTTGCATTGGTCCGTCTGGTGGCAGTCCAAGAATTTCACCTTTAACGACACAACAAGAGAGCCCCCCCACCCCACCCCCCGCCACGGCCCACTTAATCCTGGCCACATTCCGAAAACCAACAAAATACAACCGTGCTACTAGGTCCGCAGTCACCACCACATTACCACCAACGAGGTTACTGTTAAGGTACATATTACCAATCTGACTGGGGCATGCACTGTGGGCTGAAGCCCACCTCTATTAAGCACGACATTACTACCTCAGCTGTGTTGGGCAATGCAATGGGATATATTTATGTACCGCCGGTGGGTTCCAGGGAGCCACCCATGCTGTAGGTGCACACGGAGTTCAACCTACATCTGTCCACTTGTAAAGAACCCCAGTCAGACTGGGGCATGCAGTGTGGGCCGAAGCCCACCTGCATTTCATCTGACGTTAGCTCTGCTGTCCAGGGCACTGCAATGGGATACATTTATGTACAGCGGGTGGGTTCCAGGGAGCCACCCATACTGTGGGTGCACACGGAATTCCCATTGCGGAGTTGTACCTGCCTGTGACTATTTATAAAAAACCGCGGTCTGACTGGGGCATGCAGACACCTTGACAGAATGAATAGTGTGTGGCACATAGGTTCCCCATTGCTATGCCCACGTGTGCAGCTCCAGATGGAGGTGGCACAGGATTGGATTTCTCATTGCTTCTGTACAGCATTGTGGACTATCGCCCCGCCCCTTTTATGGGGGGGTCGCTGCCTAGCCGTGCCAACCCTCTGCAGTGTGTGCCTGCTTTTCCTGTGGCAGACGCACTTATAAATAGACATGAGGGTGGCATGGCATGAGGGCAGCTGAAGGCTGCACAGGGACACTTTGGTGTGCGCTGTGGACACTGGGTCGTGTAGGGGGGGGGGGGGGGGGTTGGGCAGCATGTAACCCAGGAGAAGTGGCAGCGGAGTGTCATGCAGGCAGTGATTGTGCTTTGTTGGAGGTAGTGTGGTGCTTAGCTAAGGTATGCCATGCTAATGAGGGTTTTTCAGAAGTAAAAGTTGTTGGGGGGGGTGCACTCTTGCCGCTATTGTGGCTTAATAGTGGGACCTGTGAACTTGAGATGCAGTCCAACATGTTGCCCCTCGCCTGCCCTATCCGTTGCTGTGTCGTTCCCATCACTTTCTTGAATTGCCCAGATTTTCACACATGAAAACCTTAGCGAGCATCGGCGAAATACAAAAATGCTCGGGTCGCCCATTGACTTCAATGGGGTTCGTTACTCGAAACGAACCCTCGAGCATCGCGAAAAATTCGTCCCGAGTAACGAGCACCCGAGCATTTTGGTGCTCGCTCATCTCTAGTCCCAACTCCATTATTCAATTCTAAGTGCAAAAGAATTAGCATCCAAATTTTACGTACGTAATCTAATTCTCTCACTTCCTGATGTCATTTTATATAAAGGAAACGTCGCATGGTTACCTCCCGTGGTGTTTCCTGGGTAACGCAGAGAACTATGCAGAATGGTGAACATATGTTTTTCCTCGGTATCTCTAAAGCAGCCACGACTTCATAAGATTTTCCGTGTGAACAGCAGATAAACACCAGTACCAAATTAACTCGGGCGAAGCCGGGTATATCAGCTAGTCTATATATATACACACACACACACACATAGAGATACACGGTGCAGGGAGGATCGGCCACTATCTCCCCCCGCTTGTAGTATATGCACGGTGCAGGAGGATCGGCCACTATCTCCCCCTACTGGTAGTATATGCATGGTGCAGGGAGGATCGGCCGCTATCTCCCCCCGCTGGTAGTATATGCACAGTGCAGCAGGATCGGCCACTATCTCCCCCTACTGGTAGTATAAACATGGTGCAGGGAGGATCGGCCACTATCTCCCCCCGCTGGTAGTATATGCACGGTGCAGGAGGATCGGCCACTATCTCCCCCTACTGGTAGTATATGCATGGTGCAGGGAGGATCGGCCGCTATCTCCCCCCGCTGGTAGTAGATACATGGTGCAGGAGGATCGGCCACTATCTCCCCCCGCTGGTAGTATATGCACGGTGCAGGGAGGATCGGCCGCTATCTCCCCCTACTGGTAGTATATACATGGTGCAGGAGGATCGGCCACTATCTCCCCCTACTGGTAGTATATACACGGTGCAGGGAGGATCGGCCACTATCTCCCCCCGCTGGTAGTATATGCACGGTGCAGGGAGGATCGGCCACTATCTCCCCCCGCTGGTAGTATATGCACGGTGCAGGGAGGATCGGCCGCTATCTCCCCCTACTGGTAGTATATACATGGTGCAGGGAGGATCGGCCGCTATCTCCCCCTTCTGGTAGTATATACATGGTGCAGGGAGGATCGGCCGCTATCTCCCCCCGCTGGTAGTATATACATGGTGCAGGGAGGATCGGCCGCTATCTCCCCCCGCTGGTAGTATATACATGGTGCAGGAGGATCGGCCACTATCACCCCCTACTGGTAGTATATACATGGTACAGGGAGGATAGGCCGCTATCTCCCCCTACTGGTAGTATATATATGGTGCAGGGAGGATCGGCCGCTATCTCCCCCTACTGGTAGTATATACATGGTGCAGGGAGGATCGGCCGCTATCTCCCCCTTCTGGTAGTATATACATGGTGCAGGGAGGATCGGCCGCTATCTCCCCCCGCTGGTAGTATATACATGGTGCAGGGAGGATCGGCCGCTATCTCCCCCCGCTGGTAGTATATACATGGTGCAGGAGGATCGGCCACTATCACCCCCTACTGGTAGTATATACATGGTGCAGGGAGGATGGGCCGCTATGTCCCCCTACTGGTAGTATATATATGGTGCAGGGAGGATCGGCCGCTATCTCCCCCTACTGGTAGTATATACACGGTACAGGGAGGATGGGCCGCTATCTCCCCCCCCCTGGTAGTATATACATGGTGCAGGGAGGATGGGCCGCTATGTCCCCCTACTGGTAGTATATACACGGTACAGGGAGGATGGGCCGCTATCTCCCCCTACTGGTAGTATATACATGGTGCAGGGAGGATCGGCCGCTATCTCCCCCTACTGGTAGTATATACATGGTGCAGGGAGGATCGGCCGCTATCTCCCTCCGCTGGTAGTATATACATAGTGCAGGGAGGATCGGCCGCTATCTCCCCCCGCTGGTAGTATATACATGGTGCAGGGAGGATCGGCCGCTATCTCCCCCTACTGCTAGTATATACATGGTGCAGGGAGGATCGGCCGCTATCTCCCCCCGCTGGTAGTATATACATAGTGCAGGGAGGATCGGCCGCTATCTCCCCCCGCTGGT
Organism: Eleutherodactylus coqui; assembly: GCA_035609135.1. Taxonomy (NCBI): domain Eukaryota; kingdom Metazoa; phylum Chordata; class Amphibia; order Anura; family Eleutherodactylidae; genus Eleutherodactylus; species Eleutherodactylus coqui. Next base: position 1,731,192 of record CM069409.1, read on the forward strand.
AGTATATACATGGTGCAGGGAGGATCAGTCGCTATCTCCCCCTACTGGTAGTATATGCACGGTGCAGGGAGGATGGGCCGCTATCTCCCCCTGCTGGTAGTATATACACGGTGCAGGAAGGATTGGCCGCTATCTCCGCCTATTGGTAGTATATACACGGTGCAGGAGAATCGTCCGCTATCTCCCCCCGCTGGTAGTATATACATGGTGCAGGGAGGATCGGCCGCTATCTCCCCCTACTGGTAGTATATACATGGTGCAGGGAGGATCGGCCGCTATCTCTCCCTACTGGTAGTATATACATGGTGCAGGGAGGATCAGCCGCTATCTCCCCCTACTGGTAGTATATACATGGTGCAGGGAGGATCGGCCACTATCTCCCCCCCCACCCCCGCTGGCAGTATATACATGGTGCAGGGAGGATGGGCCGCTATCTCCCCCTACTGGTAGTATATACACGGTGCAGGGAGGATCGGCCGCTATCTCCCCCTACTGGTAGTATATACACGGTGTAGGGAGGATCAGTCGCTATCTCCCCCTACTGGTAGTATATACATGGTGCAGGGAGGATCGGCCACTATCTCCCCCCGCTGGTAGTATATACACGGTGCAGGGAGGATCGGCCGTCCGCTTTCTCCCACCGCTGGTAGTATATACATGGTGCAGGGAGGATCAGCCGCTATCTCCCCCTACTGGTAGTATATACATGGTGCAGGGAGGATGGGCCGCTCTCTCCCCCCGCTGGTAGTATATACATGGTGCAGGGAGGATCGGCCGCTATCTCCCCCTACTGGTAGTATATACATGGTGCAGGGAGGATCGGCCGCTATCTCCCCCTACTGGTAGTATATACATGGTGCAGGGAGGATGGGCCGCTATCTCCCCCTACTGATAGTATATACATGGTGCAGGGAGGATGGGCCGCTATGTCCCCCTACTGGTAGTATATACATGGTGCAGGGAGGATGGGCCGCTATCTCCCCCTACTGGTAGTATATACATGGTGCAGGGAGGATCGGCCGCCATCTCCCCCTACTGGTAGTATATACATGGTACAGGGAGGATCGGCCGCTATCTCCCCCTACTGGTAGTATATACATGGTGCAGGGAGGATCGGCCGGCCGCTATCTCCCCCCGCTGGTAGTAGATACATGGTGCAGGGAGGATGGGCCGCTCTCTCCCCCCGCTGGTAGTATATACATGGTGCAGGGAGGATCCGCCGCTATCTCCCCCTACTGGTAGTATATACATGGTGCAGGGAGGATGGGCCACTATCTCCCCCCTACTGGTAGTATATACATGGTGCAGGAGGATCTGCCGCTATCTCCCCCTACTGGTAGTATATACACGGTGCAGGAGGATCGGCCGCTATCTCCCCCTACTGGTAGTATATACATGGTGCAGGGAGGATCGGCCACTATCACCCCCTACTGGTAGTATATACATGGTGCAGGGAGGATCAGCCGCTATCTCCCCCTACTGGTAGTATATACATGGTGCAGGGAGGATCGGCCGCTATCTCCCCCCGCTGGTAGTATATACATGGTGCAGGGAGGATCAGCCGCTATCTCCCCCTACTGGTAGTATATACATGGTGCAGGGAGGATCGGCCACTATCTCCCCCCTACTGGTAGTATATACATGGTGCAGGGAGGATCGGCCGCTCTCTCCCCCCGCTGGTAGTATATACATGGTGCAGGGAGGATCGGCCGCTATCTCCCCCTACTGGTAGTATATACATGGTGCAGGGAGGATCGGCCACTATCTCCCCCCTACTGGTAGTATATACATGGTGCAGGGAGGATCGGCCGCTATCTCCCCCCTACTGGTAGTATATACATGGTGCAGGAGGATCTGCCGCTATCTCCCCCTACTGGTAGTATATACATGGTGCAGGGAGGATCAGCCGCTATCTCCCCCTACTGGTAGTATATACATGGTGCAGGGAGGATCGGCCACTATCTCCCCCTACTGGTAGTATATACATGGTGCAGGGAGGAGCGGCCGCTATCTCCCCCTACTGGTAGTATATACATGGTGCAGGGAGGATCGGCCGCTATCTCCCCCTACTGGTAGTATATACATGGTGCAGTGAGGATCGGACGCTATCTCCCCCTTCTGGTAGTATATACATGGTGCAGGGAGGATCAGCCGCTATCTCCCCCCACTGGTAGTATATACATGGTGCAGGGAGGATCGGCCGCTATCTCCCCCTACTGGTAGTATATACATAGTGCAGGGAGGATCGGCCGCTATCTCCCCCTACTGGTAGTATATACATGGTGCAGGGAGGATCAGCCGCTATCTCCCCCCACTGGTAGTATATACATGGTGCAGGGAGGATCAGTCGCTATCTCCCCCTACTGGTAGTATATGCACGGTGCAGGGAGGATGGACCACTATCTCCCCCCCTCTGGTAGTATATACATGGTGCAGGGAGGATCAGCCGCTATCTCCCCCTACTGGTAGTATATACATGGTGCAGGGAGGATCAGCCGCTATCTCCCCCTACTGGTAGTATATACACGGTGCAGGGAGGATTGGCCGCTATCTCCGCCTATTGGTAGTATATACACGGTGCAGGAGGATCGTCCGCTATCTCCCCCCGCTGGTAGTATATACATGGTGCAGGGAGGATCGGCCACTATCTCCCCCCCCGCTGGCAGTATATACTTGGTGCAGGGAGGATGGGCCGCTATCTCCCCCTACTGACAGTATATACACGGTGCAGGGAGGATCGGCCGCTATCCCCCCCCGCTGGTAGTATATATATGGTGCGGGGAGGATCGGCCGCTATCTCCCCCTACTGATAGTATATACACGGTGCAGGGAGGATGGGCCGCTATCTCCCCCTACTGATAGTATATACACGGTGCAGGGAGGATCGGCCGCTATCTCCCCCTACTGGTAGTATATACACGGTGCAGGGAGGATCGGCCGCTATCTCCCCCTACTGGTAGTATATACACGGTGTAGGGAGGATCAGTCGCTATCTCCCCCTACTGGTAGTATATGCACGGTGCAGGGAGGATGGGCCGCTATCTCCCCCCGCTGGTAGTATATACACGGTGCAGGGAGGATCGGCCGTCCGCTTTCTCCCACCGCTGGTAGTATATACATGGTGCAGGGAGGATCGGCCGCTATCTCCCCCCACTGGTAGTATATACATGGTGCAGGGAGGATTGGCCGCTATCTCCCCCTACTGGTAGTATATACATAGTGCAGGGAGGATCGGCCGCTATCTCCCCCTACTGGTAGTATATACATGGTACAGGGAGGATGGGCCGCTATCTCCCCCTACTGGTAGTATATACATGGTGCAGGGAGGATCGGCCGCTATCTCCCCCTACTGGTAGTATATACATGGTGCAGGGAGGATCAGTCGCTATCTCCCCCTACTGGTAGTATATGCACGGTGCAGGGAGGATGGACCGCTATCTCCCCCCCTCTGGTAGTATATACATGGTGCAGGGAGGATCAGCCGCTATCTCCCCCTACTGGTAGTATATACATGGTGCAGGGAGGATCAGCCGCTATCTCCCCCTACTGGTAGTATATACACGGTGCAGGGAGGATTGGCCGCTATCTCCGCCTATTGGTAGTATATACACGGTGCAGGAGGATCGTCCGCTATCTCCCCCCGCTGGTAGTATATACATGGTGCAGGGAGGATCGGCCACTATCTCCCCCCCCGCTGGCAGTATATACTTGGTGCAGGGAGGATGGGCCGCTATCTCCCCCTACTGACAGTATATACATGGTGCAAAGAGGATCGGCCGCTATCTCCCCCTACTGGTAGTATATACATGGTGCAGGGAGGATCGGCCACTATCTCCCCCCTACTGGTAGTATATACATGGTGCAGGAGGATCTGCCGCTATCTCCCCCTACTGGTAGTATATACATGGTGCAGGGAGGATCAGCCGCTATCTCCCCCTACTGGTAGTATATACATGGTGCAGGGAGGATCGGCCACTATCTCCCCCTACTGGTAGTATATACATGGTGCAGGGAGGAGCGGCCGCTATCTCCCCCTACTGGTAGTATATACATGGTGCAGGGAGGATCGGCCGCTATCTCCCCCTACTGGTAGTATATACATGGTGCAGGGAGGATCGGCCGCTATCTCCCCCTACTGGTAGTATATACATGGTGCAGGGAGGATCGGCCGCTATCTCCCCCTACTGGTAGTATATACATGGTGCAGGGAGGATCGGCCGCTATCTCCCCCTACTGGTAGTATATACATGGTGCAGGGAGGATCGGCCGCTATCTCCCCCTACTGGTAGTATATACATGGTGCAGTGAGGATCGGACGCTATCTCCCCCTTCTGGTAGTATATACATGGTGCAGGGAGGATCAGCCGCTATCTCCCCCCACTGGTAGTATATACATGGTGCAGGGAGGATCGGCCGCTATCTCCCCCTACTGGTAGTATATACATAGTGCAGGGAGGATCGGCCGCTATCTCCCCCTACTGGTAGTATATACATGGTGCAGGGAGGATCAGCCGCTATCTCCCCCCACTGGTAGTATATACATGGTGCAGGGAGGATCAGTCGCTATCTCCCCCTACTGGTAGTATATGCACGGTGCAGGGAGGATGGACCGCTATCTCCCCCCCTCTGGTAGTATATACATGGTGCAGGGAGGATCAGCCGCTATCTCCCCCTACTGGTAGTATATACATGGTGCAGGGAGGATCAGCCGCTATCTCCCCCTACTGGTAGTATATACACGGTGCAGGGAGGATTGGCCGCTATCTCCGCCTATTGGTAGTATATACACGGTGCAGGAGGATCGTCCGCTATCTCCCCCCGCTGGTAGTATATACATGGTGCAGGGAGGATCGGCCACTATCTCCCCCCCCGCTGGCAGTATATACTTGTTGCAGGGAGGATGGGCCGCTATCTCCCCCTACTGACAGTATATACACGGTGCAGGGAGGATCGGCTGCTATCCCCCCCCGCTGGTAGTATATATATGGTGCGGGGAGGATCGGCCGCTATCTCCCCCTACTGATAGTATATACACGGTGCAGGGAGGATGGGCCGCTATCTCCCCCTACTGATAGTATATACACGGTGCAGGGAGGATCGGCCGCTATCTCCCCCCGCTGGTAGTATATACACGGTGCAGGGAGGATCGGCCGCTATCTCCCCCTACTGGTAGTATATACACGGTGTAGGGAGGATCAGTCGCTATCTCCCCCTACTGGTAGTATATGCACGGTGCAGGGAGGATGGGCCGCTATCTCCCCCCGCTGGTAGTATATACACGGTGCAGGGAGGATCGGCCGTCCGCTTTCTCCCACCGCTGGTAGTATATACATGGCGCAGGGAGGATGGGCCGCTATCTCCCCCTACTGGTAGTATATACATGGTGCAGGGAGGATCGGCCGCCATCTCCCCCTACTGGTAGTATATACATGGTGCAGGGAGGATGGGCCGCTCTCTCCCCCCGCTGGTAGTATATACATGGTGCAGGGAGGATCGGCCGCTATCTCCCCCTACTGGTAGTATATACATGGTGCAGGGAGGATGGGCCGCTCTCCCCCCGCTGGTAGTATATACAAGGTGCAGGGAGGATCGGCCGCTATCTCCCCCTACTGGTAGTATATACATGGTGCAGGGAGGATCGGACGCTATCTCCCCCTACTGGTAGTATATACATGGTGCAGGGAGGATCGGCCACTATCTCCCCCTACTGGTAGTATATACATAGTGCAGGGAGGATCGGCCACTATCTCCCCCTACTGGCAGTATATACATGGTGCAGGGAGGATCAGCCGCTATCTCCCCCCACTGGTAGTATATACATGGTGCAGGGAGGATCAGTCGCTATCTCCCCCTACTGGTAGTATATGCACGGTGCAGGGAGGATGGACCGCTATCTCCCCCCCTCTGGTAGTATATACATGGTGCAGGGAGGATCAGCCGCTATCTCCCCCTACTGGTAGTATATACACGGTGCAGGGAGGATTGGCCGCTATCTCCGCCTATTGGTAGTATATACACGGTGCAGGAGGATCGTCCGCTATCTCCCCCCGCTGGTAGTATATACACGGTGCAGGGAGGATCGGCCACTATCTCCCCCTACTGGTAGTATATACATGGTGCAGGGAGGATGGGCCGCTATCTCCCCCTACTGGTAGTATATACACGGTGCAGGGAGGATCGGCCGCTATCTCCCCCTACTGGTAGTATATACACGGTGCAGGGAGGATTGGCCGCTATCTCCGCCTATTGGTAGTATATACACGGTGCAGGAGGATCGTCCGCTATCTCCCCCCGCTGGTAGTATATACACGGTGCAGGGAGGATCGGCCACTATCTCCCCCTGCTGGTAGTATATACATGGTGCAGGGAGGATCGGCCGCTATCTCCCCCTACTGATAGTATATACATGGTGCAGGGAGGATCGGCCACTATCTCCCCCCCCCGCTGGCAGTATATACTTGGTGCAGGGAGGATGGGCCGCTATCTCCCCCTACTGATAGTATATACACGGTGCAGGGAGGATCGGCCGCTATCCCCCCCCGCTGGTAGTATATATATGGTGCGGGGAGGATCGGCCGCTATCTCCCCCTACTGATAGTATATACATGGTGCAGGGAGGATGGGCCGCTATCTCCCCCGCTGGTAGTATATACACGGTGCAGGGAGGATCGGCCGCTATCTCCCCCTACTGGTAGTATATACACGGTGTAGGGAGGATCAGTCGCTATCTCCCCCTACTGGTAGTATATACATGGTGCAGGGAGGATCGGCCACTATCTCCCCCCGCTGGTAGTATATACACGGTGCAGGGAGGATCGGCCGTCCGCTTTCTCCCACCGCTGGTAGTATATACATGGTGCAGGGAGGATCGGCCGCTATCTCCCCCTACTGGTAGTATATACATGGTGCAGGGAGGATGGGCCGCTCTCCCCCCGCTGGTAGTATATACATGGTGCAGGGAGGATCGGCCGCTATCTCCCCCTACTGGTAGTATATACATGGTGCAGGGAGGATCGGCCGCTATCTCCCCCTACTGGTAGTATATACATGGTGCAGGGAGGATCGGCCGCTATCTCCCCCTACTGGTAGTATATACATGGTGCAGGGAGGATCGGCCTCTATCTCCCCCTACTGGTAGTATATACATGGTGCAGGGAGGATCGGACGCTATCTCCCCCTTCTGGTAGTATATACATGGTGCAGGGAGGATCAGCCGCTATCTCCCCCCACTGGTAGTATATACATGGTGCAGGGAGGATCGGCCGCTATCTCCCCCTACTGGTAGTATATACATGGTGCAGGGAGGATCGGCCGCTATCTCCCCCTACTGGTAGTATATACATGGTGCAGGGAGGATTGGCCGCTATCTCCGCCTATTGGTAGTATATACACGGTGCAGGGAGGATTGGCCGCTATCTCCGCCTATTGGTAGTATATACACGGTGCAGGAGGATCGTCCGCTATCTCCCCCCGCTGGTAGTATATACACGGTGCAGGGAGGATCGGCCACTATCTCCCCCTACTGGTAGTATATACATGGTGCAGGGAGGATGGGCCGCTATCTCCCCCTACTGGTAGTATATACACGGTGCAGGGAGGATCGGCCGCTATCTCCCCCTACTGGTAGTATATACACGGTGCAGGGAGGATTGGCCGCTATCTCCGCCTATTGGTAGTATATACACGGTGCAGGAGGATCGTCCGCTATCTCCCCCCGCTGGTAGTATATACACGGTGCAGGGAGGATCGGCCACTATCTCCCCCTGCTGGTAGTATATACATGGTGCAGGGAGGATCGGCCGCTATCTCCCCCTACTGATAGTATATACACGGTGCAGGGAGGATCGGCCGCTATCTCCCCCTACTGATAGTATATACATGGTGCAGGGAGGATCGGCCACTATCTCCCCCCCCCGCTGGCAGTATATACTTGGTGCAGGGAGGATGGGCCGCTATCTCCCCCTACTGATAGTATATACACGGTGCAGGGAGGATCGGCCGCTATCCCCCCCCGCTGGTAGTATATATATGGTGCGGGGAGGATCGGCCGCTATCTCCCCCTACTGATAGTATATACATGGTGCAGGGAGGATGGGCCGCTATCTCCCCCGCTGGTAGTATATACACGGTGCAGGGAGGATCGGCCGCTATCTCCCCCTACTGGTAGTATATACACGGTGTAGGGAGGATCAGTCGCTATCTCCCCCTACTGGTAGTATATACATGGTGCAGGGAGGATCGGCCACTATCTCCCCCCGCTGGTAGTATATACACGGTGCAGGGAGGATCGGCCGTCCGCTTTCTCCCACCGCTGGTAGTATATACATGGTGCAGGGAGGATCGGCCGCTATCTCCCCCTACTGGTAGTATATACATGGTGCAGGGAGGATGGGCCGCTCTCCCCCCGCTGGTAGTATATACATGGTGCAGGGAGGATCGGCCGCTATCTCCCCCTACTGGTAGTATATACATGGTGCAGGGAGGATCGGCCGCTATCTCCCCCTACTGGTAGTATATACATGGTGCAGGGAGGATCGGCCGCTATCTCCCCCTACTGGTAGTATATACATGGTGCAGGGAGGATCGGCCTCTATCTCCCCCTACTGGTAGTATATACATGGTGCAGGGAGGATCGGACGCTATCTCCCCCTTCTGGTAGTATATACATGGTGCAGGGAGGATCAGCCGCTATCTCCCCCCACTGGTAGTATATACATGGTGCAGGGAGGATCGGCCGCTATCTCCCCCTACTGGTAGTATATACATGGTGCAGGGAGGATCGGCCGCTATCTCCCCCTACTGGTAGTATATACATGGTGCAGGGAGGATCGGCCACTATCTCCCCCTACTGGTAGTATATACATGGTGCAGGGAGGATCAGCCGCTATCTCCCCCTACTGGTAGTATATACATGGTGCAGGGAGGATCGGCCGCTATCTCCCCCTACTGGTAGTATAGACATGGTGCAAAGAGGATCGGCCGCTATCTCCCCCTACTGGTAGTATATACATGGTGCAGGGAGGATCGGCCACTATCTTCCCCCTACTGGTAGTATATACATGGTGCAGGGAGGATGGGCCGCTATCTCCGGGACAAGGTGTGAGGACCACCAGGACGTCCTGAGGTCTGCAGCAGCATGGGGGTGGGGTGCAGTTAACCCTCCAAGTGCTGCAGCCGCCCTCCCCTTTGTGAGTCATCGCCCTAAGCCTGAATTCCTGAGTTCTCCATTTATGGCTCCCAGAACTCCAGACGGCGAAGAAACCTCCAACAAGTCCATATAGGGCGGTGCGCTGGCGGTGAGCCCAGAGCTGCACGGCGGGGCATTCCATACGTTCTATATAAGCCACGCGAGGACAGAGGAGTCTGCAGGCCGCATCCAGTATACAAAGGCATTTATTGGTAGTATATACACTCATGGGGAGCCTCCAATGTACATGACCCCTCCATCATCCACACCCACCCGGAGCCCTGAATATACATGACCCCTCCATCATCCACACCCACCCGGAGCCTCCAATATACATGACCTCCTCCATCATCCACACCCACCCGGGGCTTCCAATATACATGACCCCTCCATCATCCACACCCACCCGGGGCTTCCAATATACATGACCCCTCCATCATCCACACCCACCCGGAGCCTCCAATATACATGACCCCTCCATCATCCACACCCACCCGGAGCCCTGAATATACATGACCCCTCCATCATCCACACCCACCCGGAGCCTCCAATATACATGACCCCTCCATCATCCACACCCACCCGGGGCTTCCAATATATACGACCCCTCCATCATCCACACCCACCCGGAGCCCTCAATATACATGACCCCTCCATCATCCACACCCACCCGGAGCCCTGAATATACATGACCCCTCCATCATCCACACCCACCCGGAGCCTCCAATATACATGACCCCTCCATCATCCACACCCACCCGGAGCCCTCAATATACATGACCCCTCCATCATCCACACCCACGCGGAGCCCTGAATATACATGACCCCTCCATCATCCACACCCACCCGGAGCCTCCAATATACATGACCCCCCCATCATCCACACCCACCCGGGGCTTCCAATATATACGACCCCTCCATCATCCACACCCACCCAGAGCCCTCAATATACATGACCCCTCCATCATCCACACCCACCCGGAGCCTCCAATATACATGACCCCTCCATCATCCACACCCACCCAGGCGACTCAATACACATTACCCCTCCATCATCCACACCCACCCGGAGCCTCCAATATACATGACCGCTCCATCATCCACACCCACCCAGGGCCCTCAATAAAATGACCCCTCCATCATCCACAACCACCCGGAGCCCTCAATATACATGACCCCTCCATCATCCACACCCACCAAGGGCCCTCAATACACATGACCCCTCCATAATCCACACCCACGCAGGGCCCTCAATACACATGACCCCTCCATCATCCACACCCACCCGGAGCCCTAAATATACATGACCCCTCCATCATCAACACCCACCCAGGGGCCTCAATACACATGACCCCTTCATCATCCACACCCACCAAGGGCCCTCAATACACATGACCCCTCCATAATCCACACCCACGCAGGGCCCTCAATACACATGACCCCTCCATCATCCACACCCACCCGGAGCCCTAAATATACATGACCCCTCCATCATCAACACCCACCCAGGGGCCTCAATACACATGACCCCTTCATCATCCACACCCACGCGGAGCCTCCAATATACATGACCCCTCCATCATCCACACCCACCCAGAGCCCTCAATATACATGACCCCTCCATCATCCACACCCACCCGGAGCCCTCAATATACATGACCCCTCCATCATTCACACCCACCCGGAGCCCTCAATATACATGACCCCTCCATCATCCACACCCACCGGAGCCCTCAATATACATGACCCCTCCATCATCCACACCCACCCAGAGCCTCCAATATACATGACCCCTCCATCATCCACACCCACCCAGGGCCCTCAATACACATGACCCCTCCATCATCCGCACTCACCCGGAGCTTCCAATATATATGACCCCTCCATCATCCGCATCCACCCAGGGCCCTCAATATACATGACCCCTCTATCATCCACACCCACCCGGAGCCCTACATATACATGACCCCTCCATCATCCACTCCCACCCAGGGCCCTCAGTACACATGACCCCACCATCATCCACACCCACCCGGAGCCTCCAATATACATGACCCCTCCATCAACCACACCCACCCGGAGCCTCCAACACACATGACCCCACCATCATCCACACCCACCCGGAGCCTCCAATATACATGACCCCTCCATCATCCACACCCACCCGGAGCCCTCAATATACATGACCCCTCAATCAGCAACACCCACCCAGGGCCCTCAATACACATGACCCCTCCATCATCCACACCCACCCGGAGCCCCCAGTATACATGACCCCTCCATCATCCACACCCACTCAGGGCCCTCAATACACATGACCCCTCCATTATCCACACCCTGCCGGAACCCTCAATATACATGACCCCCCCATCATCCACACCCACCAAGGGCCCTCAATACACATGAGCCCTCCATCATCCACACCCACCCGGAGCCTCCAATATACATGACCCCTCCATCCTCCACACCCACCCGGAGCCCTCAATACACATGACCCCTCCATCATCCACACCCACCTGGAGCCCTCAATATACAAGACCCCTCCATCATCCACACCCACCCAGAGCCTCCAATTAACATGACCCCTCCATCATCCACACCCACTCATAGCCCTCAATACACATGACCCCTCCATTATCCACACCCTCCTGGAACCCCCAATATACATGACCCCTCCGTCATCCACACCCACCAAGGGCCCTCAATACACATGAGCCCTCCATCATCCACACCCACCCAGGGCCCTCAATACACATGACCCCTCCATCCTCCACACCCACCCGGAGCCCTCAATATACATGACCCCTCCATCATCCACACCCACCTGGAGCCCTCAATATACAAGACCCCTCCATCATCCACACCCACCCAGAGCCTCCAATTAACATGACCCCTCCATCATCCGCACCCACCCAGGGCCCTCAATATACATGACCCCTCTATCATCCACACCCACCTGGAGCCCTACATATACATGACCCCTCCATCATCCACACCCACCCAGGGCCCTCAGTACCCATGACCCCACCATCATCCAAACCAACCCGGAGCCTCCAATATACATGACCCCTCCATCAACCACACCCACCTGGAGCCTCCAATACACATGACCCCACCATCATCCACACCCACCCGGAGCCTCCAAAATACATGACCCCTCCATCATCCACACCCGGAGCCTCCAACACACATGACCCCACCATCATCCACACCCACCTGGAGCCTCCAATTGACATGACCCCTCCATCATCCACACCCACCCGGAGCCCTCAATATACATGACCCCTCCATCAGCCACACCCACCCAGGGCCCTCAATACACATGACCCCTCCATCATCCACACCCACCCGGAGCCCCCAGTATACATGACCCCTCCATCATCCACACCCACTCAAGGCCCTCAATACACATGACCCCTCCATTATCCACACCCACCCGGAGCTCTCAATATACATGACCCCTCCATCATCCACACCCACCAAGGGCCCTCAATACACATGATCCCTCCATCATCCACACCCACTCGGAGCCTCCAATATACATGACCCCTCCATCATCCACATCCACCCAGGGCCCTCAATATACATGACCCCTTCATCATCCACACCCACCTGGAACCTCCAATAAACATGACCCCTCCATCATCCAAACCCACCCTGAGCCTCCAGTATACATGACCCCTCCATCATCCACACTCACACGGAGCCTCCAATATACATGACCCCTCCATCATCCACACCCACCCAGAGTCTTTAGTATACATGACCGCTCCATCATCCACACCCACCCAGGGCGCCGACAATATACATGACCCCTCCATCATTCAGACGCACCCAGGGCGCCCAAAATACATGACCCCTCCATCATCCACACCCACCCAGAGCCCCCAGTATACATTACCCCTCCAACATCCACACCCACCCAGGGCCCTCAATACACATGACCCCTCCATCATCCACACCCACCCAGAGCCCTCAATATGCATGACCCCTCCATCATTCACACCCACCCAGGGCCCCTTAATACGCATGACCCCTCCATCATCCACACCCACCGGGAGCCCTCAATATACATGACCCCTCCATCATCCACACCCACCTGGAACCTCCAATATACATGACCCCTCCATCATCCACACCCACCCAGGGCCCTCAATACACATGACCCCTCCATCTTTCACACCCACCCGCAACTTCCAATATACATGACCCCTCCATCTTCCACACCCACCCGGAGCCCTCAATACACATGACCCCTCCATCATCCACACCCACCCGGAGCCTCCAATATACATGACGCCTCCATCATTCACACCCACCCAGAGCCCTCATTATACATGACCCCTCCATCATCCACACCCACCCGGAGCCCTCAATATACATGACCCCTCCATCATTCACACCCACCCAGGGCCCTCAATACGCATGACCCCTCCATCATCCACACCCAACGGGAGCCCTCAATATACATTACCCCTCCATCATCCACACCTACCTGGAACCTCCAATATACATGACCCCTCCATCATCCACACCCACCCAGGGCCCTCAATACACATGACCCCTCCATCTTTCACACCCACCCGGAACTTCCAATACACATGACCCCTCCATCTTCCACACCCACCCGGAGCCCTCAATACACATGACCCCTCCATCATCCACACCCACCCGGAACCTCCAATATACATGACGCCTCCATCATTCACACCCACCCAGAGCCCTCATTATACATGACCCCTCCATCATCCACACCCACCTGGAGCCCTCAATACACATGACCCCTCCATCATCCACACCCACCCGGAGCCCGCAGTATACATGACCCCTCCATCATCCACACCCACCCGGAGCCCCCGGTATACATGACCCCTCTATCATCCGCATTCTCCTGGAGACCCAATACACATGACCCCTCCGTCATCCACACCCACCCGGAGCCCCAAATACATATGACCCCTCAATCATCCACACCCACCCGGGGCCCTCAATATACATGACCCCTCCATCATCCACACCTACCCGGAGCCTCAATCATAAATGACCCCTCCATCATCCACACCCACCCAGGGCCCTCAATACACATGACCCCTCCATTATCCACACCCACCCGGAGCCTCCAATATACATGACCCCTCCATCATGCACACCCACCCCGAGCCCTCAATATACCTGACCCCTCCATCAACCACACCCACCTGGAGCCTCCAATATATATGACCCCTCCATCATCCACTTCCACCCAGGGCCCTCAATACACATCATCCCTCTATCATCCACACCCACCCGGAGCCCTACATATGCATGACCCCTCCATCATCCACACCCACCCAGCGCCCTTAGTACACATGACCCCTCCATCATCCACACCCACCCGGAGCCTCGAACATACATGACCGCTCCATCATCCACATCCACCCAGGGCCCTCAATACACATGACCCCTCTATCATCCACCCCCACCCAGGGCCCTCAATATACATGACCCCTCTATCATCCACACCCACCCGGAACCCTACATATACATGACTCCTCCATCATCCACACCCACCCAGGGCCCTCAGTACACATGACCCCTCCATCATCCACACCCACCCGGAGCCTCCAATATACATGACCCCTCCATCATGCACACCCACCCCAAGCCCTCAATATACATGACCCCTCCATCAGCCACACCCACCCAGGGTCCTCAATACACATGACCCCTCCATTACCCACACCTACCTGGAGCCCTCAATATACATGACCCCTCCATCATCCACACCCACCAGGGGCCCTCAATACAAATGACCCCTCCATCATCCACACCCACCCGGAGCCTCCAATACACATGACCCCTCCATTAACCACACCCACCCGAAGCCTCCAATACACATGACCCCTCCATCATCCACACCCACCCGGAGCCCTCAATATACATGACCCCTCCATCAGCCACACCCACCCAGGGCCCTCAATACACATGACCCCTTCATCATCCACACCCAACTGGAACCTCCAATAAACATGACCCCTCCATCATCCAAACCCACCCTGAGCCTCCAGTATACATGACCCCTCCATCATCCACACTCACACGGAGCCTCCAATATACATGACCCCTCCATCATCCACACCCACCCAGAGTCTTTAGTATACATGACCGCTCCATCATCCACACCCACCCCAAGCCCTCAATATACATGACCCCTCCATCATCCACACCCACCCGGAGCCTCCAATACACATGACCCCTCCATCATCCACACCCACCCGGAGCCCTCAATATACATGACCCCTCCATCAGCCACACCCACCCAGGGTCCTCAATACACATGACCCCTCCATTACCCACACCTACCTGGAGCCCTCAATATACATGACCCCTCCATCATCCACACCCACCAGGGGCCCTCAATACAAATGACCCCTCCATCATCCACACCCACCCGGAGCCTCCAATACACATGACCCCTCCATTAACCACACCCACCCGAAGCCTCCAATACACATGACCCCTCCATCATCCACACCCACCCGGAGCCCTCAATATACATGACCCCTCCATCAGCCACACCCACCCAGGGCCCTCAATACACATGACCCCTTCATCATCCACACCCACCTGGAACCTCCAATAAACATGACCCCTCCATCATCCAAACCCACCCTGAGCCTCCAGTATACATGACCCCTCCATCATCCACACTCACACGGAGCCTCCAATATACATGACCCCTCCATCATCCACACCCACCCAGAGTCTTTAGTATACATGACCGCTCCATCATCCACACCCACCCAGGGCGCCGACAATATACATGACCCCTCCATCATTCAGACCCACCCAGGGCGCCCAAAATACATGACCCCTCCATCATCCACACCCACCCGGAGCCCCCAGTATACATTACCCCTCCAACATCCACACCCACCCAGGGCCCTCAATACACATGACCCCTCCATCATCCACACCCACCCGGAGCCCTCAATATGCATGACCCCTCCATCATTCACACCCACCCAGGGCCCCTTAATACGCATGACCCCTCCATCATCCACACCCACCGGGAGCCCTCAATATACATGACCCCTCCATCATCCACACCCACCTGGAACCTCCAATATACATGACCCCTCCATCATCCACACCCACCCAGGGCCCTCAATACACATGACCCCTCCATCTTTCACACCCACCCGGAACTTCCAATATACATGACCCCTCCATCTTCCACACCCACCCGGAGCCCTCAATACACATGACCCCTCCATCATCCACACCCACCCGGAGCCTCCAATATACATGACGCCTCCATCATTCACACCCACCCAGAGCCCTCATTATACATGACCCCTCCATCATCCACACCCACCCGGAGCCCTCAATATACATGACCCCTCCATCATCCACACCCACCCGGAGCCCTCAATATACATGACCCCTCCATCATCCACACCCACCCGGAGCCCTCAATACGCATGACCCCTCCATCATCCACACCCAACGGGAGCCCTCAATATACATTACCCCTCCATCATCCACACCTACCTGGAACCTCCAATATACATGACCCCTCCATCATCCACACCCACCCAGGGCCCTCAATACACATGACCCCTCCATCTTTCACACCCACCCGGAACTTCCAATACACATGACCCCTCCATCTTCCACACCCACCCGGAGCCCTCAATACACATGACCCCTCCATCATCCACACCCACCCGGAACCTCCAATATACATGACGCCTCCATCATTCACACCCACCCAGAGCCCTCATTATACATGACCCCTCCATCATCCACACCCACCTGGAGCCCTCAATACACATGACCCCTCCATCATCCACACCCACCCGGAGCCCGCAGTATACATGACCCCTCCATCATCCACACCCACCCGGAGCCCCCGGTATACATGACCCCTCTATCATCCGCATTCTCTTGGAGACCCAATACACATGACCCCTCCGTCATCCACACCCACCCGGAGCCCCAAATACATATGACCCCTCAATCATCCACACCCACCCGGGGCCCTCAATATACATGACCCCTCCATCATCCACACCCACCTGGAGCCCTCAATATACGTGACCCCTCCATCATCCACACCCACCCGGAGCCCTCAATATACATGACCCCTCCATCATCTACACCCACCCAGGGCCCTTAATACACATGACCCCTCCATCATCCACACCCACCCAGGGCCCTTAATACACATGACCCCTCCATCATCCACACCCACTCAGAGCCCTCAATACACATGACCCCTCCATCATCCACACCCACCCGGAGCCCCCAGTATACATGACACCTCCATCATCCGCATTCTCCTGGAGACCCAATACACATGACGCCTCCGTCATCCACACCCACCCGGCGCCGCAAATACATATGACCCCTCCATCATCCACACCCACCCGAGGCCCTCAATATACATGACCCCTCCATCAGCCACACCCACCCAGGGCCCTCAATACACATGACCCCTCCATCATCCACACCCACCCGGAGCCCCCAGTATACATGACCCCTCCATCATCCACACCCACTCAAGGCCCTCAATACACATGACCCCTCCATTATCCACACCCACCCGGAGCTCTCAATATACATGACCCCTCCATCATCCACACCCACCAAGGGCCCTCAATACACATGATCCCTCCATCATCCACACCCACTCGGAGCCTCCAATATACATGACCCCTCCATCATCCACATCCACCCAGGGCCCTCAATACACATGACCCCTTCATCATCCACACCCACCTGGAACCTCCAATAAACATGACCCCTCCATCATCCAAACCCACCCTGAGCCTCCAGTATACATGACCCCTCCATCATCCACACTCACACGGAGCCTCCAATATACATGACCCCTCCATCATCCACACCCACCCAGAGTCTTTAGTATACATGACCGCTCCATCATCCACACCCACCCAGGGCGCCGACAATATACATGACCCCTCCATCATTCAGACCCACCCAGGGCGCCCAAAATACATGACCCCTCCATCATCCACACCCACCCAGAGCCCCCAGTATACATTACCCCTCCAACATCCACACCCACCCAGGGCCCTCAATACACATGACCCCTCCATCATCCACACCCACCCAGAGCCCTCAATATGCATGACCCCTCCATCATTCACACCCACCCAGGGCCCCTTAATACGCATGACCCCTCCATCATCCACACCCACCGGGAGCCCTCAATATACATGACCCCTCCATCATCCACACCCACCTGGAACCTCCAATATACATGACCCCTCCATCATCCACACCCACCCAGGGCCCTCAATACACATGACCCCTCCATCTTTCACACCCACCCGCAACTTCCAATATACATGACCCCTCCATCTTCCACACCCACCCGGAGCCCTCAATACACATGACCCCTCCATCATCCACACCCACCCGGAGCCTCCAATATACATGACGCCTCCATCATTCACACCCACCCAGAGCCCTCATTATACATGACCCCTCCATCATCCACACCCACCCGGAGCCCTCAATATACATGACCCCTCCATCATTCACACCCACCCAGGGCCCTCAATACGCATGACCCCTCCATCATCCACACCCAACGGGAGCCCTCAATATACATTACCCCTCCATCATC
This sequence comes from Eleutherodactylus coqui, assembly GCA_035609135.1. Taxonomy (NCBI): domain Eukaryota; kingdom Metazoa; phylum Chordata; class Amphibia; order Anura; family Eleutherodactylidae; genus Eleutherodactylus; species Eleutherodactylus coqui. The sequence continues at coordinate 1,750,016 of CM069409.1, forward strand.
CACACCTACCTGGAACCTCCAATATACATGACCCCTCCATCATCCACACCCACCCAGGGCCCTCAATACACATGACCCCTCCATCTTTCACACCCACCCGGAACTTCCAATACACATGACCCCTCCATCTTCCACACCCACCCGGAGCCCTCAATACACATGACCCCTCCATCATCCACACCCACCCGGAACCTCCAATATACATGACGCCTCCATCATTCACACCCACCCAGAGCCCTCATTATACATGACCCCTCCATCATCCACACCCACCTGGAGCCCTCAATACACATGACCCCTCCATCATCCACACCCACCCGGAGCCCGCAGTATACATGACCCCTCCATCATCCACACCCACCCGGAGCCCCCGGTATACATGACCCCTCTATCATCCGCATTCTCCTGGAGACCCAATACACATGACCCCTCCGTCATCCACACCCACCCGGAGCCCCAAATACATATGACCCCTCAATCATCCACACCCACCCGGGGCCCTCAATATACATGACCCCTCCATCATCCACACCTACCCGGAGCCTCAATCATAAATGACCCCTCCATCATCCACACCCACCCAGGGCCCTCAATACACATGACCCCTCCATTATCCACACCCACCCGGAGCCTCCAATATGCATGACCCCTCCATCATGCACACCCACCCCGAGCCCTCAATATACCTGACCCCTCCATCAACCACACCCACCTGGAGCCTCCAATATATATGACCCCTCCATCATCCACTTCCACCCAGGGCCCTCAATACACATCATCCCTCTATCATCCACACCCACCCGGAGCCCTACATATGCATGACCCCTCCATCATCCACACCCACCCAGCGCCCTTAGTACACATGACCCCTCCATCATCCACACCCACCCGGAGCCTCGAACATACATGACCGCTCCATCATCCACATCCACCCAGGGCCCTCAATACACATGACCCCTCTATCATCCACCCCCACCCAGGGCCCTCAATATACATGACCCCTCTATCATCCACACCCACCCGGAACCCTACATATACATGACTCCTCCATCATCCACACCCACCCAGGGCCCTCAGTACACATGACCCCTCCATCATCCACACCCACCCGGAGCCTCCAATATACATGACCCCTCCATCATGCACACCCACCCCAAGCCCTCAATATACATGACCCCTCCATCAGCCACACCCACCCAGGGTCCTCAATACACATGACCCCTCCATTACCCACACCTACCTGGAGCCCTCAATATACATGACCCCTCCATCATCCACACCCACCAGGGGCCCTCAATACAAATGACCCCTCCATCATCCACACCCACCCGGAGCCTCCAATACACATGACCCCTCCATTAACCACACCCACCCGAAGCCTCCAATACACATGACCCCTCCATCATCCACACCCACCCGGAGCCCTCAATATACATGACCCCTCCATCAGCCACACCCACCCAGGGCCCTCAATACACATGACCCCTTCATCATCCACACCCAACTGGAACCTCCAATAAACATGACCCCTCCATCATCCAAACCCACCCTGAGCCTCCAGTATACATGACCCCTCCATCATCCACACTCACACGGAGCCTCCAATATACATGACCCCTCCATCATCCACACCCACCCAGAGTCTTTAGTATACATGACCGCTCCATCATCCACACCCACCCAGGGCGCCGACAATATACATGACCCCTCCATCATTCAGACCCACCCAGGGCGCCCAAAATACATGACCCCTCCATCATCCACACCCACCCGGAGCCCCCAGTATACATTACCCCTCCAACATCCACACCCACCCAGGGCCCTCAATACACATGACCCCTCCATCATCCACACCCACCCGGAGCCCTCAATATGCATGACCCCTCCATCATTCACACCCACCCAGGGCCCCTTAATACGCATGACCCCTCCATCATCCACACCCACCGGGAGCCCTCAATATACATGACCCCTCCATCATCCACACCCACCTGGAACCTCCAATATACATGACCCCTCCATCATCCACACCCACCCAGGGCCCTCAATACACATGACCCCTCCATCTTTCACACCCACCCGGAACTTCCAATATACATGACCCCTCCATCTTCCACACCCACCCGGAGCCCTCAATACACATGACCCCTCCATCATCCACACCCACCCGGAGCCTCCAATATACATGACGCCTCCATCATTCACACCCACCCAGAGCCCTCATTATACATGACCCCTCCATCATCCACACCCACCCGGAGCCCTCAATATACATGACCCCTCCATCATTCACACCCACCCAGGGCCCTCAATACGCATGACCCCTCCATCATCCACACCCAACGGGAGCCCTCAATATACATTACCCCTCCATCATCCACACCTACCTGGAACCTCCAATATACATGACCCCTCCATCATCCACACCCACCCAGGGCCCTCAATACACATGACCCCTCCATCTTTCACACCCACCCGGAACTTCCAATACACATGACCCCTCCATCTTCCACACCCACCCGGAGCCCTCAATACACATGACCCCTCCATCATCCACACCCACCCGGAACCTCCAATATACATGACGCCTCCATCATTCACACCCACCCAGAGCCCTCATTATACATGACCCCTCCATCATCCAAACCCACCTGGAGCCCTCAATACACATGACCCCTCCATCATCCACACCCACCCGGAGCCCGCAGTATACATGACCCCTCCATCATCCACACCCACCCGGAGCCCCCGGTATACATGACCCCTCTATCATCCGCATTCTCTTGGAGACCCAATACACATGACCCCTCCGTCATCCACACCCACCCGGAGCCCCAAATACATATGACCCCTCAATCATCCACACCCACCCGGGGCCCTCAATATACATGACCCCTCCATCATCCACACCCACCTGGAGCCCTCAATATACGTGACCCCTCCATCATCCACACCCACCCGGAGCCCTCAATATACATGACCCCTCCATCATCTACACCCACCCAGGGCCCTTAATACACATGACCCCTCCATCATCCACACCCACCCAGGGCCCTTAATACACATGACCCCTCCATCATCCACACCCACTCAGAGCCCTCAATACACATGACCCCTCCATCATCCACACCCACCCGGAGCCCCCAGTATACATGACACCTCCATCATCCGCATTCTCCTGGAGACCCAATACACATGACGCCTCCGTCATCCACACCCACCCGGCGCCGCAAATACATATGACCCCTCCATCATCCACACCCACCCGAGGCCCTCAATATACATGACCCCTTCATCATCCACACCCACCTGGAGCCCTCAATATACATGACCCCCATCATCCACACCCACCTGGAGCCCTCAATATACATGACCCCTCCATCATCCACACCCACCCAGGGCCCTCAATACACATGATCCCTCCATCATCCACACCCACTCAGAGCCCTCAATACACATGACCCCTCCATCATCCACACCCACCCGGAGCCCCCAGTATACATGACCCCTCCATCATCCACACCCACCCGGAGCCCCCAGTATACATGACACCTCCATCATCCGCATTCTCCTGGAGACCCAATACACATGACCCCTCCGTCATCCACACCAGACCCAGGAGGGACTCCAGAATGAGCTCTACTGGTGGACAAAGTCTATAGGTGACACAGCCCTCCCCTATATACACCCCCCGCTCCGCCGTCACGCCATGTTCTCCTCTGCGGTTGCAGCTTTATAGATGACATTTGATTTTGAATTCGACGACCTGAAATAAAAAACATTTAACATCAAAACCAGAAGAAGCGCAGAAGATAGCAGAATGTTCAGACTGACCCCCTATAGACTATAGGTAGCACTGCGGGAGCTCCATAACATGAGCTGGATATACAGAATTATCAGCTGCCCCCCCATATTTGTTGCCCAATAATCCGTTGTCCTATGTGGTGCCAGCGCCCCCTTGTGGCGAGGATCACGCTGCCCGGAGCATATAGTGGAGGAGGTCCGCGGGTGAGCGCCCCCTATAATCCCCTAGTCGTGTCTGCGTTAGTATGGGCATCCTGCTTCCCCCTGGATGGTACCTGTGGTTCTCCTTGCGGGTCCTCCTCACGTACGCGTAGAACGCCACGGCTGTTACGCCAAAGAGGATGCCGAATATAATGGCCAGCATGTCGCCTGCAGGAAGGAAGGGGTTAATGCCAGCGATAAACAACTAGAACCTCCATCTTGTCACTACGAGCTTATCGTTACCTGTTCCCAGCGCAGAGCCGTCTCGGGCGGGCGCACCTGAGGGGGCACAAAGCACAACGTCACCTGCTGCACCTAGGGGAGCTACAAGGGGGTATACAGTGTATATAGGGCGCTGGACCCCTCGTAGGGGGTATACAGTGGATATAGGGCGCTGGAAGCCTCGTATGATGTATACACTGGATATAGGGCGCTGGACCCCTCTTAGGGGGTATACAGTGGATATAGGATGCTGGACCCCTCGTATGATGTATACAGTGGATATAGGGCGCTGGACCCCTCGTATGATGTATACACTGGATATAGGGCGCTGGACCCCTCGTAGGGGGTATACAGTGGATATAGGGCGCTGGACCCCTCGTAGGGGGTATACAGTGGATATAGGGCGCTGGACCCCCGTATGGGGTATACAGTGGATATAGGGCGCTGGACCCCCGTATGGGGTATATAGTGTATATAGGGCGCTGGACCCCTCGTATGATGTATACAGTGGATATAGGGCGCTGGACCCCTCGTATGATGTATACACTGGATATAGGGCGCTGGACCCCTCATAGGGGGTATACAGTGGCTATATGGCGCTGGACCGCTCGTATGGGGTATACAGTGGATATAGGGCGCTGGACCCCTCGTATGGGGTATACAGTGGATATAGGGCGCTGGACCCCTCGTATGATGTATACACTGGATATAGGGCGCTGGACCCCTCGTAGGGGGTATACAGTGGCTATATGGCGCTGGACCGCTCGTATGGGGTATACAGTGGATATAGGGCGCTGGACCCCTCGTATGATGTATACAGTGGATATAGGGCGCTGGACCCCTCGTATGATGTATACACTGGATATAGGGCGCTGGACCCCTCGTAGGGGGTATACAGTGGCTATATGGCGCTGGACCGCTCGTATGGGGTATACAGTGGATATAGGGCGCTGGACCCCTCGTATGATGTATACAGTGGATATAGGGCGCTGGACCCCTCGTATGATGTATACACTGGATATAGGGCGCTGGACCCCTGTATGGGGTATACAGTGGATATAGGGCGCTGGACCCCCGTATGGGGTATACAGTGGATATAGGGCGCTGGACCCCCGTATGGGGTATACAGTGGATATAGGGCGCTGGACCCCTCGTATGATGTATACAGTGGATATAGGGCGCTGGACCCCTGTATGGGGTATACAGTGGATATAGGGCGCTGGACTCCTCGTAGGGGGTATACAGTGTATATAGGGCGCTGGACTCCTCGTAGGGGGTATACAGTGGATATAGGGCGCTGGACTCCTCGTAGGGGGTATACAGTGTATATAGGGCGCTGGACTCCTCGTAGGGGGTATACAGTGGATATAGGGCGCTGGACCCCTCGTAGGGGGTATACAGTGGATATAGGGCGCTGGACCCCCGTATGGGGTATACAGTGGATATAGGGCGCTGGACCCCCGTATGGGGTATATAGTGTATATAGGGCGCTGGACCCCTCGTATGATGTATACAGTGGATATAGGGCGCTGGACCCCTCGTATGATGTATACACTGGATATAGGGCGCTGGACCCCTCGTAGGGGGTATACAGTGGCTATATGGCGCTGGACCGCTCGTATGGGGTATACAGTGGATATAGGGCGCTGGACCCCTCGTATGATGTATACACTGGATATAGGGCGCTGGACCCCTCGTAGGGGGTATACAGTGGCTATATGGCGCTGGACCGCTCGTATGGGGTATACAGTGGATATAGGGCGCTGGACCCCTCGTATGATGTATACAGTGGATATAGGGCGCTGGACCCCTCGTATGATGTATACACTGGATATAGGGCGCTGGACCCCTCGTAGGGGGTATACAGTGGATATAGGGCGCTGGACCCCTCGTATGATGTATACACTGGATATAGGGCGCTGGACCCCTCGTAGGGGGTATACAGTGGATATAGGGCGCTGGACCCCTCGTAGGGGGTATACAGTGGATATAGGGCGCTGGACCCCTCGTATGATGTATACACTGGATATAGGGCGCTGGACCCCTCGTAGGGGGTATACAGTGGATATAGGGCGCTGGACCCCTCGTATGATGTATACAGTGGATATAGGGCGCTGGACCCCTCGTAGGGGGTATACAGTGGATATAGGGCGCTGGACCCCTCGTAGGGGGTATACAGTGGATATAGGGCGCTGGACCCCTCGTATGATGTATACACTGGATATAGGGCGCTGGACCCCTGTATGGGGTATACAGTGGATATAGGGTGCTGGACCCCTGTATGGGGTATACAGTGGATATAGGGCGCTGGACCCCCGTATGGGGTATACAGTGGATATAGGGCGCTGGACCCCTCGTAGGGGGTATACAGTGGATATAGGGCGCTGGACCCCCGTATGGGGTATACAGTGGATATAGGGCGCTGGACCCCTCATAGGGGGTATACAGTGGATATAGGGCGCTGGACCGCTCGTATGGGGTATACACTGGATATAGGGCGCTGGATCCCTCGTAGGGGGTATACAGTGGATATAGGGCGCTGGACCCCTCGTATGATGTATACAGTGGATATAGGGCGCTGGACCCCTCGTATGATGTATACACTGGATATAGGGTGCTGGACCCCTCGTATGGGGTATACACTAGATATAGGGCGCTGGACCCCTCGTATATGGTATAAAGTGTATATAGGGCGCTGGACCCCTCGTATGGGGTATACAGGGTATAAAGGGCGCTGGACCCCTCGTATGGGGTATACAGTGCATATAGGGTGCTGGACTCCTCATATGGGGTATGAAGTGCATATAGGGCGCTGGATTCCATGTATGGGGTATACACTGGACATATGACACTGGATCCCTCATATGGGGTTTACAGTGCATATACGGCGCTAGACCCATTGTATGGGCTACAAACTGTATATAGTGCACTGGACCCTCGTATGGGGTATACATTAGATATAGGGTATACACTGGATATAGGGCAATGGACTCCTTATATGGAGTATATACTAGAGATGTGGCACTGGGTGCCTTGTGTGGGGTATATAGGGCACTGGACTACTCCTATGGGGTAGAGTGGACCAGTGCACTGCAGGTCCTGTCCATCATGGGGGAACGGGATTTCATACCTGTCACACTGTCATGTGAGGAGGGTCTACCTGAATCAGGTGTGGACTGAGGAGGTGACGGAGCTGTGAGGAAGGAGGGAAGAAAATGATTACACGTCTATAACTACAATACAGATGGAAAGAAACCTCTGCTGTACGGTAGACTGCCCCTCCATACTACACAGGCCTGTATTATCTGCTGTACGGTAGAGTGCCTCTCCATACTACACAGGCCTGTATTATCTGCTGTACGGTAGACTGCCCCTCCATACTACACAGACCTGTATTATCTGCTGTACAGTAGACTGCCCCTCCATACTACACAGACCTGTAATATCTGCTGTACAGTAGACTGCCCCTCCATACTACACAGACCTGTATTATCTTCTGTACAGTAGACTGTCTCTCCATACTACACAGACCTGTAGTATCTGCTGTACAGTAGACTGCTTCTCCATACTACACAGACCTGTATTATCTGCTGTACAGTAGACTGTATCTCCATACTACACAGACCTGTATCATCTGCTGTACAGTAGACTGTCTCTTTATACTACACAGACCTGTATTATCTGCTGTACAATAGACTGTCTCTCCAAACTACACAGACATGTAATATCTGCTGTACAGTAGACTGCCTCTCCATACTACACAGAACTGTATTATCTGCTGTACAGTAGACTGTCTCTCCATACTACACAGACCTGCATTATCTGCTGTACAGTAGACTGCCCCTCCATACTGCACAGACCTGTATTATCTGCTGTACAATAGACTGTCTCTCCAAACTACACAGACATGTAATATCTGCTGTACAGTAGACTGCCGCTCCATACTACACAGACCAGTATTTTCTGCTGTACAGTAGACTGTCTCTCCATACTACACAGACCTGTATTATCTGCTGTACAGTAGACTGTCTCTCCATACTACGCAGACCTGTATTATCTGCTGTACAGTAGACTGTCTCTCCATACTACACAGACCTGTATTATCTGCTGTACAGTAGACTGTCTCTCCATACTGCACAGACCTGTATTATCTGCTGTACAGTAGACTGCCCCTCCATACTACACAGACCTGTATTATCTGCTGTACAGTAGACTGTCTCTCCATACTGCACAGACCTGTAATATCTGCTGTACAGTAGACTGCCCCTCCATACTACACAGACCTGTATTATCTGCTGTACAGTAGACTGCCCCTCCATACTACACAGACCTGTATTATCTGCTGTACAGTAGACTGTCTCTCCATACTACACAGACCTGTATTATCTGCTGTACAGTAGACTGTCTCTCCATACTACACAGACCTGTATTATCCGCTGTACAGTAGACTGTCCCTCAATACTACACAGACCTGTATTATCTGCTGTACAGTAGACTGCCTCTTTATACTACACAGACCTGTATTATCTGCTGTACAGTAGACTGCCTCTCCATACTACACAGACCTGTATTATCTGCTGTACAGTAGACTGTCTCTCCCTACTACACAGACCTGTATTATCTGCTATACAGTAGACTGCCTCTCCATACTACACAGGCCTGTATTATCTGCTGTACAGTAGACTGCCTCTCCATACTACACAGAACTGTATTATCTGCTGTACAGTAGACTACCCCTCCATACTACACAGACCTGTATTATCTGCTGTACAGTAGACTACCCCTCCATACTACACAGGCCTGTATTATCTGCTGTACAGTAGACTGTCCCTCCATACTACACAGACCTGTATTATCTGCTGTACAGTAGACTGTCCCTCCATACTACACAGACCTGTATTATCTGCTGTACAGTAGACTGCCTCTTTATACTACACAGACCTGTATTATCTGCTGTACAGTAGACTGCCTCTCCATACTACACAGACCTGTATTATCTGCTGTACAGTAGACTGTCTCTCCATACTACACAGACCTGTATTATCTGCTATACAGTAGACTGCCTCTCCATACTACACAGGCCTGTATTATCTGCTGTACAGTAGACTGCCTCTCCATACTACACAGAACTATATTATCTGCTGTACAGTAGACTACCCCTCCATACTACACAGACCTGTATTATCTGCTGTACAGTAGACTGCCCCTCCATACTGCACAGACCTGTATTATCTGCTGTACAGTAGACTGCCCCTCCATACTGCACAGACCTGTATCATCTGCTGTACAGTAGACTGCCCCTCCATACTATACAGATCTGCATCATCTGCTGTACAGTAGACTGCCTCTCCATACTACACAGACCTGTATTATCTGCTGTACAGTAGACTGTCTCTCTATACTATACAGACCCGTATTATCTGCTGTACAGTAGACTGTCTCTCCATACTACACAGACCTGTATTATCAGCTGAACCGTAGACTGCCCCTCCATACTACACAGGCCTGTATTATCTGCTGTACAGTAGACTGTCTCTCCATACTACACAGACCTGTATTATCTGCTGTACAGTAGACTGTCTCTCTATACTACACAGACCTGTATTATCTGCTGTACAGTAGACTGTCTCTCCATACTACACAGACCTGTATTATCTGCTGTACAGTAGACTGCCTCTCCATACTACACAGACCTGTATTATCTGCTGTACAGTAGACTGCACCTCCATACTACACAGACCTGTATTATCTGCTGTACAGTAGACTGTCTCTCCATACTACACAGGCCTGTATTATCTGCTGTACAGTAGACTGTCTCTCCATACTACACAGACCTGTATTATCTGCTGTACAGTAGACTACCTCTCCATACAACACAGACCTGTATCATCTGCTGTACAGTAGACTGTCTCTCCATACTACATAGACCTGTATCATCTGCTGAACAGTAGACTGCCCCTCCATACTGCACAGACCTGTATTATCTGCTGTACAGTAGACTGCCCCTCCATACTGCACAGACCTGTATTATCCGCTGTACAGTAGACTGTCTCTCCATACTACACAGACCTGTATTACTTGCTGTACAGTAGACTACCTCTCCATACTACACAGACCTGTATTATCTGCTGTACAGTAGACTGTCTCTCCATACTACACAGACCTGTATTATCTGCTGTACAGTAGACTGCCCCTCCATACTACACAGACATGTAATATCTGCTGTACAGTAGACTGCCCCTCCATACTGCACAGACCTGTATTATCTGCTGTACAGTAGACTGCCCCTCCATACTGCACAGACCTGTATTATCCGCTGTACAGTAGACTGTCTCTCCATACTACACAGACCTGTATTATCTGCTGTACAGTAGACTACCTCTCCATACTACACAGACCTGTATTATCTGCTGTACAGTAGACTGTCTCTCCATACTACACAGACCTGTAATATCTGCTGTACAGTAGACTGCCTCTCCATACTACACAGACCTGTATTATCTGCTGTACAGTAGACTGTCTCTCTATACTACACAGACCTGTATCATCTGCTGTACAGTAGACTGCCCCTCCATACTACACAGACCTGTATTATCTGCTGTACAATAGACTGCCTCTCCATACTACACAGACCTGTATTATCTGCTGTACAGTAGACCGTCTCTCCATACTACACAGACCTGTATAATCTGCTGTACAGTAGACTGCCCCTCCATACTACAAAGGCCTGTATTATCTGCTGTACAGTAGACTGCCCCTCCATACTGCACAGAGCTGTATTATCGGCTGTACAGTAGACTGCCTCTCCATACTACACAGACCTGTATTATCTGCTGTACAGTGGACAGCCCCTCCATACTACACAGACCTGTATAATCTGCTGTACAGTAGACTACCTCTCCATACTACACAGACCTGTATTATGTGCTGTACAGTAGACTGTCTCTCCATACTACACAGACCTGTATTATCTGCTGTACAGTAGACTGTCTCTCCATACTACACAGACCTGTATTATCTGCTGTACAGTAGACTGTCTCTCCATACTACACAGACCTGTATTATCTGCTGTACAGTAGACTGTCTCTCCATACTGCACAGACCCGTATTATCTGCTGTACAGTAGACTACCCCTCCATACTACACAGACCTGTATTATCTGCTGTAAAGTAGACTGTCTCTCCATACTACACAGACCTGTATTATCTGCTGTACAGTAGACTGTCTCTCCATACTACACAGACCTGTATTATCTGCTGTACAGTAGACTGCCCCTCCATACTACACAGACCTGTATCATCTGCTGTACAGTAGACTACCCCTCCATACTACACAGACCTGTATTATCTTCTGTACAGTAGACTGTCTCTCCATACTACACAGACCTGTATTATCTGCTGTACAGTAGACTGTCTCTCCATACCACACAGACCCTTATTATCTGCTGTACAGTAGACTGCCTCTCCATACTACACAGACCTGTATCATCTGCTGTACAGTAGACTGCCTCTCCATACTACACAGACCTGTATTATCTGCTGTACAGTAGACTGCCCCTCCATACTTCACAGACCTGTATTATCTGCTGTACAGTAGACTGCCTCTCCATACTACACAGACCTGTATCATCTGCTGTACAGCAGACTGTCTCTCCATACTGCACAGACCTGTATTATCTGCTGTACAGTAGACTGCCCCTCCATACTACACAGACCTGTATTATCTGCTGTACAGTAGACTGCCCGTCCATACTACACAGACCTGTATTATCTGCTGTACGGTAGACTGCCCCTCCATACTACACAGGCCTGTATTATCTGCTGTACAGTAGACTACCTTTCCATACTACACAGACCTGTATTATCTGCTGTACAGTAGACTCTCTCCATACTACACAGACCTGTATAATCTGCTGTACAGTAGACTGCCCCTCCATACTACAGAGGCCTGTATTATCTGCTGTACAGTAGACTACCTCTCCATACTACACAGACCTGTATTATCTGCTGTACAGTAGACTGTCTCTCCATACTACACAGACCTGTATTATCTGCTGTACAGTAGACTACCCCTCCATACTACACAGACCTGTATTATCTGCTGTACAGTAGACTGCCCCTCCATACTACACAGACCTGTATTATCTGCTGTACAGCAGACTGTCTCTCCATACTACACAGACCTGTATTATCTGCTGTACAGTAGACTGCCTCTCCATACTACACAGACCTGTATTATCTGCTGTACAGTGGACTGTCTCTCCATACTACACAGACCTGTATTATCTGCTGTACAGTAGACTCTCTTCATACTACACAGACGTGTATTACCTGCTGTACAGTAGACTACCTCTCCATACTACGCAGACCTGTATTATCTACTGTACAGTAGACTGCCTCTCCATACTACACAGACCTGTGTTATCTGCTGTACAGTAGACTGTCTCTCCATACTACACAGACCTGTATTATCTGCTTTACAGTAGACTGTCTCTCCATACTACACAGACCTGTATTATCTGCTGTACAGTAGACTCTCTTCATACTACACAGACGTGTATTACCTGCTGTACAGTAGACTACCTCTCCATACTACGCAGACCTGTATTATCTACTGTACAGTAGACTGCCTCTCCATACTACACAGACCTGTGTTATCTGCTGTACAGTAGACTGTCTCTCCATACTACACAGACCTGTATTATCTGCTTTACAGTAGACTGTCTCTCCATACCACTCAGACCTGTATTATCTGCTTTACAGTAGACTACCCCTCCATACTACACAGACCTGTATTATCTGCTGTACAGTAGACTGTCTCTCCATACTACACAGACCTGTATCATCTGCTGTACAGCAGACTGTCTCTCCATACTGCACAGACCTGTATTATCTGCTGTACAGTAGACTGCCCCTCCATACTACACAGACCTGTGTTATCTGCTGTACAGTAGACTGCCCCTCCATACTACACAGACCTGTATTATCTGCTGTACAGTAGACTACCCCTCCATACTACACAGACCTGTATTATCTGCTGTACAGCAGACTGTCTCTCCATACTACACAGACCTGTATCATCTGCTGTACAGCAGACTGTCTCTCCATACTGCACAGACCTGTATTATCTGCTGTACAGTAGACTGCCCCTCCATACTACACAGATCTGTATTATCTGTTGTACAGTAGACTGCCTCTCCATACTACACAGACCTGTATTATCTGCTGTACAGTAGACTGCCTCTCCATACTACACAGGCCTGTATTATCTGCTGTACAGTAGACTGTCTCTCCATACTACACAGAACTGTATTATGTGCTGTACAGTAGACTACCCCTCCATACTACACAGACCTGTATCATCTGCTGTACAGTAGACTGCCCCTCCATACTGCACAGACCTGTATTATCTGCTGTACAGTAGACTACCTCTCCATACTACACAGACCTGTATCATCTGCTGTACAGTAGACTGCCACTCCATACTATACAGATGTGCATCATCTGCTGTACAGTAGACTGCCTCTCCATACTACACAGACCTGTATTATCTTCTGTACAGTAGACTGTCTCTCCATACTACACAGACCTGTATTATCTGCTGTACAGTAGACTGTCTCTCCATACCACACAGACCCGTATTATCTGCTGTACAGTAGACTGTCTCTCCATACTACACAGACCTGTATTATCTGCTGTACAGTAGACTGCCTCTCCATACTACACAGACCTGTATTATCTGCTGTACAGTAGACTGCCTCTCTATACTACACAGACCTGTATTATCTGCTGTACAGTAGACTGTCTCTCTATACTAAACAGACCCGTATTATCTGCTGTACAGTAGACTGTCTCTCCATACTACACAGACCTGTATTATCCGCTGTACCGTAGACTGCCCCTCCATACTACACAGGCCTGTATTATCTGCTGTACAGTAGACTGTCTCTCCATACTACACAGACCTGTATTATCTGCTGTACAGTAGACTGTCTCTCCATACTACACAGACCTGTATTATCTGCTGTACAGTAGACTGCCTCTCCATACTACACAGACCTGTATTATCTGCTGTACAGTAGACTGCCCCTCCATACTAAACAGACCTGTATTATCTGCTGTACAGTAGACTGCCCCTCCATACTACACAGACCTGTATTATCTGCTGTACAGTAGACTGCCTCTCCACACTACACAGACCTGTATTATCTGCTGTACAGTAGACTGCCTCTCCATAATACACAGACCTGTATAATCTGCTGTACAGTAGACTGCCTCTCCATACTACACAGACCTGTATTATCTGCTGTACAGTAGACTGCCTCTCCATACTACACAGGCCTGTATTATCTGCTGTACAGTAGACTGTCTCTCTATACTACACAGACCTGTATTATCTGCTGTACAGTAGACTACCTCTCCATACTACACAGACCTGTATTATCTGCTGTACAGTAGACTGTCTCTCCATACTACACAGACCTGTATAATCTGCTGTACAGTAGACTGTCTCTCTATACTATACAGACCTGTATTATCTGCTGTACAGTAGACTGTCTCTCCATACTACACAGACCTGTGTCATCTGCTGTACAGTAGACTGTCTCTCCATACTACACAGACCTGTATTATCTTCTGTACAGTAGACTGCCCCTCCATACTGCACAGACCTGTATTATCTGCTGTACAGTAGACTGCCCCTCCATACTGCACAGACCTGTATTATCTGCTGTACAGTAGACTGTCCCTCCATACTACACAGACCTGTATTATCCGCTGTACAGTAGACTGTCTCTCCATACTACACAGACCTGTATTATCTGCTGTACAGTAGACTGTCTCTCCATACTGCACAGACCTGTATTATCTGCTGTACAGTAGACTGCCCCTCCATACTACACAGACCTGTATTATCTGCTGTACAGTAGACTGTCTCTCCATACTACACAGACCTGTATTATCTGCTGTACAGTAGACTGTCTCTCCATACTACACAGACCTGTATTATCTGCTGTACAGTAGACTGCCTCTCCATACTGCACAGACCTGTATTATCTGCTGTACAGTAGACTGCCTCTCCATACTGCACAGACCTGTATTATCTGCTGTACAGTAGACTGTCCCTCCATACTACACAGACCTGTATTATCTGCTGTACAGTAGACTACCTCTCCATACTACACAGACCTGTATTATCTGCTGTACAGTAGACTGTCTCTCCATACTACGCAGATCTGTATTATCTGCTGTACAGTAGACTGCCTCTCCATACTACACAGACCTGTATTATCTGCTGTACAGTAGACTGTCTCTCCATACTACGCAGACCTGTATTATCCGCTGTCAGTAGACTGTCCCTCCATACTACACAGACCTGTATTATCTGCTGTACAGTAGACTGTCCCTCCATACTACACAGACCTGTATTATCTGCTGTACAGTAGACTGTCTCTCCATACTACACAGACCTGTATTATCCGCTGTACAGTAGACTGCCCCTCCATACTACACAGGCCTGTATTATCTGCTGTACAGTAGACTGTCTCTCCATACTACACAGACCTGTATTATCTGCTGTACAGTAGACTGTCTCTCCATACTACACAGACCTGTATTATCTGCTGTATAGTAGACTTTCTCTCCATACTGCACAGACCTGTATTATCTGCTGTACAGTAGACTGTCTCTCCATACTACACAGACCTGTATTATCTGCTGTATAGTAGACTTTCTCTCCATACTGCACAGACCTGTATTATCTGCTGTACAGTAGACTGTCTCTCCATACTGCACAGACCTGTATTATCTGCTGTACAGTAGACTGTCTCTCCATAATACACAGACCTGTATTATCTGCTGTACAGTAGACTGTCTCTCCATACTGTACAGACCTGTATTATCTGCTGTACAGTAGACTGTCTCTCCATACTGCACAGACCTGTATTATCTGCTGTACAGTAGACTGTCTCTCCATACTGTACAGACCTGTATTATCTGCTGTACAGTAGACTGTCTCTCCATACTACGCAGACCTGTATTATCCGCTGTACAGTAGACTGCCTCTCCATACTGTACAGACCTGTATAATCTGCTGTACAGTAGACTGCCCCTCCATACTACACAGGCCTGTATTATCTGCTGTACAGTAGACTGTCTCTCCATACTACACAGACCTGTATTATCCGCTGTACCGTAGACTGCCCCTCCATACTACACAGACCTGTATTATCTGCTGTACAGTAGACTGCCTCTCCATACTACACAGACCTGTATTATCTGCTGTACAGTAGACTGCCCCTCCATACTGCACAGACCTGTATTATCTGCTGTACAGTAGACTGTCTCTCCATACTACACAGGCCTGTATTATCTGCTGTACAGTAGACTGTCTCTCCATACTACACAGACCTGTATAATCTGCTGTACAGTAGACTGCCCCTCCATACTACACAGGCCTGTATTATCTGCTGTACAGTAGACTGTCTCTCCATACTACACAGACCTGTATTATCTGCTGTACAGTAGACTACCCCTCCATACTACGCAGACCTGTATTATCTGCTGTACAGTAGACTACCCCTCCATACTACGCAGACCTGTATTATCTGCTGTACAGTAGACTGTCTCTCCATACTACACAGACCTGTATTATCTGCTGTACAGTAGACTGCCCCTCCATACTACACAGACCTGTATTATCCGCTGTACAGTAGACTGCCCCTCCACACTACACAGACCTGTATTATCTGCTGTACAGTAGACTGTCTCTCCATACTACACAGACCTGTATTATCTGCTGTACAGTAGACTGTCTCTCCATACTACACAGACCTGTATTATCTGCTGTATAGTAGACTTTCCCTCCATACTGCACAGACCTGTATTATCTGCTGTACAGTAGACTGCCTCTCCATACTGCACAGACCTGTATTATCTACTGTACAGTAGACTGCCCCTCCATACTACACAGACCTGTATTATCTTCTGTACAGTAGACTGCCTCTCCATACTACACAGACCTGTATTATCTGCTGTACAGTAGACTGCCCCTCCATACTACACAGACCTGTATTATCCGCTGTACAGTAGACTGCCCCTCCACACTACACAGACCTGTATTATCTGCTGTACAGTAGACTGTCTCTCCATACTACACAGACCTGTATTATCTGCTGTACAGTAGACTGTCTCTCCATACTACACAGACCTGTATCATCTGCTGTACAGTAGACTGCCCCTCCATACTGCACAGACCTGTATTATCTGCTGTACAGTAGACTGCCCCTCCATACTACACAGGCCTGTATTATCTGCTGTATAGTAGACTTTCTCTCCATACTGCACAGACCTGTATTATCTGCTGTACAGTAGACTGCCTCTCCATACTGCACAGACCTGTATTATCTGCTGTACAGTAGACAGCCTCTCCATACTACACAGACCTGTATTATCTGCTGTACAGTAGACTGTCTCTCCATACTACACAGACCTGTATCATCTGCTGTACAGTAGACTACCCCTCCATACTACACAGACCTGTATTATCTTCTGTACAGTAGACTGTCTCTCCATACTACACAGACCTGTGATATCTGCTGTACAGTAGACTGCCTCTCCATACTACACAGACCTGTATCATCTGCTGTACAGTAGACTGCCTCTCCATACTACACAGACCTGTATTATCTGCTGTACAGTAGACTGTCTCTCCATACTACACAGACCTGTATCATCTGCTGTACAGCAGACTGTCTCTCAATACTGCACAGACCTGTATTATCTGCTGTACAGTAGACTGCCCCTCCATACTACACAGACCTGTGTTATCTGCTGTACAGTAGACTGCCCCTCCATACTACACAGACCTGTGTTATCTGCTGTACAGTAGACTGTCTCTCCATACTACACAGACCTGTATCATCTGCTGTACAGTAGACTACCCCTCCATACTACACAGACCTGTATTATCTTCTGTACAGTAGACTGTCTCTCCATACTACACAGACCTGTGATATCTGCTGTACAGTAGACTGCCTCTCCATACTACACAGACCTGTATCATCTGCTGTACAGTAGACTGCCTCTCCATACTACACAGACCTGTATTATCTGCTGTACAGTAGACTGCCCCTCCATACTACACAGACCTGTATTATCTGCTGTACAGTAGACTGTCTCTCCATACTACACAGACCTGTATCATCTGCTGTACAGTAGACTGCCTCTCCATACTACACAGACCTGTATTATCTGCTGTACAGTAGACTGCCCCTCCATACTACACAGACCTGTATTATCTGCTGTACAGTAGACTGTCTCTCCATACTACACAGACCTGTATCATCTGCTGTACAGCAGACTGTCTCTCCATACTGCACAGACCTGTATTATCTGCTGTACAGTAGACTGCCCCTCCATACTACACAGACCTGTGTTATCTGCTGTACAGTAGACTGCCCCTCCATACTACACAGACCTGTATTATCTGCTGTACAGTAGACTACCCCTCCATACTACACAGACCTGTATTATCTGCTGTACAGCAGACTGTCTCTCCATACTACACAGACCTGTATCATCTGCTGTACAGTAGACTGCCCCTCCATACTGCACAGACCTGTATTATCTGCTGTACAGTAGACTACCTCTCCATACTACACAGACCTGTATCATCTGCTGTACAGTAGACTGCCACTCCATACTATACAGATGTGCATCATCTGCTGTACAGTAGACTGCCTCTCCATACTACACAGACCTGTATTATCTGCTGTACAGTAGACTGTCTCTCCATACTACACAGACCTGTATTATCTGCTGTACAGTAGACTGTCCCTCCATACTGCACAGACCTGTATTATCTGCTGTACAGTAGACTGTCCCTCCATACTACACAGACCTGTATTATCCGCTGTACAGTAGACTGCCTCTCCATACTACACAGACCTGTATTATCTGCTGTACAGTAGACTGTCTCTCCATACTACGCAGACCTGTATTATCTACTGTACAGTAGACTGCCTCTCCATACTACACAGACCTGTATTATCTGCTGTACAGTAGACTGTCTCTCCATACTATGCAGATCTGTATTATCTGCTGTACAGTAGACTGCCTCTCCATACTACACAGACCTGTATTATCTGCTGTACAGTAGACTGTCTCTCCATACTACGCAGACCTGTATTATCCGCTGTACAGTAGACTGTCCCTCCATACTACACAGACCTGTATTATCTGCTGTACAGTGGACTGTCCCTCCATACTACACAGACCTGTATTATCTGCTGTACAGTAGACTGTCTCTCCATACTACACAGACCTGTATTATCTGCTGTACAGTAGACTGTCCCTCCATACTACACAGACCTGTATTATCTGCTGTACAGTAGACTGTCTCTCCATACTACACAGACCTGTATTATCTGCTGTACAGTAGACTGCCCCTCCATACTGCACAGACCTGTATTACCTGCTGTACAGTAGACTGCCCCTCCATACTGCACAGACCTGTATTATCCGCTGTACCGTAGACTGCCCCTCCATACTACACAGGCCTGTATTATCTGCTGTATAGTAGACTTTCTCTCCATACTACACAGACCTGTATTATCCGCTGTACAGTAGACTGCCCCTCCATACTACACAGACCTGTATTATCTGCTGTACAGTAGACTGTCTCTCCATACTACACAGACCTGTATTATCTGCTGTACAGTAGACTTTCTCTACATACTGCACAGACCTGTATTATCTGCTGTACAGTAGACTGCCTCTCCATACTACACAGACCTGTATTATCTGCTGTACAGTATACTGTCTTTCCATACTACACAGACCTGTATTATTTGCTGTACAGTAGTCTGCCTCTCCATACTACACAGACCTGTATTATCTGCTGTACAGTAGACTACCCCTCCATACTACGCAGACCTGTATTATCTGCTGTACAGTAGACTGTCTCTCCATACTACGCAGATCTGTATTATCCGCTGTACAGTAGACTGTCTCTCCATACTACACAGACCTGCAATATCTGCTGTACAGTAGACTGCCTCTCCATACTACACAGACCTGTATTATCTGCTGTACAGTAGACTGTTTCTCCATACTACACAGACCTGTAATATCTGCTGTACAGTAGACTGCCCCTCCATAGTACACAGACCCGTATTATCTGCTGTACAGTAGACTACCTCTCCATACTACACAGACCTGTATTACCTGCTGTAGAGTAGACTGTCTCTCCATACTACACAGACCCGTATTATCTGCTGTACAGTAGACTGTCTCTCCATACTACACAGACCTGTATTATCTGCTGTACAGTAGACTGTCTCTCCATACTACACAGACCTGTATTATCTGCTGTACAGTAGACTGCCCCTCCATACTACAGAGGCCTGTATTATCTGCTGTACAGTAGACTGTCTCTCCATACTACACAGACCTGCATTATCTGCTGTACAGTAGACTGTCTCTCCATACTACACAGACCTGTATTACCTGCTGTACAGTAGACTGTCTCTCCATACTACACAGACCTGTATTATCTGCTGTACAGTAGACTGCCCCCCCATACTACACAGACCTGTATTACCTGCTGTACAGTAGACTGTCTCTCCATACTACACAGACCTGTATTATCTGCTGTACAGTAGACTGCCCCTCCATACTACACAGACCTGTATTATCTGCTGTACAGTAGACTGTCTCTCCATACTACACAGACCTGTATTATCTGCTGTACAGTAGACTGTCTCTCCATACTACACAGACCTGTATCATCTGCTGTACAGTAGACTACCTCTCCATACTACGCAGACCTGTATTATCTGCTGTACAGTAGACTGTCTCTCCATACTACACAGACATGTAATATCTGCTGTACAGTAGACTGCCTCTCCATACTACACAGACCTGTATTATCTGCTGTACAGTAGACTGCCCCTCCATACTACACAGACCTGTATCATCTGCTGTACAGTAGACTGTCTCTCCATACTACACAGACCTGTATTATCTGCTGTACAGTAGACTGTCTCTCCGTACTACACAGACCTGTATTTTCTGCTGTACAGTAGACTGTCTCTCCCTACTACACAGACCTGTATTACCTGCTGTACAGTAGACTGTCTCTCCATACTACACAGACCTGTATTATCTGCTGTACAGTAGACTGCTCCTCCATACTACACAGACCTGTATTATCTGCTGTACAGTAGACTGTCTCTCCATACTACACAGACCTGTATTATCTGCTGTACAGTAGACTGCCCCTCCATACTACACAGACCTGTATTATCTGCTGTACAGTAGACTGTCTCTCCATACTGCACAGACCTGTATTATCTGCTGTACAGTAGACTGTCTCTCCATACTGCACAGACCTGTATTATCTGCTGTACAGTAGACTGTCTCTCCATACTATACAGACCTGTGTCATCTGCTGTACAGTAGACTGTCTCTCCATACTACACAGACCTGTATTATCTGCTGTACAGTAGACTGCCCCTCCATACTACACAGACCTGTATTATCTGCTGTACAGTAGACTGCCCCTCCATACTACACAGACCTGTATTATCTGCTGTACAGTAGACTGCCCCTCCATACTACACAGACCTGTATTTTCTGCTGTACAGTAGACTGTCTCTCCCTACTACACAGACCTGTATTACCTGCTGTACAGTAGACTGTCTCTCCATACTACACAGACCTGTATTATCTGCTGTACAGTAGACTGCCCCTCCATACTACACAGACCTGTATTATCTGCTGTACAGTAGACTGCCCCTCCATACTACACAGACCTGTATTATCTGCTGTACAGTAGACTGTCTCTCCATACTGCACAGACCTGTATTATCTGCTGTACAGTAGACTGCCCCTCCATACTACACAGACCTGTATTATCTGCTGTACAGTAGACTGCCCCTCCATACTACACAGACCTGTATTATCTGCTGTACAGTAGACTGCCCCTCCATACTACACAGACCTGTGTTATCTGCTGTACAGTAGACTGCCCCTCCATACTACACAGACCTGTATTATCTGCTGTACAGTAGACTGCCCCTCCATACTACACAGAACTGTATTATCTGCTGTACAGTAGACTGTCTCTCCATACTACACAGACCTGTATTATCCGCTGTACAGTAGACTGCCCCTCCATACTACACAGACCTGTATTATCTGCTGTACAGTAGACTGTCTCTCCATACTACACAGACCTGTATTATCTGCTGTACAGTAGACTGTCTCTCCATACTACACAGACCTGTATTATCTGCTGTACAGTAGACTGTCTCTCCATACTACACAGACCTGTATCATCTGCTGTACAGTAGACTACCCCTCCATACTACACAGACCTGTATTATCTTCTGTACAGCAGACTGTCTCTCCATACTACACAGACCTGTATTATCCGCTGTACAGTAGACTGCCCCTCCATACTACACAGACCTGTATTATCTGCTGTACAGTAGACTGTCTCTCCATACTACACAGACCTGTATTATCTGCTGTACAGTAGACTGTCTCTCCATACTACACAGACCTGTATTATCTGCTGTACAGTAGACTGTCTCTCCATACTACACAGACCTGTATTATCCGCTGTACAGTAGACTGTCTCTCCATACTACACAGACCTGTATTATCTGCTGTACAGTAGACTGTCTCTCCATACTACACAGACCTGTATTATCCGCTGTACAGTAGACTGCCTCCATACTACACAGACCTGTATTATCTGCTGTACAGTAGACTGTCTCTCCATACTACACAGACCTGTATTATCTGCTGTACAGTAGACTGCCCCTCCATACTACACAGACCTGTATTATCTGCTGTACAGTAGACTGTCTCTCCATACTACACAGACCTGTATTATCTGCTGTACAGTAGACTGTCTCTCCATACTACACAGACCTGTATTATCTGCTGTACAGTAGACTGCCCCTCCATACTACACAGACCTGTATTATCTGCTGTACAGTAGACTCTCTCCATACTACACAGACCTGTATTATCTGCTGTACAGTAGACAGCCCCTCCATACTGCACAGACCTGTATTATCTGCTGTACAGTAGACTGCCCCTCCATACTACACAGACCTGTATTATCTGCTGTACAGTAGACTGTCTCTCCATACTACACAGACCTGTATTATCTGCTGTACAGTAGACTGCCCCTCCATACTACACAGACCTGTATTATCTGCTGTACAGTAGACTACCTCTCCATACTACACAGACCTGTATTATCTGCAGTAGACTACACTGCCTCTAGTGGCTATATGTGGTATTTCTCTTTAGTATCTGGATACAGGCTTGTGTAGCATCGGAGTTGTGCGGTGATTGGCCGTGGTAGATTGGGGTGACTGGTATTAGAGGAGGGCATTGCTGGATGATAGTGGGGTGCCGTGATGAACCCTTTGGAGGTGCAGTCCCAGACTACTGGAGACTATGGAATTACCTGCGTCAGCAGCCTTCCTGCCCACCACTGTGGACTTGAAGCTGGATAGCACCACCCGTCCGTTCAGGGGCTGCGGGTCTCGGAAGTTCATCTGCAGGACGTGGTCGTCATCCCGGTGGATGGTGTCCTCCAGTACGGCCAGCTGCAAGAGACCAGAAGGAGGTCAGTGGGGTGGACAGCGCCTCCTGCAGTCTGCCTGATCTGCACCCGGCTGATCCCCCACTCCAAATGTATGCAGGAGAAAGTGCCACCTAATCCATGGCAGGCAAACGGCACACTGAGGCCTCATGTCCACGGGGAAAATAAGAATTAAAATCCGCAGTGTTTTTCCCGCCCGCGGATCCGCACCCCATAGGGATGCATTGACCACCGGCGGGTAGAGAAATACCCGCGGATGGGCAATAAAAGGGAATTAAAGATTTCTGGAGCATGAAAAAAAATGGCCATGCTCCACTTAGGTGCGGGTCAGGCGTGCGGAGCTCATAGGGCACTTGGCGCAACTGATCACCCGCATGAAAAATAGGGCAATTACCGGGCATCCGCAGAACAAATCCGCAGCGGATCTGATTATCCCCGCGGACATGAGGCCTGAGGGCACAGGATCTAGGAGAACATACAGTAAGTGAAGTCCAGGCTCACCCCTCACACTTCTGCTCTGCCCCACTAGACAAGTATACCCACAAGGTCCAGGGGCAGTCTATACACGATATATCCAAGGAGCCCAGATAGCTATGACATACAGTGCCCTCATACTGCCATACAGTGCCCAGATAGCTATGACATACAGTGCCCAGATAAGTATTTCATACAGTGCCCACATAGTGCCATACAGTGCCCAGATAACTATGTCATACAGTGCCCAGATAAGTATTTCATACAGTGCCCACATAGTGCCATACAGTGCCCAGATAGCTATGACATACAGTGCCCATATAAGTATTTCATACAGTGCCCACATAGTGCCATACAGTGCCCAGATAGCTATGACATACAGTGCCCAGATAAGTATTTCATACAGTGCCCACATAGTGCCATACAGTGCCCAGATAACTATGTCATACAGTGCCCTCATACTGCCATACAGTGCCCAGATACCTATGACATACAGTGCCCAGATAAGTATTTCATACAGTGCCCACATAGAGCCATACAGTAACGAGATAACTATTACATACAGTGCCCACATGATGCCATACAGTGCCCAAATAAATATTCACTCATAATGCCATACAGTGCTCTGATAACTATTACATACAGTGCCCACATAGCACCATACAGTGCCCAGATAATTACATAGTGCCCAGATAATTATTACATACAGTTCCCACATAACTATTACATACAGTGCCCACATAGCACCATACAGTGCCCAGATAATTACATAGTGCCCAGATAATTATTACATACAGTTCCCACATAACTAATACATACAGTGCCCACATAGTGCCATACAGTGCTCAGATAACTATTACATACAGTGCCCACATAGCACCATACAGTGCCCAGATAATTACTGCATGGCACTATCAGGGGATTGTATGGCACTATGAGGGCACTGTATGTAATAGTTATCTGGGCACTCTATGGCACTATGTGGGCACTGTATGTAATATTTATCCGGGCACTGTATGGCACTATGAGGGCACTGTATGTAATAGTTATCTGGGCACTGTATGGCACTATAGGGGCACTGTATGTAATAGTTATCCGGGCACTGTATGGCACTATGTGGGCACTGTATGTAATAGTTATCCGGGCACTGTATGGCACTATGTGGGCACTGTATGTAATAGTTATCTGGGCACTGTATGGCAGTATGAGGGCACTGTATGTAATAGTTATCTGGGCACTGTATGGCACTATGTGGGCACTGTATGTAATAGTTATCTGGGCACTGTATGGCACTATGTGGGCACTGTATGTAATAGTTATCTTGGCACTGTATGGCACTATGTGGGCACTGTATGTAATAGTTATCTGGGCACTGTATGGTACTATAGGGCCACTGTATGGCACTATGTGGGCACTTTATGTAATAGGTATCATGGCACTGTATGGCACTATGTGGGCACTGTATGTAATAGTTATCTGGGCACTGTATGGCACTATGTGGGCACTTTATGTAATAGGTATCATGGCACTGTATGGCACTATAGGGGCACTGTATGTAATAGTTATCTTGGTACTGTATGGCACTATGTGGGCACTGTATGTAATAGTTATCTGGGCACTGTATGGCACTATAGGGGCACTGTATGTAATAGTTATCCGGGCACTGTATTGCACTATGTGGGCACTGTATGTAATAGTTATCTGGGCACTGTATGGCACTATAGGGGCACTGTATGTAATAGTTATCCGGGCACTGTATTGCACTATGTGGGCACTGTATGTAATAGTTATCTGGGCACTGTATGGCACTATAGGGGCACTGTATGTAACAGTTATCTTGGCACTGTAGGGCACTATGTGGGCACTGTATGGCACTATGTGTGCACTGTATGTAACCGTTATCTGGGCACAGTATGGCAGTATGTGGGCACTGTATGTAATAGTTATCTGGGCACTGCATGGCAGTATGAGTGTACTCTATAATTATCTGGGTACTGCATGGCACTATCAGGGGATTGTGAGGCACTATGAGGGCACTGTATGTAATAGTTATCTGGGGACTGTATGGCATTATGTGGGCACTGTATGTAATAGTTATTGTGGGCACTGTATGGCACTAAGTGGGCACTGGATGTAATATTTATCTGGGCATTGTATGGCACTATGGGGGCACTGTATGCAATCGTTATCTGGGCACGGTATGGCAATGTAGGGGCACTGTATGTGATAGCTATGTGGGCACTGTTTGGCACTATAGGGGCACTGTATGTAATAGTTATCTGGGCACTGCATGGCAGTATGAGTGTACTCTATAATTATCTGGGTACTGCATGGCACTATCAGGGGATTGTATGGCACTATGAGGGCACTGTATGTAATAGTTATCTGGGCACTGTATGGCACTATGTGGGCACTGTATGTAATAGTTATCTGGGCACTGTATGGCACTATAGGGCCACTGTATGGCACTATGTGGGCACTTTATGTAATAGGTATCATGGCACTGTATGGCACTATGTGGGCACTGTATGTAATAGTTATCTGGGCACTTTACGGCACTATCTGGGCACTGTACGGCACTATAGGGGCACTGTACGTATTAGTTATCTGGGCAATGTATGGCATTTTGTGGGCACTGTATATAATATGTATCTGGGCACTGTATGGCAATGTAGGGGTACTGTATGTGATAGCTATCTGGGCACTGTTTGGCACTATAGGGGCACTGTTTGTAATATTTATCTGGGCACTGTATGGCACTATAAGGGCACTGTATGTAATAGTTGTCTGGGCACTGTATGGCACTATGTGGGCACTGTATGTAATAGTTATCCGGCCACTGAATGGCATTGTATGTAATAGCTATCTTGGCACTGTAGGGCACTATGTGGGCACTGTATGTAATAGGTATCATGGCACTTTAGGGCACTATGTGGGCACTGTATGTAATAGTTATCTGGGCACTTTATGGCACTATAGGGGCACTGTACGTATTAGTTATCTGGGCACTGTATGGCACTATGTGGGCACTGTATGTAATATTTATCTGGGCACTGTATGGCACTATGTGGGCACTGTATGTAATAGTTATCTGGGCACTGTATGGCACTATGTGGGCAGTGTATGTAATAGTTATCTGGGCACTGTATGGCACTATGTGGGCACTGTATGTAATAGTTATCTGGGCACTGTATGGCACTATGTGGGCACTGTATGTAATAGTTATCTGGGCACTGTATGGCACTATAGGGGCACTGTATGTATTAGTTATCTGGGCACTGTATGGCACTATAGGGGCACTGTATGTAATATTTATCTGGGCACTGTATGGCACTATGAGGGCACTGTATGTAATAGGTATCATGGCACTGTATGGCACTATGTGGGCACTGTATGTAATAGTTATCTGGGCACTGTATGTAATAGTTATCCGGGCACTGTATGTAATAGTTGTATGGGCACTGCATGGCACTATGCGGGCACAGTAATAGTTACCTGGGAACTGCATGTCATAGGTATCTGGTCACTGTGGGCACTGTATGTCGTAGGTTTCTAGGCACTTTATGGCACTGAGGGCACTGTATGTAACAGTTATCTGGGCACTGACTGGCACTATGAGGGCATTTCATGTTATAGTTGTCTGGGCACTGTATGTAATAGTTATATGGGCACTGTATGGCACTATAGGGGCACTGTATGTAATAGTTATATGGGCACTGTATGGCACTATAGGGGCACTGTATCTAATAGTTATCCTAACACTGTAAGGCACTATGTGGGCACTTTATGTAATAGGTATCATAGCACTGTATGGCACTATGTGGGCACTGTATGTAATAGTTATCTGGGCACTGTATGGCACTATAGGGGCACTGTATGTATTAGTTATCTGGGCACTGTATGGCACTATGTGGGCACTGTATGTAATAGTTATCTTGGCACTGTATGGCACTATGTGGGCACTGTATGTAATAGTTATCTGGGCACTGTATGGCACTATGTGGGCACTGTATGTAATAGGTATCATGGCACTGTACGGCACTATAGGGGCACTGTATGTAATAGTTATCCGGGCACTGTATGGCACTATGTGGGCACTTTATGTAATAGGTATCATGGCACTGAATGGCACTATGTGGGCACTGTATGTAATAGTTATCTGGGCACTGTATGGCACTATAGGGGCACTGTATGTATTAGTTATCTGGGCACTGTATGGCACTATGTGGGCACTGTATGTAATAGTTATCTTGGCACTGTATGGCACTATGTGGGCACTGTATGTAATAGTTATCTGGGCACTGTATGGCACTATGTGGGCACTGTATGTAATAGTTATCTGGGCACTGTATGGCACTATGTGGGCACTGTATGTAATAGTTATCTGGGCACTGTATGGCACTATGTGGGCACTGTATGTAATAGTTATCTGGGCACTGTATGGCACTATGTGGGCACTGTATGTAATAGTTATCTGGGCACTGTATGTAATAGTTATCTGGGCACTGTATGGCACTATAGGGGCACTGTATGTATTAGTTATCTGGGCACTGTATGGCACTATGTGGGCACTGTATGTAATAGTTATCTTGGCACTGTATGGCACTATGTGGGCACTGTATGTAATAGTTATCTTGGCACTGTATGGCACTATGTGGGCACTGTATGTAATAGTTATCTGGGCACTGTATGGCACTATAGGGGCACTGTATGTATTAGTTATCTGGGCACTGCATGGCACTATAAGGGCTCTGTATGTAATAGTTATCCGGGCACTGTATGGCACTATAGGGGCACTGTATGTAATAGTTATCTGGGCACTGTATGGCACTACGTGGGCACTGTATGTAATAGTTATCTGGGCACTGTATGGCACTATGTGGGCACTGTAGGTAATAGTTATCTGGGCACTGTATGGCACTATGTGGGCACTGTATGTAATAGTTATCTGGGCACTGTATGGCACTATAGGGGCACTGTATGTATTAGTTATCTGGGCACTGTATGGCACTATGTGGGCACTGTATGTATTAGTTATCTGGGCACTGTATGGCACTATAGGGGCACTGTATGTATTAGTTATCTGGGCACTGTATGGCACTATGTGGGCACTGTATGTAATAGTTATCTGGGCACTGTATGGCACTATGTGGGCACTGTATGTAATAGTTATCTGGGCACTGTATGTAATAGTTATCCGGGCACTGTATGTAATAGTTGTATGGGCACTGCATGGCACTATGCGGGCACAGTAATAGTTACCTGGGAACTGCATGTCATAGGTATCTGGTCACTGTGGGCACTGTATGTCGTAGGTTTCTAGGCACTTTATGGCACTGAGGGCACTGTATGTAACAGTTATCTGGGCACTGACTGGCACTATGAGGGCATTTCATGTTATAGTTGTCTGGGCACTGTATGTAATAGTTATATGGGCACTGTATGGCACTATAGGGGCACTGTATGTAATAGTTATCTGGGCACTGTATGGCACTATGTGGGCACTGTATGTAATAGTTATCTTGGCACTGTATGGCACTATGTGGGCACTGTATGTAATAGTTATCTTGGCACTGTATGGCACTATGTGGGCACTGTATGTAATAGTTATCTGGGCACTGTATGGCACTATAGGGGCACTGTATGTATTAGTTATCTGGGCACTGTATGGCACTATGTGGGCACTGTATGTAATAGTTATCTTGGCACTGTATGGCACTATGTGGGCACTGTATGTAATAGTTATCTGGGCACTGTATGGCACTATGAGGGCATTTCATGTTATAGTTGTCTGGGCACTTTATGGCACTATAGGGGCATTGTATCTAATAGTTATCCTAACACTGTATGGCACTATGTGGGCACTTTATGTAATAGTTATCTTGGCACTGTATGGCACTATGTGGGCACTGTATGTAATAGTTATCTGGGCACTGTATGGCACTATAGGGGCACTGTATGTATTAGTTATCTGGGCACTGTATGGCACTATGTGGGCACTGTATGTAATAGTTATCTGGGCACTGTATGGCACTATAGGTGCACTGTATGTAATAGTTATCTGGGCACTGTATGGCACTATAGGGCCACTGTATGGCACTATGTGGGCACTTTATGTAATAGGTATCATGGCACTGTATGGCACTATGTGGGCACTGTATGTAATAGTTATCTGGGCACTGTATGTAATAGTTATCTGGGCACTGTATGGCACTATAGGGGCACTGTATGTATTAGTTATCTGGGCACTGTATGGCACTATGTGGGCACTGTATGTAATAGTTATCTTGGCACTGTATGGCACTATGTGGGCACTGTATGTAATAGTTATCTGGGCACTGTATGGCACTATAGGGGCACTGTATGTATTAGTTATCTGGGCACTGCATGGCACTATAAGGGCTCTGTATGTAATAGTTATCCGGGCACTGTATGGCACTATAGGGGCACTGTATGTATTAGTTATCTGGGCACTGTATGGCACTATGTGGGCACTTTATGTAATAGGTATCATGGCACTGTATGGCACTATGT
Organism: Eleutherodactylus coqui; assembly: GCA_035609135.1. Lineage (NCBI taxonomy): Eukaryota > Metazoa > Chordata > Amphibia > Anura > Eleutherodactylidae > Eleutherodactylus > Eleutherodactylus coqui. The sequence goes on from CM069409.1 coordinate 1,780,874, forward strand.
GGGCACTGTATGTAATAGTTATCTGGGCACTGTATGGCACTATAGGGGCACTGTATGTATTAGTTATCTGGGCACTGTATGGCACTATGTGGGCACTTTATGTAATAGGTATCATGGAACTGTATGGCACTATGTGGGCGCTGTATGTAATAGTTATCTTGGCACTGTATGGCACTATGTGGGCACTGTATGTAATAGTTATCTGGGCACTGTATGGCACTATGTGGGCACTGTATGTAATAGTTATCTTGGCACTGTATGGCACTATGTGGGCACTGTATGTAATAGTTATCTGGGCACTGTATGGCACTATAGGGCCACTGTATGGCACTATGTGGGCACTTTATGTAATAGGTATCATGGCACTGTATGGCACTATATGGGCACTGTATGTAATAGTTATCTGGGCACTGTATGGCACTATGTGGGCACTTTATGTAATAGGTATCATGGCACTGTATGGCACTATGTGGGCACTGTATGTAATATTTATCTGGGCACTGTATGGCACTATGTGGGCACTGTATGTAATAGTTATCTTGGTACTGTATGGCACTATGTGGGCACTGTATGTAATAGTTATCAGGGCACTGTATGGCACTATAGGGGCACTGTATGTAATAGTTATATGGGCACTGTATGGCACTATGTGGGCACTGTATGTATTAGTTATCTGGGCACTGTATGGCACTATGTGGGCACTGTAGGTAATAGTTATCTGGGCACTGTATGGCACTATGTGGGCACTGTATGTAATAGTTATCTGGGCACTGTATGGCACTATAGGGGCACTGTATGTATTAGTTATCTGGGCACTGTATGGCACTATGTGGGCACTGTATGTAATAGTTATCTTGGCACTGTATGGCACTATGTGGGCACTGTATGTAATAGTTATCTGGGCACTGTATGGCACTATGAGGGCATTTCATGTTATAGTTGTCTGGGCACTTTATGTAATAGTTATATGGGCACTGTATGGCACTATAGGGGCATTGTATCTAATAGTTATCCTAACACTGTATGGCACTATGTGGGCACTTTATGTAATAGTTATCTTGGCACTGTATGGCACTATGTGGGCACTGTATGTAATAGTTATCTGGGCACTGTATGGCACTATAGGGGCACTGTATGTATTAGTTATCTGGGCACTGTATGGCACTATGTGGGCACTGTATGTAATAGTTATCTGGGCACTGTATGGCACTATAGGTGCACTGTATGTAATAGTTATCTGGGCACTGTATGGCACTATAGGGCCACTGTATGGCACTATGTGGGCACTTTATGTAATAGGTATCATGGCACTGTATGGCACTATGTGGGCACTGTATGTAATAGTTATCTGGGCACTGTATGTAATAGTTATCTGGGCACTGTATGGCACTATAGGGGCACTGTATGTATTAGTTATCTGGGCACTGTATGGCACTATGTGGGCACTGTATGTAATAGTTATCTTGGCACTGTATGGCACTATGTGGGCACTGTATGTAATAGTTATCTTGGCACTGTATGGCACTATGTGGGCACTGTATGTAATAGTTATCTGGGCACTGTATGGCACTATAGGGGCACTGTATGTATTAGTTATCTGGGCACTGCATGGCACTATAAGGGCTCTGTATGTAATAGTTATCCGGGCACTGTATGGCACTATAGGGGCACTGTATGTATTAGTTATCTGGGCACTGTATGGCACTATGTGGGCACTGTATGTAATAGTTATCTGGGCACTGTATGGCACTATAGGGGCACTGTATGTATTAGTTATCTGGGCACTGTATGGCACTATGTGGGCACTGTATGTAATAGTTATCTTGGCACTGTATGGCACTATGTGGGCACTGTATGTAATAGTTATCTTGGCACTGTATGGCACTATGTGGGCACTGTATGTAATAGTTATCTGGGCACTGTATGGCACTATAGGGGCACTGTATGTATTAGTTATCTGGGCACTGCATGGCACTATAAGGGCTCTGTATGTAATAGTTATCTGGGCACTGTATGGCACTATAGGGGCACTGTATGTATTAGTTATCTGGGCACTGTATGGCACTATGTGGGCACTGTATGTAATAGTTATCTTGGCACTGTATGGCACTATGTGGGCACTGTATGTAATAGTTATCTTGGCACTGTATGGCACTATGTGGGCACTGTATGTAATAGTTATCTGGGCACTGTATGGCACTATAGGGGCACTGTATGTATTAGTTATCTGGGCACTGTATGGCACTATGTGGGCACTTTATGTAATAGGTATCATGGCACTGTATGGCACTATGTGGGCACTGTATGTAATAGTTATCTGGGCACTGTATGGCACTATAGGGGCACTGTATGTATTAGTTATCTGGGCACTGTATGGCACTATGTGGGCACTTTATGTAATAGGTATCATGGAACTGTATGGCACTATGTGGGCACTGTATGTAATAGTTATCTTGGCACTGTATGGCACTATGTGGGCACTGTATGTAATAGTTATCTGGGCACTGTATGGCACTATGTGGGCACTGTATGTAATAGTTATCTGGGCACTGTATGGCACTATAGGGCCACTGTATGGCACTATGTGGGCACTTTATGTAATAGGTATCATGGCACTGTATGGCACTATATGGGCACTGTATGTAATAGTTATCTGGGCACTGTATGGCACTATGTGGGCACTTTATGTAATAGGTATCATGGCACTGTATGGCACTATATGGGCACTGTATGTAATATTTATCTGGGCACTGTATGGCACTATGTGGGCACTGTATGTAATAGTTATCTGGGCACTATATGGCACTATGTGGGCACTGATGTAATAGTTATCTGGGCACTGTATGGCACTATAGGGGCACTGTATGTAATAGTTATCCGGGCACTGTATGGCACTATATGGGCACTGTATGTAATAGTTATCTGGGCACTGTATGGCACTATAGGGGCACTGTATGTAATAGTTATCTGGGCACTGTATGGCAGTATAGGGGCACTGTATGTAATAGTTATCTGGGCACTGTATGGCACTATAGGGGCACTGTATGTAATAGTTATCTGGGCACTGTATGTAATAGTTATCTGGGCACTGTATGGCACTTTGTGGCCACTGTATGTAATAGTTATCGGGCACTGTATGGCACTATATGTAACGGTTATCGGCACTATAGGGGCACTGTATGTAATAGTTATCGGGCACTGTATGGCACTATATGTAACGGTTATCGGCACTATAGGGGCACTGTATGTAATAGTTATTGGGCACTGTATGGCACTCTATGTAACAGTTATCGGCACTATAGGGGAACTGTATGTATTAGTTATTGGGCACTGTATGGCACTATGTGGGCACTGTATGTAATAGTTTTCTGGGCACTGTATAGCAGTATGAGGGCACTGTATGTAATAGTTGTCTGGGCACTGTATGGCACTATAGGGGCACTGTATGTAATAGTTATTGGGCACTGTATGGCACTATGTGGGCACTGTATGTAATAGTTTTCTGGGTACTGTATGGCACTGTGGGCACTGTATGTAATAGCTGTCTGGGCACTGTAAGGCACTATGTGGGCACTGTAAGGCACTATAAGGGTACTGTATGTATTATTTATCTGGGCACTGTATGTCACGATGTGGGCATTGTATGTCATAGGTATTTGGAAATGTATGGCACTGTATGGCACTGTGGGCACTGTATGTAATAGCTGTCTGGGCACTTTATGGCACTATATGGGCACTGCAGTAGTTACCTGGGTACTGTATGGCACTGTGGGCACTGTATGTCATAGTTATCTGGGCACTGTATGGCACTATGAAGGCACTGTATGTAATATCTATCTGGGCACTGTATGTAACAGTTATCAGGGCACTGTATGGCACTATGTGGGCACTGTATGTAATAGTTATCTTGGTACTGTATGGCACTATGTGGGCACTGTATGTAATAGTTATCTGGGCACTGTATGGCACTATAGGGGCACTGTATGTAATAGTTATCCGGGCACTGTATTGCACTATGTGGGCACTGTATGTAATAGTTATCTGGGCACTGTATGGCACTATAGGGGCACTGTATGTAATAGTTATCTGGGCACTGTATTGCACTATGTGGGCACTGTATGTAATAGTTATCTGGGCACTGTATTGCACTATGTGGGCACTGTATGTAATAGTTATCTGGGCACTGTATGGCACTATAGGGGCACTGTATGTAACAGTTATCTTGGCACTGTAGGGCACTATGTGGGCACTGTATGGCACTATGTGTGCACTGTATGTAACCGTTATCTGGGCACAGTATGGCAGTATGTGGGCACTGTATGTAATAGTTATCTGGGCACTGCATGGCAGTATGAGTGTACTCTATAATTATCTGGGTACTGCATGGCACTATCAGGGGATTGTGAGGCACTATGAGGGCACTGTATGTAATAGTTATCTGGGGACTGTATGGCATTATGTGGGCACTGTATGTAATAGTTATTGTGGGCACTGTATGGCACTAAGTGGGCACTGGATGTAATATTTATCTGGGCATTGTATGGCACTATGGGGGCACTGTATGCAATCGTTATCTGGGCACGGTATGGCAATGTAGGGGCACTGTATGTGATAGCTATGTGGGCACTGTTTGGCACTATAGGGGCACTGTATGTAATAGTTATCTGGGCACTGCATGGCAGTATGAGTGTACTCTATAATTATCTGGGTACTGCATGGCACTATCAGGGGATTGTATGGCACTATGAGGGCACTGTATGTAATAGTTATCTGGGCACTGTATGGCACTATGTGGGCACTGTATGTAATAGTTATCTGGGCACTGTATGGCACTATAGGGCCACTGTATGGCACTATGTGGGCACTTTATGTAATAGGTATCATGGCACTGTATGGCACTATGTGGGCACTGTATGTAATAGTTATCTGGGCACTTTACGGCACTATCTGGGCACTGTACGGCACTATAGGGGCACTGTACGTATTAGTTATCTGGGCAATGTATGGCATTTTGTGGGCACTGTATATAATATGTATCTGGGCACTGTATGGCAATGTAGGGGTACTGTATGTGATAGCTATCTGGGCACTGTTTGGCACTATAGGGGCACTGTTTGTAATATTTATCTGGGCACTGTATGGCACTATAAGGGCACTGTATGTAATAGTTGTCTGGGCACTGTATGGCACTATGTGGGCACTGTATGTAATAGTTATCTGGGCACTGTATGGCACTATGTGGGCACTGTATGTAATAGTTATCCGGCCACTGAATGGCATTGTATGTAATAGCTATCTTGGCACTGTAGGGCACTATGTGGGCACTGTATGTAATAGGTATCATGGCACTTTAGGGCACTATGTGGGCACTGTATGTAATAGTTATCTGGGCACTTTATGGCACTATAGGGGCACTGTACGTATTAGTTATCTGGGCACTGTATGGCACTATGTGGGCACTGTATGTAATATTTATCTGGGCACTGTATGGCACTATGTGGGCACTGTATGTAATAGTTATCTGGGCACTGTATGGCACTATGTGGGCAGTGTATGTAATAGTTATCTGGGCACTGTATGGCACTATGTGGGCACTGTATGTAATAGTTATCTGGGCACTGTATGGCACTATGTGGGCACTGTATGTAATAGTTATCTGGGCACTGTATGGCACTATAGGGGCACTGTATGTATTAGTTATCTGGGCACTGTATGGCACTATAGGGGCACTGTATGTAATATTTATCTGGGCACTGTATGGCACTATGAGGGCACTGTATGTAATAGGTATCATGGCACTGTATGGCACTATGTGGGCACTGTATGTAATAGTTATCTGGGCACTGTATGTAATAGTTATCCGGGCACTGTATGTAATAGTTGTATGGGCACTGCATGGCACTATGCGGGCACAGTAATAGTTACCTGGGAACTGCATGTCATAGGTATCTGGTCACTGTGGGCACTGTATGTCGTAGGTTTCTAGGCACTTTATGGCACTGAGGGCACTGTATGTAACAGTTATCTGGGCACTGACTGGCACTATGAGGGCATTTCATGTTATAGTTGTCTGGGCACTGTATGTAATAGTTATATGGGCACTGTATGGCACTATAGGGGCACTGTATGTAATAGTTATATGGGCACTGTATGGCACTATAGGGGCACTGTATCTAATAGTTATCCTAACACTGTAAGGCACTATGTGGGCACTTTATGTAATAGGTATCATAGCACTGTATGGCACTATGTGGGCACTGTATGTAATAGTTATCTGGGCACTGTATGGCACTATAGGGGCACTGTATGTATTAGTTATCTGGGCACTGTATGGCACTATGTGGGCACTGTATGTAATAGTTATCTTGGCACTGTATGGCACTATGTGGGCACTGTATGTAATAGTTATCTGGGCACTGTATGGCACTATGTGGGCACTGTATGTAATAGGTATCATGGCACTGTACGGCACTATAGGGGCACTGTATGTAATAGTTATCCGGGCACTGTATGGCACTATGTGGGAACTTTATGTAATAGGTATCATGGCACTGTATGGCACTATGTGGGCACTGTATGTAATAGTTATCTGGGCACTGTATGGCACTATAGGGGCACTGTATGTATTAGTTATCTGGGCACTGTATGGCACTATGTGGGCACTGTATGTAATAGTTATCTTGGCACTGTATGGCACTATGTGGGCACTGTATGTAATAGTTATCTGGGCACTGTATGGCACTATGTGGGCACTGTATGTAATAGTTATCTGGGCACTGTATGGCACTATAGGGGCACTGTATGTATTAGTTATCTGGGCACTGTATGGCACTATGTGGGCACTGTATGTAATAGTTATCTTGGCACTGTATGGCACTATGTGGGCACTGTATGTAATAGTTATCTGGGCACTGTATGGCACTATGTGGGCACTGTATGTAATAGGTATCATGGCACTGTACGGCACTATAGGGGCACTGTATGTAATAGTTATCCGGGCACTGTATGGCACTATGTGGGCACTTTATGTAATAGGTATCATGGCACTGTATGGCACTATGTGGGCACTGTATGTAATAGTTATCTGGGCACTGTATGGCACTATAGGGGCACTGTATGTATTAGTTATCTGGGCACTGTATGGCACTATGTGGGCACTGTATGTAATAGTTATCTTGGCACTGTATGGCACTATGTGGGCACTGTATGTAATAGTTATCTGGGCACTGTATGGCACTATGTGGGCACTGTATGTAATAGTTATCTGGGCACTGTATGGCACTATGTGGGCACTGTATGTAATAGTTATCTGGGCACTGTATGGCACTATGTGGGCACTGTATGTAATAGTTATCTGGGCACTGTATGGCACTATGTGGGCACTGTATGTAATAGTTATCTGGGCACTGTATGTAATAGTTATCTGGGCACTGTATGGCACTATAGGGGCACTGTATGTATTAGTTATCTGGGCACTGTATGGCACTATGTGGGCACTGTATGTAATAGTTATCTTGGCACTGTATGGCACTATGTGGGCACTGTATGTAATAGTTATCTTGGCACTGTATGGCACTATGTGGGCACTGTATGTAATAGTTATCTGGGCACTGTATGGCACTATAGGGGCACTGTATGTATTAGTTATCTTGGCACTGCATGGCACTATAAGGGCTCTGTATGTAATAGTTATCCGGGCACTGTATGGCACTATAGGGGCACTGTATGTAATAGTTATCTGGGCACTGTATGGCACTATGTGGGCACTGTATGTAATAGTTATCTGGGCACTGTATGGCACTATGTGGGCACTGTAGGTAATAGTTATCTGGGCACTGTATGGCACTATGTGGGCACTGTATGTAATAGTTATCTGGGCACTGTATGGCACTATAGGGGCACTGTATGTATTAGTTATCTGGGCACTGTATGGCACTATGTGGGCACTGTATGTATTAGTTATCTGGGCACTGTATGGCACTATAGGGGCACTGTATGTATTAGTTATCTGGGCACTGTATGGCACTATGTGGGCACTGTATGTAATAGTTATCTGGGCACTGTATGGCACTATGTGGGCACTGTATGTAATAGTTATCTGGGCACTGTATGTAATAGTTATCCGGGCACTGTATGTAATAGTTGTATGGGCACTGCATGGCACTATGCGGGCACAGTAATAGTTACCTGGGAACTGCATGTCATAGGTATCTGGTCACTGTGGGCACTGTATGTCGTAGGTTTCTAGGCACTTTATGGCACTGAGGGCACTGTATGTAACAGTTATCTGGGCACTGACTGGCACTATGAGGGCATTTCATGTTATAGTTGTCTGGGCACTGTATGTAATAGTTATATGGGCACTGTATGGCACTATAGGGGCACTGTATGTAATAGTTATATGGGCACTGTATGGCACTATAGGGGCACTGTATCTAATAGTTATCCTAACACTGTAAGGCACTATGGGGGCACTTTATGTAATAGTTATCTGGGCACTGTATGGCACTATAGGGGCACTGTATGTATTAGTTATCTGGGCACTGTATGGCACTATAGGGGCACTGTATGTATTAGTTATCTGGGCACTGTATGGCACTATGTGGGCACTGTATGTAATAGTTATCTTGGCACTGTATGGCACTATGTGGGCACTGTATGTAATAGTTATCTTGGCACTGTATGGCACTATGTGGGCACTGGTTGTAATAGTTATCTGGGCACTGTATGGCACTATAGGGGCACTGTATGTATTAGTTATCTGGGCACTGCATGGCACTATAAGGGCTCTGTATGTAATAGTTATCCGGGCACTGTATGGCACTATAGGGGCACTGTATGTAATAGTTATCTGGGCACTGTATGGCACTATGTGGGCACTGTATGTAATAGTTATCTGGGCACTGTATGGCACTATGTGGGCACTGTATGTATTAGTTATCTGGGCACTGTATGGCACTATGTGGGCACTGTAGGTAATAGTTATCTGGGCACTGTATGGCACTATGTGGGCACTGTATGTAATAGTTATCTGGGCACTGTATGGCACTATAGGGGCACTGTATGTATTAGTTATCTGGGCACTGTATGGCACTATGTGGGCACTGTATGTATTAGTTATCTGGGCACTGTATGGCACTATAGGGGCACTGTATGTATTAGTTATCTGGGCACTGTATGGCACTATGTGGGCACTGTATGTAATAGTTATCTTGGCACTGTATGGCACTATGTGGGCACTGTATGTAATAGTTATCTTGGCACTGTATGGCACTATGTGGGCACTGTATGTAATAGTTATCTGGGCACTGTATGGCACTATAGGGGCACTGTATGTATTAGTTATCTGGGCACTGTATGGCACTATGTGGGCACTGTATGTAATAGTTATCTTGGCACTGTATGGCACTATGTGGGCACTGTATGTAATAGTTATCTGGGCACTGTATGGCACTATGAGGGCATTTCATGTTATAGTTGTCTGGGCACTTTATGGCACTATAGGGGCATTGTATCTAATAGTTATCCTAACACTGTATGGCACTATGTGGGCACTTTATGTAATAGTTATCTTGGCACTGTATGGCACTATGTGGGCACTGTATGTAATAGTTATCTGGGCACTGTATGGCACTATAGGGGCACTGTATGTATTAGTTATCTGGGCACTGTATGGCACTATGTGGGCACTGTATGTAATAGTTATCTGGGCACTGTATGGCACTATAGGTGCACTGTATGTAATAGTTATCTGGGCACTGTATGGCACTATAGGGCCACTGTATGGCACTATGTGGGCACTTTATGTAATAGGTATCATGGCACTGTATGGCACTATGTGGGCACTGTATGTAATAGTTATCTGGGCACTGTATGTAATAGTTATCTGGGCACTGTATGGCACTATAGGGGCACTGTATGTATTAGTTATCTGGGCACTGTATGGCACTATGTGGGCACTGTATGTAATAGTTATCTTGGCACTGTATGGCACTATGTGGGCACTGTATGTAATAGTTATCTGGGCACTGTATGGCACTATAGGGGCACTGTATGTATTAGTTATCTGGGCACTGCATGGCACTATAAGGGCTCTGTATGTAATAGTTATCCGGGCACTGTATGGCACTATAGGGGCACTGTATGTATTAGTTATCTGGGCACTGTATGGCACTATGTGGGCACTTTATGTAATAGGTATCATGGCACTGTATGGCACTATGTGGGCACTGTATGTAATAGTTATCTGGGCACTGTATGGCACTATAGGGGCACTGTATGTATTAGTTATCTGGGCACTGTATGGCACTATGTGGGCACTTTATGTAATAGGTATCATGGAACTGTATGGCACTATGTGGGCGCTGTATGTAATAGTTATCTTGGCACTGTATGGCACTATGTGGGCACTGTATGTAATAGTTATCTGGGCACTGTATGGCACTATGTGGGCACTGTATGTAATAGTTATCTTGGCACTGTATGGCACTATGTGGGCACTGTATGTAATAGTTATCTGGGCACTGTATGGCACTATAGGGCCACTGTATGGCACTATGTGGGCACTTTATGTAATAGGTATCATGGCACTGTATGGCACTATATGGGCACTGTATGTAATAGTTATCTGGGCACTGTATGGCACTATGTGGGCACTTTATGTAATAGGTATCATGGCACTGTATGGCACTATAGGGGCACTGTATGTAATAGTTATATGGGCACTGTATGGCACTATAGGGGCACTGTATCTAATAGTTATCCTAACACTGTATGGCACTATGTGGGCACTTTATGTAATAGTTATCTTGGCACTGTATGGCACTATGTGGGCACTGTATGTAATAGTAATCTGGGCACTGTATGGCACTATAGGGGCACTGTATGTATTAGTTATCTGGGCACTGTATGGCACTATGTGGGCACTGTATGTAATAGTTATCTTGGCACTGTATGGCACTATGTGGGCACTGTATGTAATAGTTATCTGGGCACTGTATGGCACTATGTGGGCACTGTATGTAATAGGTATCATGGCACTGTACGGCACTATAGGGGCACTGTATGTAATAGTTATCCGGGCACTGTATGGCACTATGTGGGCACTGTATGTATTAGTTATCTGGGCACTGTATGGCACTATGTGGGCACTGTATGTAATAGTTATCTGGGCACTGTATGGCACTATGTGGGCACTGTATGTAATAGTTATCTGGGCACTGTATGGCACTATGTGGGCACTGTATGTATTAGTTATCTGGGCACTGTATGGCACTATGTGGGCACTGTAGGTAATAGTTATCTGGGCACTGTATGGCACTATGTGGGCACTGTATGTAATAGTTATCTGGGCACTGTATGGCACTATAGGGGCACTGTATGTATTAGTTATCTGGGCACTGTATGGCACTATGTGGGCACTGTATGTAATAGTTATCTTGGCACTGTATGGCACTATGTGGGCACTGTATGTAATAGTTATCTGGGCACTGTATGGCACTATGAGGGCATTTCATGTTATAGTTGTCTGGGCACTTTATGTAATAGTTATATGGGCACTGTATGGCACTATAGGGGCATTGTATCTAATAGTTATCCTAACACTGTATGGCACTATGTGGGCACTTTATGTAATAGTTATCTTGGCACTGTATGGCACTATGTGGGCACTGTATGTAATAGTTATCTGGGCACTGTATGGCACTATAGGGGCACTGTATGTATTAGTTATCTGGGCACTGTATGGCACTATGTGGGCACTGTATGTAATAGTTATCTGGGCACTGTATGGCACTATAGGTGCACTGTATGTAATAGTTATCTGGGCACTGTATGGCACTATAGGGCCACTGTATGGCACTATGTGGGCACTTTATGTAATATTTATCATGGCACTGTATGGCACTATGTGGGCACTGTATGTAATAGTTATCTGGGCACTGTATGTAATAGTTATCTGGGCACTGTATGGCACTATAGGGGCACTGTATGTATTAGTTATCTGGGCACTGTATGGCACTATGTGGGCACTGTATGTAATAGTTATCTTGGCACTGTATGGCACTATGTGGGCACTGTATGTAATAGTTATCTTGGCACTGTATGGCACTATGTGGGCACTGTATGTAATAGTTATCTGGGCACTGTATGGCACTATAGGGGCACTGTATGTATTAGTTATCTGGGCACTGCATGGCACTATAAGGGCTCTGTATGTAATAGTTATCCGGGCACTGTATGGCACTATAGGGGCACTGTATGTATTAGTTATCTGGGCACTGTATGGCACTATGTGGGCACTGTATGTAATAGTTATCTGGGCACTGTATGGCACTATAGGGGCACTGTATGTATTAGTTATCTGGGCACTGTATGGCACTATGTGGGCACTGTATGTAATAGTTATCTTGGCACTGTATGGCACTATGTGGGCACTGTATGTAATAGTTATCTTGGCACTGTATGGCACTATGTGGGCACTGTATGTAATAGTTATCTGGGCACTGTATGGCACTATAGGGGCACTGTATGTATTAGTTATCTGGGCACTGCATGGCACTATAAGGGCTCTGTATGTAATAGTTATCTGGGCACTGTATGGCACTATAGGGGCACTGTATGTATTAGTTATCTGGGCACTGTATGGCACTATGTGGGCACTGTATGTAATAGTTATCTTGGCACTGTATGGCACTATGTGGGCACTGTATGTAATAGTTATCTTGGCACTGTATGGCACTATGTGGGCACTGTATGTAATAGTTATCTGGGCACTGTATGGCACTATAGGGGCACTGTATGTATTAGTTATCTGGGCACTGTATGGCACTATGTGGGCACTTTATGTAATAGGTATCATGGCACTGTATGGCACTATGTGGGCACTGTATGTAATAGTTATCTGGGCACTGTATGGCACTATAGGGGCACTGTATGTATTAGTTATCTGGGCACTGTATGGCACTATGTGGGCACTTTATGTAATAGGTATCATGGAACTGTATGGCACTATGTGGGCACTGTATGTAATAGTTATCTTGGCACTGTATGGCACTATGTGGGCACTGTATGTAATAGTTATCTGGGCACTGTATGGCACTATGTGGGCACTGTATGTAATAGTTATCTGGGCACTGTATGGCACTATAGGGCCACTGTATGGCACTATGTGGGCACTTTATGTAATAGGTATCATGGCACTGTATGGCACTATATGGGCACTGTATGTAATAGTTATCTGGGCACTGTATGGCACTATGTGGGCACTTTATGTAATAGGTATCATGGCACTGTATGGCACTATATGGGCACTGTATGTAATATTTATCTGGGCACTGTATGGCACTATGTGGGCACTGTATGTAATAGTTATCTGGGCACTATATGGCACTATGTGGGCACTGATGTAATAGTTATCTGGGCACTGTATGGCACTATAGGGGCACTGTATGTAATAGTTATCCGGGCACTGTATGGCACTATATGGGCACTGTATGTAATAGTTATCTGGGCACTGTATGGCACTATAGGGGCACTGTATGTAATAGTTATCTGGGCACTGTATGGCAGTATAGGGGCACTGTATGTAATAGTTATCTGGGCACTGTATGGCACTATAGGGGCACTGTATGTAATAGTTATCTGGGCACTGTATGGCACTTTGTGGCCACTGTATGTAATAGTTATCGGGCACTGTATGGCACTATATGTAACGGTTATCGGCACTATAGGGGCACTGTATGTAATAGTTATTGGGCACTGTATGGCACTATAGGGGCACTGTATGTATTAGTTATCTGGGCACTGTATGGCACTATGTGGGCACTTTATGTAATAGGTATCATGGCACTGTATGGCACTATGTGGGCACTGTATGTAATAGTTATCTGGGCACTGTATGGCACTATAGGGGCACTGTATGTATTAGTTATCTGGGCACTGTATGGCACTATGTGGGCACTTTATGTAATAGGTATCATGGAACTGTATGGCACTATGTGGGCGCTGTATGTAATAGTTATCTTGGCACTGTATGGCACTATGTGGGCACTGTATGTAATAGTTATCTGGGCACTGTATGGCACTATGTGGGCACTGTATGTAATAGTTATCTTGGCACTGTATGGCACTATGTGGGCACTGTATGTAATAGTTATCTGGGCACTGTATGGCACTATAGGGCCACTGTATGGCACTATGTGGGCACTTTATGTAATAGGTATCATGGCACTGTATGGCACTATATGGGCACTGTATGTAATAGTTATCTGGGCACTGTATGGCACTATGTGGGCACTTTATGTAATAGGTATCATGGCACTGTATGGCACTATAGGGGCACTGTATGTAATAGTTATATGGGCACTGTATGGCACTATAGGGGCACTGTATCTAATAGTTATCCTAACACTGTATGGCACTATGTGGGCACTTTATGTAATAGTTATCTTGGCACTGTATGGCACTATGTGGGCACTGTATGTAATAGTAATCTGGGCACTGTATGGCACTATAGGGGCACTGTATGTATTAGTTATCTGGGCACTGTATGGCACTATGTGGGCACTGTATGTAATAGTTATCTTGGCACTGTATGGCACTATGTGGGCACTGTATGTAATAGTTATCTGGGCACTGTATGGCACTATGTGGGCACTGTATGTAATAGGTATCATGGCACTGTACGGCACTATAGGGGCACTGTATGTAATAGTTATCCGGGCACTGTATGGCACTATGTGGGCACTTTATGTAATAGGTATCATGGCACTGTATGGCACTATGTGGGCACTGTATGTAATAGTTATCTGGGCACTGTATGGCACTATAGGGGCACTGTATGTATTAGTTATCTGGGCACTGTATGGCACTATGTGGGCACTGTATGTAATAGTTATCTTGGCACTGTATGGCACTATGTGGGCACTGTATGTAATAGTTATCTGGGCACTGTATGGCACTATGTGGGCACTGTATGTATTAGTTATCTGGGCACTGTATGGCACTATGTGGGCACTGTATGTAATAGTTATCTGGGCACTGTATGGCACTATGTGGGCACTGTATGTAATAGTTATCTGGGCACTGTATGGCACTATGTGGGCACTGTATGTATTAGTTATCTGGGCACTGTATGGCACTATGTGGGCACTGTAGGTAATAGTTATCTGGGCACTGTATGGCACTATGTGGGCACTGTATGTAATAGTTATCTGGGCACTGTATGGCACTATAGGGGCACTGTATGTATTAGTTATCTGGGCACTGTATGGCACTATGTGGGCACTGTATGTAATAGTTATCTTGGCACTGTATGGCACTATGTGGGCACTGTATGTAATAGTTATCTGGGCACTGTATGGCACTATGAGGGCATTTCATGTTATAGTTGTCTGGGCACTTTATGTAATAGTTATATGGGCACTGTATGGCACTATAGGGGCATTGTATCTAATAGTTATTCTAACACTGTATGGCACTATGTGGGCACTTTATGTAATAGTTATCTTGGCACTGTATGGCACTATGTGGGCACTGTATGTAATAGTTATCTGGGCACTGTATGGCACTATAGGGGCACTGTATGTATTAGTTATCTGGGCACTGTATGGCACTATGTGGGCACTGTATGTAATAGTTATCTGGGCACTGTATGGCACTATAGGTGCACTGTATGTAATAGTTATCTGGGCACTGTATGGCACTATAGGGCCACTGTATGGCACTATGTGGGCACTTTATGTAATAGGTATCATGGCACTGTATGGCACTATGTGGGCACTGTATGTAATAGTTATCTGGGCACTGTATGTAATAGTTATCTGGGCACTGTATGGCACTATAGGGGCACTGTATGTATTAGTTATCTGGGCACTGTATGGCACTATGTGGGCACTGTATGTAATAGTTATCTTGGCACTGTATGGCACTATGTGGGCACTGTATGTAATAGTTATCTTGGCACTGTATGGCACTATGTGGGCACTGTATGTAATAGTTATCTGGGCACTGTATGGCACTATAGGGGCACTGTATGTATTAGTTATCTGGGCACTGCATGGCACTATAAGGGCTCTGTATGTAATAGTTATCCGGGCACTGTATGGCACTATAGGGGCACTGTATGTATTAGTTATCTGGGCACTGTATGGCACTATGTGGGCACTGTATGTAATAGTTATCTTGGCACTGTATGGCACTATGTGGGCACTGTATGTAATAGTTATCTTGGCACTGTATGGCACTATGTGGGCACTGTATGTAATAGTTATCTGGGCACTGTATGGCACTATAGGGGCACTGTATGTATTAGTTATCTGGGCACTGCATGGCACTATAAGGGCTCTGTATGTAATAGTTATCTGGGCACTGTATGGCACTATAGGGGCACTGTATGTATTAGTTATCTGGGCACTGTATGGCACTATGTGGGCACTGTATGTAATAGTTATCTTGGCACTGTATGGCACTATGTGGGCACTGTATGTAATAGTTATCTTGGCACTGTATGGCACTATGTGGGCACTGTATGTAATAGTTATCTGGGCACTGTATGGCACTATAGGGGCACTGTATGTATTAGTTATCTGGGCACTGTATGGCACTATGTGGGCACTTTATGTAATAGGTATCATGGCACTGTATGGCACTATGTGGGCACTGTATGTAATAGTTATCTGGGCACTGTATGGCACTATAGGGGCACTGTATGTATTAGTTATCTGGGCACTGTATGGCACTATGTGGGCACTTTATGTAATAGGTATCATGGAACTGTATGGCACTATGTGGGCACTGTATGTAATAGTTATCTTGGCACTGTATGGCACTATGTGGGCACTGTATGTAATAGTTATCTGGGCACTGTATGGCACTATGTGGGCACTGTATGTAATAGTTATCTGGGCACTGTATGGCACTATAGGGCCACTGTATGGCACTATGTGGGCACTTTATGTAATAGGTATCATGGCACTGTATGGCACTATATGGGCACTGTATGTAATAGTTATCTGGGCACTGTATGGCACTATGTGGGCACTTTATGTAATAGGTATCATGGCACTGTATGGCACTATATGGGCACTGTATGTAATATTTATCTGGGCACTGTATGGCACTATGTGGGCACTGTATGTAATAGTTATCTGGGCACTATATGGCACTATGTGGGCACTGATGTAATAGTTATCTGGGCACTGTATGGCACTATAGGGGCACTGTATGTAATAGTTATCCGGGCACTGTATGGCACTATATGGGCACTGTATGTAATAGTTATCTGGGCACTGTATGG
The DNA here is from genome assembly GCA_035609135.1 of Eleutherodactylus coqui. Taxonomy (NCBI): domain Eukaryota; kingdom Metazoa; phylum Chordata; class Amphibia; order Anura; family Eleutherodactylidae; genus Eleutherodactylus; species Eleutherodactylus coqui. The sequence goes on from CM069409.1 coordinate 1,798,170, forward strand.
CACTATAGGGGCACTGTATGTAATAGTTATCTGGGCACTGTATGGCAGTATAGGGGCACTGTATGTAATAGTTATCTGGGCACTGTATGGCACTATAGGGGCACTGTATGTAATAGTTATCTGGGCACTGTATGTAATAGTTATCTGGGCACTGTATGGCACTTTGTGGCCACTGTATGTAATAGTTATCGGGCACTGTATGGCACTATATGTAACGGTTATCGGCACTATAGGGGCACTGTATGTAATAGTTATTGGGCACTGTATGGCACTCTATGTAACAGTTATCGGCACTATAGGGGAACTGTATGTATTAGTTATTGGGCACTGTATGGCACTATGTGGGCACTGTATGTAATAGTTTTCTGGGCACTGTATAGCAGTATGAGGGCACTGTATGTAATAGTTGTCTGGGCACTGTATGGCACTATAGGGGCACTGTATGTAATAGTTATTGGGCACTGTATGGCACTATGTGGGCACTGTATGTAATAGTTTTCTGGGTACTGTATGGCACTGTGGGCACTGTATGTAATAGCTGTCTGGGCACTGTAAGGCACTATGTGGGCACTGTAAGGCACTATAAGGGTACTGTATGTATTATTTATCTGGGCACTGTATGTCACGATGTGGGCATTGTATGTCATAGGTATTTGGAAATGTATGGCACTGTATGGCACTGTGGGCACTGTATGTAATAGCTGTCTGGGCACTTTATGGCACTATATGGGCACTGCAGTAGTTACCTGGGTACTGTATGGCACTGTGGGCACTGTATGTCATAGTTATCTGGGCACTGTATGGCACTATGAAGGCACTGTATGTAATATCTATCTGGGCACTGTATGTAACAGTTATCAGGGCACTGTATGGCACTATGTGGGCTCTGATTGTCATAGTTATCTGGGCCCTGTATGGCACTATAGAGGCACTGTATGTAATAGTTATCCGGGCACTGTATGGCAGTATGTGGGCACTGTATGTAATAGTTATCTGGGCACTATATTTAATATTTGTATGGGCACTGTAATGGTTATATGGGCAATGTTTGGCACTGTGGGCATTGTATGTAAGAGTTATCTGGGCACTGTATGGCACTATGTTGGCACTGTATGTTATAGTTATCTGAGCAATGAATGGCACTATCTGGGCGCTGTATGTAATAGTTATCTGGGCACTGTATGTAATAGCTATCTGGGCACTGTATGGCATTATGAGTGAATATTTATTTGGGCACTGTATGGCATCATGTGGGCACTGTATGTAATAGTTATCTGGTTACTGTATGGCTCTATGTGGGCACTGCATGTCATAGGTATCTTGGCACTGTATGGCACTATGCGGGCACTGTAATGGTTATATGGGCACTGTATGTTATAGTTATCTGAGCAATGAATTGCACTATGAGGGCACTGTATGTAATAGGTATCCGGGCACTGTATGGCACTATAGGGGCACTGTAAGTAATAGTTGTCTGGGCACTGTTGGCACTATTCGGGCACTGTAGTAGTTACCTGGGCAATGTATAAAATAGTTGTGTGGGCTTTGTGTGTAACAGTTATCCGGGCACTCTATGGCACTACGTGGGCGCTATATATCATAGTTATTTATGTCTGCGCGGTGGGGGGTTACTCTGCGCGGTGGGGATTACTCTGCGCGGTGGGGATTAATCTGTGCGGTGGGGATTACTCTGCGCGGTGGGGATTACTCTGCGCGGTGGGGGATTACTCTGCGCGGTGGGGGATTACTCTGTGCGGTGGGGATTACTCTGCGCGGTGGGGGATTACTCTGCGCGGTGGGGGATTACTCTGCGCGGTGGGGGATTACTCTGCGCGGTGGGGATTATTCTGCGCGGTGGGGGATTACTCTGCGCGGTGGGGGATTACTCTGCACGGTGGGGGATTACTCTGCACGGTGGGGATTACTCTGCGTGGTGGGGATTACTCTGCGCGGTGGGGGATTACTCTGCGCGGTGGGGATTATTCTGCACGGTGGCGGATTACTCTGCGCGGTGGGGATTACTCTGCGCGGTGGGGATTACTCTGCGCGGTGGGGGTTACTCTGCGCGGTGGGGATTACTCTGCACGGTGGGGATTACTCTGCGCGGTGGGGATTACTCGGCGCGGTGGGGATTACTCGGCGCGGTGGGGGATTACTCTGCGCGGTGGGGGATTACTCTGTGTGGTGGGGATTACTCTGCGCGGTGTGGGTTACTCTGCGCGGTGGGGGATTACTCTGCACGGTGGGGATTACTCTGCACGGTGGGGATTACTCTGCGTGGTGGGGATTACTCTGCGCGGTGGGGATTACTCTGCGCGGTGGGGATTACTCTGCGCGGTGGGGGATTACTCTGCGCGGTGGGGGATTACTCAGTGCGGTGGGGATTACTCTGCACGGTGGGGATTACTCTGCACGGTGGGGATTACTCTGCACGGTGGGGATTACTCTGCACGGTGGGGGATTACTCTGCACGGTGGGGATTACTCTGCACGGTGGGGATTACTCTGCTCGGTGGGGGTTACTCTGAGCGGTAGGGGATTACTCTGCGCGGTAGGGGATTACTCTGCGCGGTGGGGATTACTCTGCGCGGTGGGGATTACTCTGCGCGGTGGGGATTACTCGGCGCGGTGGGGATTACTCGGCGCGGTGGGGGATTACTCGGCGCGGTGGGGGATTACTCTGCGCGGTGGGGGATTACTCTGTGTGGTGGGGATTACTCTGCAGGGTGGGGATTACTCTGCACGGTGGGGATTACTCTGCACGGTGGGGATTACTCTGCGCGGTAATGAATATAGCAGGTGATAGGAATTACTCTGTGTGCAGGGGATTACTCTGTGCGGTGGGGGTTACTCTGTGCGGTGGGGGTTACTCTGTGCGGTAATGAATATAGCATGTGATGGGGATTACTCTGTGCGGTGAGGGTTACTTTGCGCGGTGGGGGATTACTCTGCGCGGTGAGGGATTACTCTGCGCGGTGGGGATTACTCTGCGCGGTGGGGACTACTCTGCGCGGTGGGGATTACTCTGCGTGGTAGGGGATTACTCTGCGCGGTGGGGGATTACTCTGTGCGGTGGGGATTACTCTGCGCGGTGGGGGATTACTCTGCACGGTGGGGGATTACTCTGCGCGGTGGGGGATTACTCTGCACGGTGGGGATTACTCTGCACGGTGGGGATTACTCTGCGTGGTAATGAATATAGCAGGTGATAGGGATTACTCTGCGCGGTAATGAATATAGCAGGTGATAGGGATTACTCTGCGCGGTGGGGATTACTCTGCGCGGTGAGGGATTACTCTGCGCGGTAATGAATATAGCAGGTGATAGGGATTACTCTGCGCGGTGGGGGATTACTCTGTGCGGTGGGGATTACTCTGTGCGGTGGGGGATTACTCTGCGCGGTGAGGGATTACTCTGCGCGGTGGGGGATTACTCTGCGCGGTGGGGGATTACTCTGCGCGGTGGGGGATTACTCTGCGCGGTGGGGATTATTCTGCGCGGTGGGGGATTACTCTGCGCGGTGGGGGATTACTCTGCACGGTGGGGATTACTCTGCGCGGTGTGGATTACTCTGCGCGGTGGGGGATTACTCTGCGCGGTGGGGGATTACTCTGCGCGGTAAGGGATTACTCTGCGCGGTGAGGGATTACTCTGCGCGGTGGGGGATTACTCTGTGCGGTGGGGATTACTCTGCACGGTGGAAATTACTCTGCGCGGTAGGGATTACTCTGCGCGGTGGTGGATTACTCTGCACGGTGGGGGATTACTCTGCACGGTGGGGATTACTCTGCACGGTGGGGATTACTCTGCGCGGTGGGGGTTACTCTGCGCGGTGGGGGTTACTCTGCGCGGTGGGGGTTACTCTGAGCGGTAGGGGATTACTCTGCGCGGTGGGGATTACTCGGCGCGGTGGGGATTACTCGGCGCGGTGGGGGATTACTCTGCGCGGTGGGGGATTACTCTGCACGGTGGAGGATTACTCTGTGTGGTGGGGATTACTTTGCAGGGTGGGGATTACTCTGCACGGTGGGGATTACTCTGTGCGGTAGTGAATATAGCAGGTGATAGGAATTACTCTGTGTGGAGGGGATTACTCTGCAGGGTGGGGATTACTCTGCACGGTGGGGATTACTCTGTGCGGTAGTGAATATAGCAGGTGATAGGAATTACTCTGTGTGGTGGGGGTTACTCTGTGCGGTGGGGGTTACTCTGTGCGGTAATGAATATAGCATGTGATGGGGATTACTCTGTGCGGTGAGGGTTACTCTGCGCGGTGGGGGATTACTCTGCGCGGTGAGGGATTACTCTGCGCGGTGGGGAATACTCTGCGCGATGTGGATTACTCTGCACGGTGGGGGATTACTCTGCACGGTGGGGATTACTCTGCACGCTGGGGATTACTCTGCGCGGTGGGGGTTACTCTGCGCGGTGGGGGTTACTCTGCGTGGTGGGGGTTACTCTGCGTGGTGGGGGTTACTCTGCGCGGTTGGGGTTACTCTGAGCGGTAGGGGATTACTCGGCGCGGTGGGGATTACTCGGCGCGGTGGGGATTACTCGGCGCGGTGGGGGATTACTCTGCGCGGTGGGGGATTACTCTGCACGGTGGAGGATTACTCTGTGTGGTGGGGATTACTCTGCAGGGTGGGGATTACTCTGCAGGGTGGGGATTACTCTGCGCGGTGGGGATTACTCTGCGCGGTGGTGGATTACTCTGCACGGTGGGGGATTACTCTGCACGGTGGGGGATTACTCTGCACGGTGGGGATTACTCTGCACGGTGGGGATTACTCTGCGCGGTGGGGGTTACTCTGCACGGTGGGGGTTACTCTGCACGGTGAGGGTTACTCTGCGCGGTGGGGGTTACTCTGCGCGGTGGGGGTTACTCTGCGCGGTGGGGGTTACTCTGCGCGGTGGGGGTTACTCTGCGCGGTGGGGGTTACTCTGCGCGGTGGGGGTTACTGTGCGCGGTGGGGGTTACTCTGCGCGGTGGGGGTTACTCTGCGCGGTGGGGGTTACTCTGCGTGGTGGGGGTTACTCTGCGCGGTGGGGATTACTCGGCGCGGTGGGGATTACTCGGCGCGGTGGGGATTACTCGGCGCGGTGGGGGATTACTCTGCGCGGTGGGGGATTACTCTGCACGGTGGAGGATTACTCTGCACGGTGGAGGATTACTCTGTGTGGTGGGGATTACTCTGCACGGTGGGGATTACTCTGTGCGGTAGTGAATATAGCAGGTGATAGGAATTACTCTGTGTGGAGGGGATTACTCTGCAGGGTGGGGATTACTCTGCACGGTGGGGATTACTCTGTGCGGTAATGAATATAGCATGTGATGGGGATTACTCTGTGCGGTGAGGGTTACTCTGCGCGGTGGGGGATTACTCTGCACGGTGGGGATTACTCTGCGCGGTGAGGGATTACTCTGCGCGGTGGGGAATACTCTGCGCGATGTGGATTACTCTGTGCGGTGGGGATTACTCTGCGTGGTAGGGGATTACTCTGCGCGGTGGGGGATTACTCTGTGCGGTGGGGATTACTCTGCGCGGTGGGGGATTACTCTGCACGGTGGGGGATTACTCTGCACGGTGGGGGATTACTCTGCACAGTGGGGGATTATTCTGCGCGGTGGGGATTACTCTGCGCGGTGGGGGTTACTCTGCGTGGTAATGAATATAGCAGGTGATAGTGATTACTCTGCGCGGTGGGGATTACTCTGCGCAGTGAGGGATTACTCTGCGCGGTAATGAATATAGCAGGTGATAGGGATTACTCTGTGTTGTGGGGATTACTCTGCGTGGTAGGGGATTACTCTGCGCGGTGGGGGATTACTCTGTGCGGTGGGGATTACTCTGCGCGGTGGGGGATTACTCTGCACGGTGGGGGATTACTCTGCACGGTGGGGGATTACTCTGCACAGTGGGGGATTATTCTGCGCGGTGGGGATTACTCTGCGCGGTGGGGATCACTCTGCGCGGTGGGGGTTACTCTGCGTGGTAATGAATATAGCAGGTGATAGTGATTACTCTGCGCGGTGGGGATTACTCTGCGCAGTGAGGGATTACTCTGTGCGGTAATGAATATAGCATGTGATGGGGATTACTCTGTGCGGTGAGGGTTACTCTGCGCGGTGGGGGATTACTCTGCGCGGTGAGGGATTACTCTGCGCGGTGGGGAATACTCTGCGCGATGTGGATTACTCTGCACGGTGGGGGATTACTCTGCACGGTGGGGATTACTCTGCACGGTGGGGATTACTCTGCGCGGTGGGGGTTACTCTGCGCGGTGGGGGTTACTCTGCGCGGTGGGGGTTACTCTGCGTGGTGGGGGTTACTCTGAGCGGTAGGGGATTACTCTGCGCGGTGGGGATTACTCGGCGCGGTGGGGATTACTCGGCGCGGTGGGGGATTACTCGGCGCGGTGGGGGATTACTCTGCGCGGTGGGGGATTACTCTGCACGGTGGAGGATTACTCTGCGTGGTGGGGATTACTCTGCAGGGTGGGGATTACTCTGCAGGGTGGGGATTACTCTGCGCGGTGGGGATTACTCTGCGCGGTGGTGGATTACTCTGCACGGTGGGGGATTACTCTGCACGGTGGGGATTACTCTGCGTGGTGGCGGTTACTCTGCGCGGTGGGGGTTACTCTGCGCGGTGGGGGTTACTCTGCGCGGTGGGGGTTACTCTGCGCGGTGGGGATTACTCGGCGCGGTGGGGATTACTCGGCGCGGTGGGGGATTACTCGGCGCGGTGGGGGATTACTCTGCGCGGTGGGGGATTACTCTGCGCGGTGGGGGATTACTCTGCACGGTGGAGGATTACTCTGCACGGTGGAGGATTACTCTGTGTGGTGGGGATTACTCTGCAGGGTGGGGATTACTCTGCACGGTGGGGATTACTCTGTGCGGTAGTGAATATAGCAGGTGATAGGAATTACTCTATGTGGAGGGGATTACTTTGCAGGGTGGGGATTACTCTGCACGGTGGGGATTACTCTGTGCGGTAGTGAATATAGCAGGTGATAGGAATTACTCTGTGTGGTGGGGGTTACTCTGTGCGGTGGGGGTTACTCTGTGCGGTAATGAATATAGCATGTGATGGGGATTACTCTGTGCGGTGAGGGTTACTCTGCGCGGTGGGGGATTACTCTGCACGGTGGGGATTACTCTGCGCGGTGAGGGATTACTCTGCGTGGTGGGGAATACTCTGCGCGATGTGGATTACTCTGAACGGTGGGGATTACTCTGAACGGTGGGGATTACTCTGTGCGGTGGGGATTACTCTGCGCGGTGGGGGATTACTCTGCACGGTGGGGGATTACTCTGCACGGTGGGGGATTACTCTGCGTGGTGGGGATTACTCTGCGCGGTGGGAATTACTCTGCGCAGTGGGGGTTACTCTGCGTGGTAATGAATATAGCAGGTGATAGGGATTACTCTGCGCGGTGGGGATTACTCTGCGCAGTGAGGGATTACTCTGCGCGGTAATGAATATAGCAGGTGATAGGGATTACTCTGTGCGGTAATGAATATAGCATGTGATGGGGATTACTCTGCGCGGTGAGGGATTACTCTGCGCGGTCGGGATTACTCTGTGCGGTGGGTATTACTCTGTGTGGTTAGGATTACTCTGCACGGTGGGGATAACTCTGCGCGGAGGGGGTTACTCTGCGCGGTAGGGGATTACTCTGCACGGTGGGGATTACTCTGCGCGGTGGGGGGTTACTCTGCGCGGTGGGGGATTACTCTGCACGGTGGGGGATTACTCTGTGTGGTGCGGATTACTCTGCACGGTGGGGATTACTCTGCGCGGTAATGAATATAGCAGGTGATAGGGATTACTCTGTGCGGTGGGGGTTACTCTGTGCGGTAATGAATTTAGCATGTGATGGGGATTACTCTGTGCAGTGGGGGTCACTCTGCGCGGTGGGGGATTACTCTGCGCGGTGAGGGATTACTCTGCGCGGTGGGGATTACTCTGTGCGGTGGGGATTACTCTGCGAGGTGGGGATTACTCTGCACGGTGGGGGATTACTCTGCACGGTGGGGGATTACTCTGCATGGTGGGGATTACTCTGCGCGGTGGGGGTTACTCTGCGCGGTGGGGGTTACTCTGCGCGGTGGGGGTTACTCTGCGCGGTGGGGGTTACTCTGCGCGGTGGGGGTTACTCTGCACGGTGGGGGTTACTCTGCGCGGTAATGAATACAGCAGGTGATAGGGATTACTCTGCGCAGTGGGGATTACTCTTTGCAGTGGGGATTACTCTGCGCGGTGGGGATCACTCTGCGCGGTAATGAATATAGCAGGTAATAGGGATTACTCAGCGTGGTGGGGGATTACTCTGCGCGGTGGGGGATTACTCTGCACGGTGGGGGATTCCTCTGTGCGGTGGGGGATTACTCTGCACGGTGGGGGATTACTCTGTGTGGTGGGGATTACTCTGCGTGGCAATGAATATAGCAGGTGATAGGGATTACTCTGTGCGGTGGGGGATTACTCTGTGCGGTGGGGATTACTCTGTGCGGTGGGGGATTACTCTGTGCGGTGAGGGATTACTCTGTGCGGTGAGGGATTACTCTGCGCGGTGAGGGATTACTCTGCGCGGTGAGGGATTACTCTGCGCGGTGAGGGATTACTCTGCGCGGTGGGGGATTACTCTGCGCGGTGAGGGATTACTCTGCGCGGTGGGGATTACTCTGCGCGGTGGGGATTACTCTGCGCGGTGGCGGATTACTCTGCGCGGTGGGGGATTACTCTGCGCGGTGGGGGATTACTCTGCGCGGTGGGGGATTACTCTGCGCGGTGGGGGATTACTCTGCGCGGTGTGGGTTACTCTGCACGCTGGGGGTTACTCTGCACGCTGGGGGTTACTCTGCGCGGTGAGGGATTACTCTGCGCGGTGGGGATTACTCTGTGTGGTGGGGGATTACTCTGCGCGGTGGGGGATTACTCTGCGCGGTGGGGATTTCTCTGCGCGGTGGGGGATTACTCTGCCCGGTGGGGGATTACTCTGCCCGGTGGGGGATTACTCTGCGCGGTGGGGGATTACTCTGCGCGGTGGGGGATTACTCTGAACGGTGGGGATTACTCTGAACGGTGGGGATTACTCTGAACGGTGGGGATTACTCTGAACGGTGGGGATTACTCTGCGCGGTGGGGGATTCCTCTGCGCGGTGGGGGATTACTCTGCGCGGTGGGGGATTACTCTGCGCGGTGGGGATTACTCTGCGCGGTGGGGGATTACTCTGCGCGGTGGAGGATTACTCTGCGCGGTTGGGGATTACTCTGCGCGGTTGGGGATTACTCTGCGCGGTGTGGGTTACTCTGCACGGTGGGGGTTACTCTGCGCGGTGGGGGTTATTCTGCACGGTGAGGGATTACTCTGCGCGGTGGGGATTACTCTGCGCGGTGGGGGATTACTCTGCGCGGTGGAGGATTACTCTGCACGGTGGGGATTACTCTGCACGGTGGGGATTACTCTGCGCGGTAATGAATATAGCAGGTGATAGGGATTACTCTGTGTGATGGGGATTACTCAGTGCGGTGGAGGTTACTCTGTGCGGTACTGAATATAGCATGTGATGGGGATTACTCTGTGCGGTGGGGGTTTACTCTGCGCGGTGAGGGATTACTCTGCGCGGTGAGGGATTACTCTGTGCGGTGGGGATTACTCTGCGCGGTAGGTGATTACTCTGCGCGGTGGGGGATTACTCTGCGCGGTGGGGGATTACTCTGCGCGGTGGGGGATTACTCTGCGCGGTGGGGATTACTCTGCGCGGTGGGGGATTACTCTGCGCGGTGGGGGATTACTCTGCGCGGTGGGGATTACTCTGCGCGGTGGGGATTACTCTGCGCGGTGGGGGATTACTCTGCGCGGTGGGGGATTACTCTGCGCGGTGGGGATGACTCTGTGCGGTGGGGATTACTCTGTGCGGTGGGGATTACTCTGTGCGGTGGGGATTACTCTGCGGTGGGGGTTACTCTGTGCGGTAATGAATATAGCATGTGATGGGGATTACTCTGTGTGGTGGGGATTACTCTGTGCGGTAGTGAATATAGCATGTGATGGGGATTACTCTGTGTGGTGGGGATTACTCTGTGTGGTTAGGATTACTCTGCACGGTGGGGATAACTCTGCGCGGAGGGGGTTACTCTGCGCGGTAGGGGATTACTCTGCACGGTGGGGATTACTCTGCGCGGTGGGGGGTTACTCTGCGCGGTGGGGGGTTACTCTGCACGGTGGGGGATTACTCTGTGTGGTGCGGATTACTCTGCACGGTGGGGATTACTCTGCGCGGTAATGAATATAGCAGGTGATAGGGATTACTCTGTGCGGTGGGGGTTACTCTGTGCGGTAATGAATTTAGCATGTGATGGGGATTACTCTGTGCAGTGGGGGTCACTCTGCGCGGTGGGGGATTACTCTGCGCGGTGAGGGATTACTCTGCGCGGTGGGGATTACTCTGTGCGGTGGGGATTACTCTGCGAGGTGGGGATTACTCTGCACGGTGGGGGATTACTCTGCACGGTGGGGGATTACTCTGCATGGTGGGGATTACTCTGCGCGGTGGGGGTTACTCTGCGCGGTGGGGGTTACTCTGCGCGTTGGGGGTTACTCTGCGCGGTGGGGGTTACTCTGCGCGGTGGGGGTTACTCTGCGCGGTGGGGGTTACTCTGCACGGTGGGGGTTACTCTGCGCGGTAATGAATACAGCAGGTGATAGGGATTACATTGCGCAGTGGGGATTACTCTTTGCAGTGGGGATTACTCTGCGCGGTGGGGATCACTCTGCGCGGTAATGAATATAGCAGGTAATAGGGATTACTCAGCGTGGTGGGGGATTACTCTGCGCGGTGGGGGATTACTCTGCACGGTGGGGGATTCCTCTGTGCGGTGGGGGATTACTCTGCACGGTGGGGGATTACTCTGTGTGGTGGGGATTACTCTGCGTGGCAATGAATATAGCAGGTGATAGGGATTACTCTGTGCGGTGGGGGATTACTCTGTGCGGTGGGGGATTACTCTGTGCGGTGGGGATTACTCTGTGCGGTGGGGATTACTCTGTGCGGTGGGGGATTACTCTGTGCGGTGAGGGATTACTCTGCGCGGTGAGGGATTACTCTGCGCGGTGAGGGATTACTCTGCGCGGTGAGGGATTATTCTGCGCGGTGAGGGATTACTCTGCGCGGTGGGGGATTACTCTGCGCGGTGAGGGATTACTCTGCGCGGTGGGGATTACTCTGCGCGGTGGGGATTACTCTGCGCGGTGGCGGATTACTCTGCGCGGTGGGGGATTACTCTGCGCGGTGGGGGATTACTCTGCGCGGTGGGGGATTACTCTGCGCGGTGGGGGATTACTCTGCGCGGTGTGGGTTACTCTGCACGCTGGGGGTTACTCTGCGCGGTGAGGGATTACTCTGCGCGGTGGGGATTACTCTGTGTGGTGGGGGATTACTCTGCGCGGTGGGGGATTACTCTGCGCGGTGGGGATTACTCTGCGCGGTGGGGGATTACTCTGCCCGGTGGGGGATTACTCTGCCCGGTGGGGGATTACTCTGCGCGGTGGGGGATTACTCTGCGCGGTGGGGGATTACTCTGAACGGTGGGGATTACTCTGAACAGTGGGGATTACTCTGAACGGTGGGGATTACTCTGAACGGTGGGGATTACTCTGCGCGGTGGGGGATTCCTCTGCGCGGTGGGGGATTACTCTGCGCGGTGGGGGATTACTCTGCGCGGTGGGGGATTACTCTGCGCGGTGGGGGATTACTCTGCGCGGTGGGGGATTACTCTGCGCGGTGGGGGATTACTCTGCGCGGTGGGGGATTACTCTGCGCGGTGGGGGATTACTCTGCGCGGTGGGGGATTACTCTGCGCGGTGGGGGATTACTCTGCGCGGTTGGGGATTACTCTGCGCGGTTGGGGATTACTCTGCGCGGTTGGGGATTACTCTGCGCGGTGTGGGTTACTCTGCACGGTGGGGGTTACTCTGCGCGGTGGGGGTTATTCTGCACGGTGAGGGATTACTCTGCGCGGTGGGGATTACTCTGCGCGGTGGGGGATTACTCTGCGCGGTGGAGGATTACTCTGCACGGTGGGGATTACTCTGCACGGTGGGGATTACTCTGCGCGGTAATGAATATAGCAGGTGATAGGGATTACTCTGTGTGATGGGGATTACTCAGTGCGGTGGAGGTTACTCTGTGCGGTACTGAATATAGCATGTGATGGGGATTACTCTGTGCGGTGGGGGTTTACTCTGCGCGGTGAGGGATTACTCTGCGCGGTGAGGGATTACTCTGTGCGGTGGGGATTACTCTGCGCGGTGGGGGGTTACTCTGCGCGGTGGGGATTACTCTGCGCGGTGGGGGATTACTCTGCGCGGTAGGTGATTACTCTGCGCGGTGGGGGATTACTCTGCGCGGTGGGGGATTACTCTGCGCGGTGGGGATTACTCTGCGCGGTGGGGGATTACTCTGCGCGGTGGGGGATTACTCTGCGCGGTGGGGATTACTCTGCGCGGTGGGGATTACTCTGCGCGGTGGGGGATTACTCTGCGCGGTGGGGATGACTCTGTGCGGTGGGGATTACTCTGTGCGGTGGGGATTACTCTGTGCGGTGGGGATTACTCTGCGGTGGGGGTTACTCTGTGCCGTAATGAATATAGCATGTGATGGGGATTACTCTGTGTGGTGGGGATTACTCTGTGCGGTAGTGAATATAGCATGTGATGGGGATTACTCTGTGTGGTGGGGATTACTCTGTGCGGTGGGGGTTACTCTGTGTGGTAGTGAATATAGCATGTGGTGGGGATTACTCTGTGCGGTGGGGGTTACTCTGTGCGGTGGGGATTACTCTGCGCGGTAGTGAACATAGCATGTGATGGGGATTACTCTGTGTGGTGGGGATTACTCTGTGCGGTGGGGGTTACTCTGTGTGGTAGTGAATATAGCATGTGGTGGGGATTACTCTGTGCGGTGGGGGTCACTCTGTGCGGTGAGGGTTACTCTGTGCGGTAATGAATATAGCATGTGATGGGGATTACTCTGTGCGGTGGCGGTAACTCTGCGCTTTGCGGGATTACTCTGTATGGTTGGGATTACTCTGTGTGGTGGGGATTACTCTGTGCGGTAGTGAATATAGCATGTGATGGGGATTACTCTGTGTGGTGGTGATTACTCTGTGCGGTGGGGGTTACTCTGTGCGGTAGTGAATATAGCATGTGATGGAGATTACTCTGTGTGGTGGGGATTACTCTGTGTGGTGGTGGTTACTCTGTGCGGTGGGGGTTACTCTGTGCGGTAGTGAATATAGCAGGTGATAGGGATTACTCTGCGTGGTGGGGGTTACTCTGTGCGGTGGGGGTTACTCTGTGCGGTAGTCAATATAGCAGGTGATAGGGATTACTCTGTGCGGTGGGGGTTACTCTGTGCGGTAATGAATATAGCATGTGGTGGGCACTACTCTGCGCGGTAGTAAATATAGCATGTGATAGGGATTACTCTGCACGGTGGGGATTGCTCTGTGCGGTAATGAATATAGCATGTGGTAGGGATTACTCTGCGCGGTGAGGGATTACTCTGCGCGGTGAGGGATTACTCTGCGCGGAGGGGGATTACTCTGCGCGGTGAGGGATTACTCTGCGCGGTGAGGGATTACTCTGCGCGGTGAGGGATTACTCTGCACGGTGGGGATTACTCTGCGCGGTGGGGATTACTCTGCGCGGTGGCGGATTACTCTGCGCGGTGGCGGATTACTCTGCGCGGTGGGGGATTACTCTGCGCGGTGGGGGATTACTCTGCGCGGTGGGGGATTACTCTGCGCGGTGGGGGATTACTCTGCGCGGTGGGGGTTACTCTGCACGCTGGGGGTTACTCTGCGCGGTGAGGGATTACTCTGCGCGGTGGGGATTACTCTGCGCGGTGGGGATTACTCTGCGCGGTGGGGATTACTCTGCGCGGTGGAGGATTACTCTGCACGGTGGGGATTACTCTGCACGGTGGGGATTACTCTGTGTGGTGGGGGATTACTCTGCGCGGTGGGGGATTACTCTGCGCGGTGGGGATTACTCTGCCCGGTGGGGGATTACTCTGCCCGGTGGGGGATTACTCTGCGCGGTGGGGGATTACTCTGCGCGGTGGGGGATTACTCTGCGCGGTGGGGGATTACTCTGCGCGGTGGGGGATTACTCTGCGCGGTGGGGGATTACTCTGAACGGTGGGGATTACTCTGCGCGGTAATGAATACAGCAGGTGATAGGGATTACATTGCGCAGTGGGGATTACTCTTTGCAGTGGGGATTACTCTGCGCGGTGGGGATCACTCTGCGCGGTAATGAATATAGCAGGTAATAGGGATTACTCAGCGTGGTGGGGGATTACTCTGCGCGGTGGGGGATTACTCTGCACGGTGGGGGATTCCTCTGTGCGGTGGGGGATTACTCTGCACGGTGGGGGATTACTCTGTGTGGTGGGGATTACTCTGCGTGGCAATGAATATAGCAGGTGATAGGGATTACTCTGTGCGGTGGGGGATTACTCTGTGCGGTGGGGGATTACTCTGTGCGGTGGGGATTACTCTGTGCGGTGGGGATTACTCTGTGCGGTGGGGGATTACTCTGTGCGGTGAGGGATTACTCTGCGCGGTGAGGGATTACTCTGCGCGGTGAGGGATTACTCTGCGCGGTGAGGGATTTTTCTGCGCGGTGGGGGATTACTCTGCGCGGTGGGGGATTACTCTGCGCGGTGAGGGATTACTCTGCGCGGTGGGGATTACTCTGCGCGGTGGGGATTACTCTGCGCGGTGGCGGATTACTCTGCGCGGTGGGGGATTACTCTGCGCGGTGGGGGATTACTCTGCGCGGTGGGGGATTACTCTGCGCGGTGGGGGATTACTCTGCGCGGTGTGGGTTACTCTGCACGCTGGGGGTTACTCTGCGCGGTGAGGGATTACTCTGCGCGGTGGGGATTACTCTGTGTGGTGGGGGATTACTCTGCGCGGTGGGGGATTACTCTGCGCGGTGGGGATTACTCTGCGCGGTGGGGGATTACTCTGCCCGGTGGGGGATTACTCTGCCCGGTGGGGGATTACTCTGCGCGGTGGGGGATTACTCTGCGCGGTGGGGGATTACTCTGAACGGTGGGGATTACTCTGAACAGTGGGGATTACTCTGAACGGTGGGGATTACTCTGAACGGTGGGGATTACTCTGCGCGGTGGGGGATTCCTCTGCGCGGTGGGGGATTACTCTGCGCGGTGGGGGATTACTCTGCGCGGTGGGGGATTACTCTGCGCGGTGGGGGATTACTCTGCGCGGTGGGGGATTACTCTGCGCGGTGGGGGATTACTCTGCGCGGTGGGGGATTACTCTGCGCGGTGGGGGATTACTCTGCGCGGTGGGGGATTACTCTGCGCGGTTGGGGATTACTCTGCGCGGTTGGGGATTACTCTGCGCGGTTGGGGATTACTCTGCGCGGTGTGGGTTACTCTGCGCGGTGGGGGTTATTCTGCACGGTGAGGGATTACTCTGCGCGGTGGGGATTACTCTGCGCGGTGGGGGATTACTCTGCGCGGTGGAGGATTACTCTGCACGGTGGGGATTACTCTGCACGGTGGGGATTACTCTGCGCGGTAATGAATATAGCAGGTGATAGGGATTACTCTGTGTGATGGGGATTACTCAGTGCGGTGGAGGTTACTCTGTGCGGTACTGAATATAGCATGTGATGGGGATTACTCTGTGCGGTGGGGGTTTACTCTGCGCGGTGAGGGATTACTCTGCGCGGTGAGGGATTACTCTGTGCGGTGGGGATTACTCTGCGCGGTGGGGGGTTACTCTGCGCGGTGGGGATTACTCTGCGCGGTGGGGGATTACTCTGCGCGGTAGGTGATTACTCTGCGCGGTGGGGGATTACTCTGCGCGGTGGGGGATTACTCTGCGCGGTGGGGATTACTCTGCGCGGTGGGGGATTACTCTGCGCGGTGGGGGATTACTCTGCGCGGTGGGGATTACTCTGCGCGGTGGGGATTACTCTGCGCGGTGGGGGATTACTCTGCGCGGTGGGGATGACTCTGTGCGGTGGGGATTACTCTGTGCGGTGGGGATTACTCTGTGCGGTGGGGATTACTCTGCGGTGGGGGTTACTCTGTGCGGTAATGAATATAGCATGTGATGGGGATTACTCTGTGTGGTGGGGATTACTCTGTGCGGTAGTGAATATAGCATGTGATGGGGATTACTCTGTGTGGTGGGGATTACTCTGTGCGGTGGGGGTTACTCTGTGTGGTAGTGAATATAGCATGTGGTGGGGATTACTCTGTGCGGTGGGGGTTACTCTGTGCGGTGGGGATTACTCTGCGCGGTAGTGAACATAGCATGTGATGGGGATTACTCTGTGTGGTGGGGATTACTCTGTGCGGTGGGGGTTACTCTGTGTGGTAGTGAATATAGCATGTGGTGGGGATTACTCTGTGCGGTGGGGGTCACTCTGTGCGGTGAGGGTTACTCTGTGCGGTAATGAATATAGCATGTGATGGGGATTACTCTGTGCGGTGGCGGTAACTCTGCGCTTTGCGGGATTACTCTGTATGGTTGGGATTACTCTGTGTGGTGGGGATTACTCTGTGCGGTAGTGAATATAGCATGTGATGGGGATTACTCTGTGTGGTGGTGATTACTCTGTGCGGTGGGGGTTACTCTGTGCGGTAGTGAATATAGCATGTGATGGAGATTACTCTGTGTGGTGGGGATTACTCTGTGCGGTGGGGATTACTCTGTGTGGTGGTGGTTACTCTGTGCGGTGGGGGTTACTCTGTGCGGTAGTGAATATAGCAGGTGATAGGGATTACTCTGCGCGGTGGGGGTTACTCTGTGCGGTGGGGGTTACTCTGTGCGGTAGTCAATATAGCAGGTGATAGGGATTACTCTGTGCGGTGGGGGTTACTCTGTGCGGTAATGAATATAGCATGTGGTGGGCACTACTCTGCGCGGTAGTAAATATAGCATGTGATAGGGATTACTCTGCACGGTGGGGATTGCTCTGTGCGGTAATGAATATAGCATGTGGTAGGGATTACTCTGCGCGGTGAGGGATTACTCTGCGCGGTGAGGGATTACTCTGCGCGGAGGGGGATTACTCTGCGCGGTGAGGGATTACTCTGCGCGGTGAGGGATTACTCTGCGCGGTGAGGGATTACTCTGCACGGTGGGGATTACTCTGCGCGGTGGGGATTACTCTGCGCGGTGGCGGATTACTCTGCGCGGTGGGGGATTACTCTGCGCGGTGGGGGATTACTCTGCGCGGTGGGGGATTACTCTGCGCGGTGGGGGATTACTCTGCGCGGTGGGGGTTACTCTGCACGCTGGGGGTTACTCTGCGCGGTGAGGGATTACTCTGCGCGGTGGGGATTACTCTGCGCGGTGGGGATTACTCTGCGCGGTGGGGATTACTCTGCGCGGTGGAGGATTACTCTGCACGGTGGGGATTACTCTGCACGGTGGGGATTACTCTGTGTGGTGGGGGATTACTCTGCGCGGTGGGGGATTACTCTGCGCGGTGGGGATTACTCTGCCCGGTGGGGGATTACTCTGCCCGGTGGGGGATTACTCTGCGCGGTGGGGGATTACTCTGCGCGGTGGGGGATTACTCTGCGCGGTGGGGGATTACTCTGCGCGGTGGGGGATTACTCTGCGCGGTGGGGGATTACTCTGAACGGTGGGGATTACTCTGAACGGTGGGGATTACTCTGCGCGGTGGGGGATTCCTCTGCGCGGTGGGGGATTACTCTGCGCGGTGGGGGATTACTCTGCGCGGTGGGGGATTACTCTGCGCGGTGGGGGATTACTCTGCGCGGTTGGGGATTACTCTGCGCGGTTGGGGATTACTCTGCGCGGTGTGGGTTACTCTGCACGGTGGGGGTTACTCTGCACGGTGGGGGTTACTCTGCGCGGTGGAGGATTACTCTGCACGGTGGGGATTACTCTGCGCGGTAATGAATATAGCAGGTGATAGGGATTACTCTGTGTGATGGGGATTACTCAGTGCGGTGGAGGTTACTCTGTGCGGTACTGAATATAGCATGTGATGGGGATTACTCTGTGCGGTGGGGGTTTACTCTGCGCGGTGAGGGATTACTCTGCGCGGTGAGGGATTACTCTGTGCGGTGGGGATTACTCTGCACGGTAGGTGATTACTCTGCGCGGTGGGGGATTACTCTGCGCGGTGGGGGATTACTCTGCGCGGTGGGGATTACTCTGCGCGGTGGGGGATTACTCTGCGCGGTGGGGGATTACTCTGCACGGTGAGGGATTACTCTGCGCGGTGGGGATTACTCTGCGCGGTGGGGGATTACTCTGCGCGGTGGAGGATTACTCTGCACGGTGGGGATTACTCTGCACGGTGGGGATTACTCTGCGCGGTAATGAATATAGCAGGTGATAGGGATTACTCTGTGTGATGGGGATTACTCAGTGCGGTGGAGGTTACTCTGTGCGGTACTGAATATAGCATGTGATGGGGATTACTCTGTGCGGTGGGGGTTTACTCTGCGCGGTGAGGGATTACTCTGCGCGGTGAGGGATTACTCTGTGCGGTGGGGATTACTCTGCGCGGTAGGTGATTACTCTGCGCGGTGGGGGATTACTCTGCGCGGTGGGGGATTACTCTGCGCGGTGGGGATTACTCTGCGCGGTGGGGGATTACTCTGCGCGGTGGGGGATTACTCTGCGCGGTGGGGATTACTCTGTGCGGTGGGGATTACTCTGCGCGGTGGGGGATTACTCTGCGCGGTGGGGATTACTCTGTGCGGTGGGGATTACTCTGTGCGGTGGGGATTACTCTGCGGTGGGGGTTACTCTGTGCGGTAATGAATATAGCATGTGATGGGGATTACTCTGTGTGGTGGGGATTACTCTGTGCGGTAGTGAATATAGCATGTGATGGGGATTACTCTGTGTGGTGGGGATTACTCTGTGCGGTGGGGGTTACTCTGTGTGGTAGTGAATATAGCATGTGGTGGGGATTACTCTGTGCGGTGGGGGTTACTCTGTGCGGTGGGGATTACTCTGCGCGGTAGTGAACATAGCATGTGATGGGGATTACTCTGTGTGGTGGGGATTACTCTGTGCGGTGGGGGTTACTCTGTGTGGTAGTGAATATAGCATGTGGTGGGGATTACTCTGTGCGGTGGGGGTCACTCTGTGCGGTGGGGGTTACTCTGTGCGGTAATGAATATAGCATGTGATGGGGATTACTCTGTGCGGTGGCGGTAACTCTTTGCTTTGCGGGATTACTCTGTATGGTTGGGATTACTCTGTGTGGTGGGGATTACTCTGTGCGGTGGGGATTACTCTGTGCGGTAGTGAATATAGCATGTGATGGGGATTACTCTGTGTGGTGGGGATTACTCTGTGCGGTGGGGGTTACTCTGTGCGGTGGGGGTTACTCTGTGCGGTAGTGAATATAGCATGTGATGGAGATTACTCTGTGTGGTGGGGATTACTCTGTGTGGTAGTGAATATAGCATGTGGTGGGGATTACTCTGTGTGGTGGTGGTTACTCTGTGCGGTGGGGGTTACTCTGTGCGGTAGTGAATATAGCAGGTGATAGGGATTACTCTGCGCGGTGGGGGTTACTCTGTGCGGTGGGGGTTACTCTGTGCGGTAGTCAATATAGCAGGTGATAGGGATTACTCTGTGCGGTGGGGGTTACTCTGTGCGGTAATGAATATAGCATGTGGTGGGCACTACTCTGCGCGGTAGTAAATATAGCATGTGATAGGGATTACTCTGCACGGTGGGGATTGCTCTGTGCGGTAATGAATATAGCATGTGGTGGGGGTTACTCTGTGCGGTGGGGATTACTCTGTGCGGTGGGGATTACTCTGCGCGGTGGGGATTACTCTGTGTCGTAGTGAATATAGCATGTGATGGGGTTACTCTGTGGGGTGGGGATTGCTCTGTGCGGTAGTGAGTATAGCATGTGATGGGGATTACTCTGTGCGGTGGGGATTACTCTGTGCGCTGGGGATTACTCTGTGCGCTGGGGATTGCTCTGTGCCCTAGGGATTGCTCTGTGCCCTAGGGATTGCTCTGTGCGGTAGTGAATGTAGCATGTCATAGGCATTACTCTGTGCGGTGGGGATTGCTCTGTGCGGTGGGGATTACTCTGTGCGGTGGGGGTTACTCTGTGTTGTAGTGAATATAGCATGTGATAGGGATTACTCTGCGTGGTGGGGATTACTCTGTGCGGTGGGGGTTACTCTGTGTTGTAGTGAATATAGCATGTGGTGGGGATTACTCTGTGCGGTGGGGAAAACTCAGTGCGGTAATGAATATAGCATGTGATGGGGATTACACTGTGCGGTGGGGGTTACTGTGTGCGGTGGGGATTACTGTGTGTGGTAATAAATATAGCATGTGATGGCGATTACTCTGTGTGTTAATGAATATAGCATGTGATAGGGATTACTCTGTGCGGTGGGGGTTACTCTGTGTTGTAGTGAATATAGCATGTGATAGGGATTACTCTGCGTGGTGGGGATTACTCTGTGCGGTGGGGGTTACTCTGTGTTGTAGTGAATATAGCATGTGGCGGGGATTACTCTGTGCGGTGGGGAAAACTCAGTGCGGTAATGAATATAGCATGTGATGGGGATTACTCTGTGCGGTGGGGGTTACTCTGTGCGGTGGGGATTGCTCTGCGCGGTGGGGATTACTGTGTGTGGTAATAAATATAGCATGTGATGGCGATTACTCTGCGCGGTGGGGATCACTCTGTGTGGGAATGAATATAGCATGTAGCATGTGATGGGGATTACTCTGTGCGGTAGGGATTAATCTGTGCGGTAGTGAATATAGCATGCGGTGGGGATTACTCTGTGTGGTGGGGATTACTCTGTGCGGTAGGGGTTACTCTGTGTTGTAGTGAATATAGCATGTGGTGGGGATTACTCTGTGCGGTGGGGATTACTCTGTGTTGTAGTGAATATAGCATGTGGCGGGGATTACTCTGTGCGGTGGGGAAAACTCTGTGCGGTAATGAATATAGCATGTGATGGGGATTACACTGTGCGGTGGGGGTTACTGTGTGCAGTGGGGATTACTGTGTGTGGTAATAAATATAGCATGTGATGGCGATTACTCTGTGTGTTAATGAATAAAGCATGTGGTGGGGATTACTCTGCGCGGTGGGGATTACTCTGTGCGGTGGGGATTACTCTGTGCAGTGGGGATTACTCTGTGCAGTGGGGATTACTCTGTGCGGTGGCGATTACTCTGTGCGGTGGCGATTACTCTGTGTGGGTATGAATATAGCATGTGATGGGGATTACTCTGTGTGGTAATAAATATAGCATGTGGTGGGGGTTACTCTGCGCAGCGGGGATTACTCTGTGTGGTGGGGATTACTCTGCGCGGTAAGCAATATAGCATGTGATAGGGATTACTCTGCGCGGTAATGAATATAGCATGTGATGGGGGTTACTCTGCGCGGTGGGGACTACTGTGCGCGGTGGGGACTACTCTGCACGGTGGGGACTATAGCATGTGATAGGGATTACTCTGTGTAGTGGGGATTGCTCTGTGTGGTGGGGATTACTCTGTGCGGTAATGAATATAGCATGTGATAAGGATTACTCTGCGCGGTGGGGATTGCTCTGCGCGGTGGGGATTACTCTGTGTAGTGGGGATTGCTCTGTGTGGTGGGGGTTACTGTGTGTGCTAATGAATATAGCATGTGATGGCGATTACTCTGTGTGTTAATGAATAAAGCATGTGGTGGGGATTACTCTGCGCGGTGGGGATTACTCTGTGCGGTGGGGATTACTCTGTGCAGTGGGGATTACTCTGTGCGGTGGCGATTACTCTGTGTGGGTATGAATATAGCATGTGATGGGGATTACTCTGCGCGGTGGGGACTACTGTGCGCGGTGGGGACTACTCTGCGCGGTGGGGACTACTCTGCGCGGTGGGGACTACTCTGCGCGGTGGGGATTGCTCTGTGTGGTGGGGATTACTCTGTGCGGTAATGAATATAGCATGTGATAAGGATTACTCTGCGCGGTGGGGGTTACTTTGTGCGGTGGGGATTGCTCTGCGCGGTGGGGATTACTCTGTGCAGTAGTGAATATAGCATGTGATAGGGATTACTCTGAGCGGTGGGGATTAATCTGCGCGGTGGGGATTACTCTGTGCGGTAGTGAATATAGCATGTGATAGGGATTACTCTGAGCGGTGGGGATTAATCTGTGCGGTAGTGAATATAGCATGTGATAGGGATTACTCTGCGCGGTGGGGATTACTCTGTGCGGTAGTGAATATAGTATGTGATGGGGATTACTCTGTGCGGTAATGAACATAGCATATGATGGGGATTACTCTGTGTGGTGGGGATTTCTCTGTGCGGTGGGGATTACTCTGTGTGGTAGTGAATATAGCATGTGGTGGGGATTACTGTGTGCGCTGGAGATTACTCTGTGCACTGGGGATTACTCTGTGTGGTAATGAATATAGCATGTGATAGGGATCACTCTGCGCGGAGGGGGTTACTCTGCGCGGCGGGGGTTACGCTGTGTGGTAATGAATAAAGCATGTGATGGGGACTACCCTGCGCGGTGGGGACTACTCTGCACAGTGGGGACTATAGCATGTGATAGGGATTACTCTGCGCGGTGGGGATTACTCTGTGCGGTAGTGAATATAGCATATGATGGGGATTACTCTGCGCGGTGGGGATTGCTCTGTGCGGTGGGGATTACTCTGTGTTGTAGTGAATATAGCATGTGATAGGGATTACTCTGTGCGGTAGTGAATATAGCATGTGATAGGGATTACTCTGCGTGGTGGGGGTTACTCTGCGCGGTGGGGGTTACTCTGCGTGGTGGGGTTTACTCTGTGCGGTAGTGAATATAGCATGTGATGGGGATTACTCTGAGCGGTGGGTATTAATCAGCGCGGTGGGGATTACTCTGTGCGGTAGTGAATATAGCATGTGATGGGGATTACTCTGTGTGGGAATGAATAAAGCATGTGATGGGGATTACACTGTGCGCTGGGGATTACTCTGTGTGGGAATGAATGAAGCATGTGGTGGGGATTACTCTGCGCGGTGGGGATTACTCTGCGCGGTGGGGATTACTCTGTGCGGTGGGGATTACTCTGCGGTGGGGGTTACTCTGTGCGGTAATGAATATAGCATGTGATGGGGATTACTCTGTGTGGTGGGGATTACTCTGTGCGGTAGTGAATATAGCATGTGATGGGGATTACTCTGTGTGGTGGGGATTACTCTGTGCGGTGGGGGTTACTCTGTGTGGTAGTGAATATAGCATGTGGTGGGGATTACTCTGTGCGGTGGGGGTTACTCTGTGCGGCGGGGATTACTCTGCGCGGTAGTGAACATAGCATGTGATGGGGATTACTCTGTGTGGTGGGGATTACTCTGTGCGGTGGGGGTTACTCTGTGTGGTAGTGAATATAGCATGTGGTGGGGATTACTCTGTGCGGTGGGGGTCACTCTGTGCGGTGGGGGTTACTCTGTGCGGTAATGAATATAGCATGTGATGGGGATTACTCTGTGCGGTGGCGGTAACTCTGCGCTTTGCGGGATTACTCTGTATGGTTGGGATTACTCTGTGCGGTGGGGGTTACTCTGTGCGGTGGGGATTACTCTGTGCGGTAGTGAATATAGCATGTGATGGGGATTACTCTGTGTGGTGGTGATTACTCTGTGCGGTGGGGGTTACTCTGTGCGGTAGTGAATATAGCATGTGATGGAGATTACTCTGTGTGGTGGGGATTACTCTGTGCGGTGGGGGTTACTCTGTGCGGTAGTGAATATAGCAGGTGATAGGGATTACTCTGTGCGGTGGGGGTTACTCTGTGCGGTAATGAATATAGCATGTAGCATGTGATGGGGATTTCTCTGCGCGGTGGGGGTTACTCTGCGCGGTGGGGGTTACTCTGTGCGGTGGGGGTTACTCTGTGCGGTAGTGAATATAGCATTGGATGGGGATTACTCTGTGCGGTGGGGGTTACTCTGTGCGGTAATGAATATAGCATGTAGCATGTGATGGGGATTACTCTGTGCGGTGGGGGTTACTCTGTGCGGTGGGGGTTACTCTGTGCGGTAGTGAATATAGCATGTGGTGGGCACTACTCTGCGCGGTAGTAAATATAGCATGTGATAGGGATTACTCTGCACGGTGGGGATTGCTCTGTGCGGTAATGAATATAGCATGTGATGGGGTTACTCTGTGGGGTAGGGATTGGTCTGTGCGGTAGTGAATATAGCATGTGATGGGGATTACTCTGTGCGGTGGGGATTACTCTGTGCGGTGGGGATTACTCTGTGCGCTGGGGATTGCTCTGTGCCCTAGGGATTGCTCTGTGCGGTAGTGAATGTAGCATGTGATAGGCATTACTCTGTGCGGTGGGGGTTACTCTGTGTTGTAGTGAATATAGCATGTGATAGGGATTACTCTGCGTGGTGGGGATTACTCTGTGCGGTGGGGGTTACTCTGTGTTGTAGTGAATATAGCATGTGGTGGGGATTACTCTGTGCGGTGGGGGTTACTGTGTGTGGTAATAAATATAGCATGTGATGGCGATTACTCTGTGTGTTAATGAATAAAGCATGTGGTGGGGATTACTCTGCGCGGTGGGGATTACTCTGTGCAGTGGGGATTACTCTGTGCAGTGGGGATTACTCTGTGCAGTGGGGGTTACTCTGTGTTGTAGTGAATATAGCATGTGATAGGGATTACTCTGCGTGGTGGGGATTACTCTGTGCGGTGGGGGTTACTCTGTGTTGTAGTGAATATAGCATGTGATAGGGATTACTCTGCGTGGTGGGGATTACTCTGTGCGGTGGGGGTTACTCTGTGTTGTAGTGAATATAGCATGTGGTGGGGATTGCTCTGTGTGGTGGGGGTTACTGTGTGTGGTAATAAATATAGCATGTGATGGCGATTACTCTGTGTGTTAATGAATAAAGCATGTGGTGGGGATTACTCTGCGCGGTGGGGATTACTCTGTGCAGTGGGGATTACTCTGTGCAGTGGGGATTACTCTGTGCGGTGGCGATTACTCTGTGTGGGTATGAATATAGCATGTGATGGGGATTACTCTGTGTGGTAATGAATATAGCATGTGGTGGGGGTTACTCTGCGCAGCGGGGATTACTCTATGTGGTGGGGATTACTCTGCGCGGTAAGCAATATAGCATGTGATAGGGATTACTCTGCGCGGTAATGAATATAGCATGTGATGGGGGTTACTCTGCGCGGTGGGGACTACTGTGCGCGGTGGGGACTACTCTGCACGGTGGGGACTATAGCATGTGATAGGGATTACTCTGTGTAGTGGGGATTGCTCTGTGTGGTGGGGATTACTCTGTGCGGTAATGAATATAGCATGTGATAAGGATTACTCTGCGCGGTGGGGATTGCTCTGCGCGGTGGGGATTACTGTGTGTGGTAATAAATATAGCATGTGATGGCGATTACTCTGTGTGATGGGGATTACTCTGAGCGGTGGGGATTACTCTGTGTGGGAATGAATGAAGCATGTGATGGCGATTACTCTGTGTGTTAATGAATAAAGCATGTGGTGGGGATTACTCTGTGCGGTGGGGATTACTCTGTGCGGTGGGGATTACTCTGTGCAGTGGGGATTACTCTGTGCGGTGGGGATTACTCTGTGCGGTGGGGATTACTCTGTGTGGGTATGAATATAGCATGTGATGGGGATTACTCTCTGTGGTAATGAATATAGCATGTGGTGGGGGTTACTCTGCGCGGTGGGGACTACTGTGCGCGGTGGGGACTACTCTGCGCGGTGGGGACTACTCTGCACGGTGGGGACTATAGCATGTGATAGGGATTACTCTGTGCAGTGGGGATTGCTCTGTGTGGTGGGGATTACTCTGTGCGGTAATGAATTTAGCATGTGATAAGGATTACTCTGCGCGGTGGGGGTTACTCTGTGCGGTGGGGATTGCTCTGCGCGGTGGGGATTACTCTGTGCGGTAGTGAATATAGCATGTGATAGGGATTACTCTGAGCGGTGGGGATTAATCTGCGCGGTGGGGATTACTCTGTGCGGTAGTGAATATAGCATGTGATAGGGATTACTCTGCGCGGTGGGGATTACTCTGCGCGGTGGGGATTACTCTGTGCGGTAGTGAATATAGTATGTGATGGGGATTACTCTGTGCGGTAATGAACATAGCATATGATGGGGATTACTCTGTGTGGTGGGGATTTCTCTGTGCGGTGGGGATTACTCTGTGTGGTAGTGAATATAGCATGTGATGGGGATTACTCTGCGTGGTGGGGATTACTCTGTGTGGGAATGAATAAAGCATGTGATGGGGATTACACTGTGCGCTGGGGATTACCCTGAGTGGTGGGGATTACCCTGAGTGGTGGGGATTACCCTGTGCGGTGGGGATTACCCTGTGCGGTGGGGATTACCCTGTGCGGTGGGGATTACTCTGTGCAGTAGGGATATAGCGGGGTGGATTACTCTGCACGGTGGCGGTTGCTCTGTGCGGTGAGGTTTACTCTGTGCGGTAGGGATTACTCTGCGCGGTGGGGATTACTCTGTATGGTAGTGAATATAGCATTTGATGGGGATTACTCTGCGCAGTGGGGGTTACTCTGTGCGGTGGGGGTTACTCTGTGCGGTAGTGAATATAGCATGTGATGGGGATTACTCTGTGCGGTGGGGGTCACTCTGTGCGGTGGGGATTACTCTACACGGTAAGGAATATAGCATGTGATATGGATTACTCTGTGTGATGGGGATTACTCTGTGCGGTGGGGGTTACTCTGTGCGGTGGGGGTTACTCTGTGCGGTGGGGGTTACTCTGCACGCTGGGGGTTACTCTGTGTGGTAGGGATTACTCTGTGCGGTGGGGGTTACTCTGTGCGGTAGTGAATATAGCATGTGATGGGGATTACTCTGCGCGGTGGGGGTTACTCTGCGCGGTGGGGATTATTCTACTCGGTAAGGAATATAGCATGTGATAGGGATTACTCTGTGCGGTGGGGATTACTCTGTGCGGTGGGGATTACTCTGTGCGGTGGGGGTTACTCTGCGCGGTGGGGATTACTCTGTGTGGTAGTGAATATAGCATGTGATGGGGATTACTCTGTGCGGTGGGGGTTACTCTGTGCGGTGGGGATTACTCTGTGTGGTAGCGAATATAGCATGTGATGGGGATTACTCTGGGCGGTGGGGATTACTCTACACGGTAAGGAATATAGCATGTGATAGGGATTACTCTGTGTGATGGGGATTACTCTTTGCGGTGGGGATTACTCTGTGCGGTGGGGGTTACTCTGTGCGGTGGGGGTTACTCTGTGCGGTAGTGAATATAGCATGTGATGGGGATTACTCTGTGCGGTGGGGGTCACTCTGTGCGGTAATGAATATAGCATGTGATGAGGATTACTCTGCATGGTGGGGGTTACTCTGCGTGGTGGGGGTTACTCTGCGCGGTGGGGGTTACTCTGTGCGGTGGGGGTTACTCTGTGTTGTAGTGAATGTAGCATGTGATAGGGATTACTCTGCGTGGTGGGGATTACTCTGTGCGGTGGGGATTACTCTGTGTGGTAATGAATATAGCATATGGTGGGGGTTACTCTGTGCGGTGGGGGTTACTCTGCGCGGTGGGGATTACTCTGTGTGGTAGCGAATATAGCATGTGATGGGGATTACTCTGGGCGGTGGGGATTAATCTACACGGTAAGGAATATAGCATGTGATAGGGATTACTCTGTGTGATGGGGATTACTCTTTGCGGTGGGGATTACTCTGTGCGGTGGGGGTTACTCTGTGCGGTGGGGGTTACTCTGTGCGGTAGTGAATATAGCATGTGATGGGGATTACTCTGTGCGGTGGGGGTCACTCTGTGCGGTAATGAATATAGCATGTGATGAGGATTACTCTGTATGGTGGGGGTTACTCTGCGCGCTGGGGGTTACTCTGCGCGGTGGGGGTTACTCTGCGCGGTGGGGGATTACTCTGCGCGCTGGGGGTTACTCTGCGCGGTGGGGGTTACTCTGCGCGGTGGGGATTACTCTGCGCGGTGCGAATTACTCTGCGCGGTGCGAATTACTCTGCGCGGTGCGAATTACTCTACACGGTAAGGAATATAGCATGTGATAGGGATTACTCTGTGTAATAGGGATCACTCTGTGCGGTAAGGATTACTCTGTGCGGTGGGGATTACTCTGTGCGGTAATGAAAATAGCATGTGATGGGGATTACTCTGTGCGGTGGGGATTACTCTGTGTGGTAGTGAATATAGCATGTGATGGGGATTACTCTGTGCGGTGGGGATTACTCTGTGTGGTAGTGAATATAGCATGTGATGGGGATTACTCTGTGCGGTGGGGATTACTCTGTGTGGTAGTGAATATAGCATGTGATGGGGATTACTCTGTGTGGTATGGATTACTCTGCGCGGTGGGGGATTACTCTGCGCGGTGGGGATTACTCTGCGCGGTGGGGATTACTCTGCGGTGGGGGTTACTCTGTGCGGTAATGAATATAGCATGTGATGGGGATTACTCTGTGTGGTGGGGATTACTCTGTGCGGTAGTGAATATAGCATGTGATGGGGATTACTCTGTGTGGTGGGGATTACTCTGTGCGGTGGGGATTACTCTGTGCGGTAGTGAATATAGCATGTGATGGGGATTACTCTGTGTGGTGGGGATTACTCTGTGCGGTGGGGGTTACTCTGTGTGGTAGTGAATATAGGTTGTGATGGGGTTACTCTGTGTGGTAGGGATTACTCTGCACGGTGGGGATTACTCTGCACGGTAAGGAATATAGCATGTGATAGGGATTACTCTGTGTGATGGGGATTACTCTGTGCGGTGGGGATTACTCTGTGTGGTGGGGATTACTCTGTGCGGTAATGAAAATAGCATGTTATGGGGATTACTCTGTGCGGTGGGGATTACTCTGTGCAGTAATGAAAATATGATTGTGGTGGGGATTGCTCTGTGCAGTAGTGAATATAGCATGTGATAGGGATTACTCTGAGCGGTGGGGATTAATCTGCGCGGTGGGGATTGCTCTGTGCCGTAGTGAATATAGCATGTGATATGGATTACTCTGCGTGGTGGGGATTACTCTGTGTGGGAATGAATAAAGCATGTGATGGGGATTACACTGTGCGCTGGGGATTACCCTGAGTGGTGGGGATTACCCTGAGTGGTGGGGATTACCCTGTGCGGTGGGGATTACCCTGTGCGGTGGGGATTACCCTGTGCGGTATGGATTACTCTGTGCAGTAGGGATATAGCGGGGGGGATTACTCTGCATGGTGGCGGTTGCTCTGTGCGGTGAGGTTTACTCTGTGCGGTAGGGATTACTCTGCGCGGTGGGGATTACTTTGTATGGTAGTGAATATAGCATTTGATGGGGATTACTCTGCGCAGTGGGGGTTACTCTGTGCGGTGGGGGTTACTCTGTGCGGTAGTGAATATAGCATGTGATGGGGATTACTCTGTGTGGTGGGGGTCACTCTGTGCGGTGGGGATTACTCTACACGGTAAGGAATATAGCATGTGATATGGATTACTCTGTGTGATGGGGATTACTCTGTGCGGTGGGGGTTACTCTGTGCGGTGGGGGTTACTCTGTGCGGTGGGGGTTACTCTGCACGCTGGGGGTTACTCTGTGTGGTAGGGATTACTCTGTGCGGTGGGGATTATTCTACTCGGTAAGGAATATAGCATGTGATAGGGATTACTCTGTGCGGTGGGGATTACTCTGTGCGGTGGGGATTACTCTGTGCGGTGGGGGTTACTCTGTGTGGTAGTGAATATAGCATGTGATGGGGATTACTCTGTGCGGTGGGGGTTACTCTGCGCGGTGGGGATTACTCTGTGTGGTAGCGAATATAGCATGTGATGGGGATTACTCTGGGCGGTGGGGATTACTCTACACGGTAAGGAATATAGCATGTGATAGGGATTACTCTGTGTGATGGGGATTACTCTTTGCGGTGGGGATTACTCTGTGCGGTGGGGGTTACTCTGTGCAGTGGGGGTTACTCTGTGCGGTAGTGAATATAGCATGTGATGGGGATTACTCTGTGCGGTGGGCGTCACTCTGTGCGGTAATGAATATAGCATGTGATGAGGATTACTCTGCATGGTGGGGGTTACTCTGCGCGGTGGGGGTTACTCTGCGCGGTGGGGGTTACTCTGTGCGGTGGGGGTTACTCTGTGTTGTAGTGAATGTAGCATGTGATAGGGATTACTCTGCGTGGTGGGGATTACTCTGTGCGGTGGGGATTACTCTGTGTGGTAATGAATATAGCATGTGGTGGGGGTTACTCTGTGCGGTGGGGGTTACTCTGCGCGGTGGGGATTACTCTGTATGGTAGCGAATATAGCATGTGATGGGGATTACTCTGGGCGGTGGGGATTAATCTACACGGTAAGGAATATAGCATGTGATAGGGATTACTCTGTGTGATGGGGATTACTCTTTGCGGTGGGGATTACTCTGTGCGGTGGGGGTTACTCTGTGCGGTGGGGGTTACTCTGTGCGGTAGTGAATATAGCATGTGATGGGGATTACTCTGTGCGGTGGGGGTCACTCTGTGCGGTAATGAATATAGCATGTGATGAGGATTACTCTGCATGGTGGGGGTTACTCTGCGCGCTGGGGGTTACTCTGCGCGGTGGGGGTTACTCTGCGCGGTGGGGATTACTCTGCGCGGTGCGAATTACTCTGCGCGGTGCGAATTACTCTGCGCGGTGGGGATTACTCTACACGGTAAGGAATATAGCATGTGATAGGGATTACTCTGTGTGATAGGGATCACTCTGTGCGGTAAGGATTACTCTGTGCGGTGGGGATTACTCTGTGCGGTAATGAAAATAGCATGTGATGGGGATTACTCTGTGCGGTGGGGATTACTCTGTGTGGTAGTGAATATAGCATGTGATGGGGATTACTCTGTGCGGTGGGGATTACTCTGTGTGGTAGTGAATATAGCATGTGATGGGGATTACTCTGTGCGGTGGGGATTACTCTGTGTGGTAGTGAATATAGCATGTGATGGGGATTACTCTGTGTGGTATGGATTACTCTGTGCGGTGGGGATTACTCTGTGTGGGAATGAATAAAGCATGTGATGGGGATTACACTGTGCGCTGGGGATTACTCTGTGTGGGAATGAATGAAGCATGTGATGGGGATTACTCTGAGCGGTGGGGATTACCCTGAGCGGTGGGGATTACCCTGTGCGGTGGGGATTACCCTGTGCGGTAGGGATTACTCTGTGCAGTAGGGATATAGCATGCGGTGGGGATTACTCTGTGCGGTAGGGATTACTCTGTGCGGTAGTGAATATAGCATGCGGTAGGGATTACTCTGTGCGGTGGGGATTGCTCTGCGCTGTGGGGATTACTCTGTGCGGTGGGGGTCACTCTGTGCGGTAGTGAATATAGCATGTGATGAGGATTACTCTGCGCGGTGGGGGTTACTCTGCGCGGTGGGGATTACTCTGCACGGTAAGGAATATAGCATGTGATAGGGGTTACTCTGTGTGATAGGGATTACTCTGTGCGGTGGGGATTACTCTGTGCGGTAATGAAAATAGCATGTGATGGGGATTACTCTGTGCGGTGGGGATTACTCTGTGCGGTGGGGATTACTCTGTGCGGTTATGAAAATATGATTGTGGTGGGGATTGCTCTGCGCGGTTGAGATTGCTCTGCGCGGTGGGGATTGCTCTGCGCGGTAGTGAATATAGCATGTGATAGGGATTACTCTGCGCGGTGGGGATTACTCTGTGTGGGAATGAATAAAGCATATGATGGGGATTACACTGTGCGCTGGGGATTACTCTGTGTGGGAATGAATAAAGCATGTGATGGGGATTTCTCTATGCGCTGGGGATTACCCTGAGCGGTGAGGATTACCCTGTGCGGTGGGGATTACCCTGTGCGGTGGGGATTACCCTGTGCGTTAGGGATATAGCATGCGGTGGGGATTACTCTGTGCGGTAGGGATTACTCTGTGCAGTAGTGAATATAGCATGCGGTAGGGATTACTCTGTGCGGTGGGGATTACTCTTCGCAGTGGGGGTTACTCTGCGCGGTGGGGGTAACTCTGTGCGGTAGGGATTACTCTGCGTTGTGGCGGTTACTCTGTATGGTAGTGAATATAGCATTGGATGGGGATTACTCTGCGCGGTGGGGGTTACTCTGTGCGGTGGGGGTTACTCTGCGCGTTGGGGGTTACTCTGTGCGGTAGGGATTACTCTGTGCGGTGGGGGTTACTCTGTGCGGTGGGGGTTACTCTGTGCGGTGGGGATTGCTCTGCGCGGTAGTGAAAATAGCATGCTTTGGGGATTACTCTGCGCGCTGGAGGTTACTCTGTACGGAAGGGATTACTCTGTGCGGTAGTAAATATATAGCATGCGGTGGGGATTACTCTGCGTGCTGGGGGTTACTCTGTGCGGTAGGGATTACTCTGTGCGGTAGTGAATATAGCATGGAGTAGGGATTACTCTGCGCGGTGGGGGTTACTCTGTGCGGTAGGGATTACTCTGCGCGCTGGGGGTTACTCTGTGCGGTGGGGATTACTCTGCGCGCTGGGGGTTACTCTGTGCGGTAGGGATTACCCTGTGCGGTAGTAAATATAGCATGCGGTGGGGGTTACTCTGCGCGGTGGGGGTTACTCTGTGCGGTGGGGGTTACTCTGCGCGCTGGGGGTTACTCTGCGCGCTGGGGGTTACTCTGCGCGCTGGGGGTTACTCTGCGCGGTAGGGATTAGCCTGTGCGGTAGTGAATATAGCATGCGGTGGGGGTTACTCTGCGTGGTGGGGATTACTGTGTGGGAATGAATAAAGCATGTGATGGGGATTACTCTATGCGCTGGGGATTACCCTGAGTAGTGGGGATTACCCTGAGCGGTGGGGATTACCCTGAGCGGTGGGGATTACCCTGTGCGGTGGGGATTACCCTGTGCGGTAGGGATTACTCTTTGCAGTAGGGATATAGCATGCGGTGGGGATTACTCTGTGCGGTAGTGAATATAGCATGCGGTAGGGATTACTCTGTGCGGTGGGGATTACTCTGCGCGGTGGGGGTTACTTTGTCCTGTAGTGAATAGAGCATGCGGTAGGGATTATTCTGTGCGGTGGGGATTACTCTGCGCGGTGGCGGTTGCTCTGTGCGGTGAGGGTTACTCTGTGCGGTAGGGATTACTCTGCGCGGTAGGGATTACTCTACGCGGTGGGGGTTACTCTGCGCGGTAGTGAATATAGCATGCGGTAGGGATTACTCTGCGCGGTAGTGAATATAGCATGCGGTGGGGATTACTCTGCGCGGTGGGGGTTACTCTGTGCGGTAGTGAATATAGCATGCGGTAGGGATTACTCTGTGCGGTGGCGGTTGCTCTGTGCGGTGAGGATTACTCTGTGCGGTAGGGATTACTCTGCGCGGTAGGGATTACTCTGCGCGGTGGGGGTTACTCTGCGCGGTAGTGAATATAGCATGCGGTGGGGGTTACTTTGCGCGCTGGGGGTTACTTTGTGCGCTGGAGGTTACTCTGTGCGGTAGGGATTACTCTGCGTTGGGGCGTTTACTCTGTATGGTAGTGAATATAGCATTGGATGGGGATTACGCTGCGCGGTGGGGGTTACTCTGTGCGGTGGGGGTTACTCTGCGCGGTAGTGAATATAGCATGCGGTGGGGGTTACTTTGCGTGCTGGGGGTTACTTTGTGCGGTGGGGATTACTCTGTGCGGTGGGGGTTACTCTGTGCGGTGGGGGTTACTCTGTGCGGTGGGGCTTACTCTGCGCGCTGGGGGTTACTCTGTGTGATGGGGATTACTCTGTGTGATGGGGATTACTCTGTGTGATGGGGATTACTCTGTGCGGTGGGGGATTACTCTGTGCGGTAATGAATATAGCATGCGGTGGGGATTACTCTGTGCGGTGTGGGTTACTCTGTGCGGTAGTGAATATAGCATGTGATGGGGATTACTCTGCGCGGTGGGGGTCACTCTACACGGTAAGGAATATAGCATGTGATAGGGATTACTCTGTGTGATGGGGATTACTCTGTGCGGTGGGGATTACTCTGTGCGGTGGGGATTACTCTGTGCGGTGGGGATTACTCTGTGCGGTGGGGGTTACTCTGTGCGGTAGTGAATATAGCATGTGATGGGGATTACTCTGTGCGGTGGGGATTGCTCTGCGCAGTGGGGATTACTCTGTGCGGTAGTGAATATAGCATGTGATAGGGATTACTCTGTGCGGTGGGGATTACTCTGTGCGGTGGGGATTACTCTGTGCGGTGGGGGTTACTCTGTGCGGTAGTGAATATAGCATGTGATGGGGATTACTCTGTGCGGTGGGGATTGCTCTGTGCGGTAATGAATATAGCATGTGATGGGGATTACTCTGTGTGGTGGGGATTACTCTGTGCGGTGGGGGTCACTCTGTGCGGTAATGAATATAGCATGTGATGAGGATTACTCTGCGCGGTGGGGGTTACTCTGCACGGTGGGGGTTATTCTGCGCGGTGGGGATTACTCTGCACGGTAAGGAATATAGCATCTGATAGGGATTACTCTGTGTGATGGGGATTACTCTGTGCGGTGGGGATTACTCTGTGCGGTAATGAAAATAGCATGTGATGGGGATTACTCTGTGCGGTGGGGATTACTCTGTGTGGTAGTGAATATAGCATGTGATGGGGATTACTCTGTGTGGTGGGGATTACTCTGTGCGGTGGGGGTCACTCTGTGCGGTAATGAATATAGCATGTGATGAGGATTACTCTGTGCGGTGGGGATTACTCTGCACGGTAAGGAATATAGCATGTGATAGGGATTACTCTGTGTGATAGGGATTACTCTGTGCGGTGGGGATTACTCTGTGCGGTGGGGATTACTCTGTGCGGTAATGAAAATAGCATGTGATGGGGATTACTCTGTGCGGTGGGGATTACTCTGTGCGGTGGGGATTACTCTGTGTGGTAATGAAAATAGCCTGTGATGGGGATTATTCTGTGCGGTGGGGATTACTCTGTGCGGTGGGGATTACTCTGTGTGGTAATGAAAATATGATTGTGGTGGGGATTGCTCTGCGCGGCGGGGATTGCTCTGCGCGGTTGGGATTGCTCTGCGCGGTGGGGATTGCTCTGCGCCGTAGTGAATATAGCATGTGATAGGGATTACTCTGCGCGGTGGGGATTACTCTGTGTGGGAAGGAATAAAGCATATGATGGGGATTACACAGTGCGCTGGGGATTACTCTGTGTGGGAATGAATAAAGCATGTGATGGGGATTACTCTATGCGCTGGGGATTACCCTGAGCGGTGGGGATTACCCTGTGCGGTGGGGATTACCCTGTGCGGTGGGGATTACTCTGTGCGGTAGGGATTACTCTGTGCAGTAGTGAATATAGCATGCGGTAGGGATTACTCTGTGCGGTGGGGATTACTCTGCGCGGTGGAGGTTACTCTGCGCGGTGGGGGTTACTTTGTGCTGTAGTGAATATAGCATGCGGTGGGGATTACTCTGTGCGGTGGGGATTACTCTGCGCGGGTGGGGATTACTCTGTGTTGTAGTGAATATCGCATGTGATAGGGATTACTCTGTGCGGTGGGGATTACTCTGTGCGGTGGGGATTACTCTGTGCGGTAGGGATTACTCTGCACGGTAGGGATTACTCTACGCGGTAGTGAATATAGCATGCGGTGCGGATTACTCTGCGCAGTAGTGAATATAGCATGCGCTGGGGGTTACTCTGCGCGCTGGGTGTTACTTTGTGCGCTGGGTGTTACTCTGTGCGGTAGGGATTACTCTGCGTTGGGGCGGTTACTCTGTATGGTAGTGAATATAGCATTGGATGGGGATTACTCTGCGCGGTGGGGGTTACTCTGTGCGTTGGGGGTTACTCTGCGCGCTGGGGGTTACTCTGTGCGGTAGGGATTACTCTGTGCGGTAGGGATTGCTCTGCGCGGTAGTGAATATAGCATGCGGTGGGGATTACTCTGCGCGCTGGAGGTTACTCTGCGCGCTGGGGGTTTCTCTGTGCGGTGGGGGTTACTCTGTGCGGTGGGGATTACTCTGTGCGGTAGTGAATATAGCATGCGGTGGGGATTACTCTGTGCGGTGGGGGTCACTCTGTGCGGTGGGGATTACTCTGTGTGGTAGTGAATATAGCATGCGGTGGGGATTACTCTGCGTGCTGGGGGTTACTCTGTGCGGTGGGGATTACTCTGTGCGGTAGTGAATATAGCATGCGGTGGGGGTTACTCTGCGCGGTGGGGGTTACTCTGTGCGGTAGGGATTACTCTGCGCGCTGGGGGTTACTCTGTGCGGTGGGGGTTACTCTGCGCGCTGGGGGTTACTCTGCGCGCTGGGCGTTACTCTGTGCGGTGGGGGTTACTCTGTGCAGTGGGGGTTACTCTGTGCAGTGGGGGTTACTCTGCGCGCTGGGGGTTACTCTGCGCGGTAGGGATTAGCCTGTGCGGTAGTGAATATAGCATGCGGTGGGGGTTACTCTGCGTGGTGGGGATTACTCTGTGTGGGAATGAATGATGCATGTGATGGGGATTACTCTATGCGCTGGGGATTACCCTGTGCGGTGGGGATTACCCTGTGCGGTAGGGATTACTCTTTGCAGTAGGGATATAGCATGCGGTGGGGATTACTCTGTGCGGTAGGGATTAATCTGTGCGGTAGTGAATATAGCATGCGGTAGGGATTACTCTGTGCGGTGGGGATTACTCTGCGCGGTGGGGGTTACTTTGTGCTGTAGTGAATAGAGCATGCGGTAGGGATTATTCTGTGCGGTGGGGATTACTCTGCGAGGTGGCGGTTGCTCTTTGCGGTGAGGGCTACTCTGTGCGGTAGGGATTACTCTGTGCGGTGGGGATTACTCTACGCGGTGGGGGTTACTCTGCGCGGTAGTGAATATAGCATGCGGTGGGGGTTACTCTGCGCGGTAGTGAATATAGCATGCGGTGGGGGTTACTTTGCGCGCTGGGGGTTACTTTGTGTGCTGGGGGTTACTCTGCGCGGTAGGGATTACTCTGCGTGGTGGCGGTTACTCTGTGCGGTGGGGGTTACTCTGTGCGCTGGGGGTTACTCTGTGCGGTAGTAAATATAGCATGTGATAGGGATTACTCTGTACGGTGGGGATTACTCTGCGCGGTAATGAATATAGCATGTGATGGGGATTACTCTGTGTGGTGGGGGTCACTCTGTGCGGTAGTGAATATAGCATGTGATGAGGATTACTCTGAGCGGTGGGGGATTACTCTGCGCGGTGGGGATTACTCTGCGCGGTGGGGATTACTCTACACGGTAAGGAATATAGCATGTGATGGGGATTACTCTGTGCGGTGGGGGTCACTCTGTGCGGTAATGAATATAGCATGTGATGGGGATTACTCTGCGTGGTGGGGATTACTCTGTGCGGTGGGGATTACTCTGCACGGTAAGGAATATAGCATGTGATAGGGATTACTCTGTGTGATAGGGATTACTCTGTGCGGTGGGGATTACTCTGTGCGGTGGGGATTACTCTGTGCGGTAGTGAATATAGCATGTGATGGGGATTACTCTGTGCGGTGGGGATTACTCTGTGCGGTAATGAAAATATGAATTTTTGTGGGGATTGCTCTGCGCGGTTTGGATTGCTCTGCGCGGTGGGGATTGCTCTGCGCGGTAGTGAATATAGCATGTGATAGGGATTACTCTGCGCGGTGGGGATTACTCTGTGTGGGAGTGAATAAAGCATATGATGGGGATTACTCTGCGCGGTGGGGATCACTCTGTGTGGGAATGAATAAAGCATATGATGGGGATTACTCTATGCGCTGGGGATTACCCTGAGTGGTGGGGATTACCCTGAGCGGTGGGGATTACCCTGTGCGGTGGGGATTACCCTGTGCGGTAGGGATTACTCTGTGCGGTAGGGATATAGCATGCGGTGGGGATTACTCTGTGCGGTAGGGATTACTCTGTGCAGTAGTGAATATAGCATGCGGTAGGGATTACTTTGTGCGGTGGGGATTACTCTGCGCGGGGGGTTTACTCTGCGCGGTGGGGGTCACTTTGTGCTGTACTGAATATAGCATGCGGTAGGGATTACTCTGTGCGGTGGGGATTAATCTGCGCAGTGGCGATTACTCTGTGCGGTGAGGGTTACTCTGTGCGGTAGGGATTACTCTGCGTGGTGGGGGTTACTCTGCGCGGTAGTGAATATAGCATGCGGTAGGGATTACTCTGCGCGGTAGTGAATATAGCATGCGCTGGGGGTTACTCTGCGCGCTGGGGGTTACTTTGTGCGCTGGCGTTACTCTGTGTGGTAGGGATTACTCTGCGTTGTGGCGGTTACTCTGTATGGTAATGAATATAGCATTGGATGGGGATTACTCTGTGCGGTGGGGGTTACTCTGTGCGGTGGGGGTTACTCTGCGCGCTGGGGGTTACTCTGTGCGGTAGGGATTACTCTGTGCGGTAGGGATTACTCTGTGCGGTGGGGGTTACTCTGTGCGGTGGGGGTTACTCTGTGCGGTGGGGGTTACTCTGTGCGGTAGGGATTGGTCTGCGCGGTAGTGAACATAGCATGCGGTGGGGATTACTCTGCGCGCTGGGGGTTACTCTGTGCGGTGGGGGTTACTCTGCGCGCTGGGGGTTACTCTGCGCGTTGGGGGTTACTCTGTGCTGTAGGGATTACTCTGTGCGGTAGTGAATATAGCATGCGGTGGGGATTACTCCGTGCGGTGGGGGTCACTCTGTGCGGTAGGGATTACTCTATGTGGTAGTGAATATAGCATGCGGTGGGGATTACTCTGCGTGCTGGGGGTTACTCTGTGCGGTAGGGATTACTCTGTGCGGTAGTGAATATAGCATGCGGTGGGGGTTACTCTGCGCGGTGGGGGTTACTCTGTGCGGTAGGGATTACTCTATGTGGTAGTGAATATAGCATGCGGTGGGGATTACTCTGCGTGCTGGGGGTTACTCTGTGCGGTAGGGATTACTCTGTGCGGTAGTGAATATAGCATGCGGTGGGGGTTACTCTGCGCGGTGGGGGTTACTCTGTGCGGTAGGGATTACTCTGCGCGGTGGGGGTTACTCTGTGCGGTGGGGATTACTCTGCGCGGTAGTGAATATAGCATGCGGTGGGGGTTACTCTGCACGGTGGGGGTTACTCTGTGCGGTGGGGGTTACTCTGCGCGGTGGGGATTACTCTGCGCGGTGGGGGTTACTCTGCGCGGTGGGGGTTACTCTGCGCGGTGGGGGTTACTCTGCGCGCTGGGGGTTACTCTGCGCGGTGGGGGTTACTCTGTGCGGTGGGGGTTACTGTGTGCGGTAGGGATTACTCTGTGCGGTGGGGATTACTCTGCGCGGTAGTGAATATAGCATGCGGTGGGGGTTACTCTGCGCGGTGGGGGTTACTCTGTGCGGTGGGGGTTACTCTGCGCGGTGGGGGTTACTCTGCGCGCTGGGGGTTACTCTGCGCGCTGGGGGTTACTCTGCGCGCTGGGGATTACTCTGTGCGGTAGGGGTTACTCTGCGCGCTGGGGGTTACTCTGCGCGCTGGGGGTTACTCTGCGCGCTGGGGGTTACTCTGTGCGGTGGGGGTTACTCTGCGCGCTGGGGGTTACTCTGAGCGGTGGGGGTTACTCTGTGCGGTGGGGATTACTTTGTGCGGTGGGGGTTACTCTGCGCGGTGGGGGTTACTCTGCGCGGTGGGGGTTACTCTGCGCGGTGGGGGTTACTCTGCGCGCTGGGGGTTACTCTGTGCGGTGGGGGTTACTCTGCGCGGTAGTGAGTATAGCATGCGGTGGGGATTTCTTTTCAGCCACTTCATACACAGTTGTCTCACCTGTTTGGGGGACAGAAGAACGGTCTGACTGAATATGGTCCAGTTGACGGTTTGGAGGCACGGCGGTGTTGTCAGCGATCCGTTATATCGGAAGTACCGATCCAGCCGCTCAGGTAATAATCCTTTAATATCAAATCCGGGGATCTCTGCGCTCTGCCCTGTTATAGAGAGGGACAGCATCAATCACCTGTGCGGCACCCAGACCGTACGGTATACAGGACCTCCGCCATGTCTGAGGGGACGCTGAAATCTCTGATGGCACCTCCAATGTGCCAAGAGGGGGCGCTGCAGAGCCAAGAGGGGGCGCTGCAAAGTGCAAAGGGGACACAGATGTGTATAATACAGGCTGCAATGTATCTGAGTATAATGGAGGCGCCAATGTCATAGAATCCTAGCATAGTAGAGTTGGAAGGGACCTCTGGGGTCATTGGAACCTCCGGGGTCATCGGGTCCTCCGGGGTCATCGGGTCCACCGGGGTCATCGGGTCCACCGGGGTCATCGGGTCCTCCGGGGTCATCGGGTCCAACCCCCTGCTCAGTGCAGGATCACTGAATCATCCCAGACAGATGTCTGTCCGCCTCTGAAGGCTCGTTTTGAAGATACTTCATGTTCTGTGTCGCACCATGTACATGCATCCAGTAGGACAACATCCTTACAGTTTGAGCCTTTCTTCAGACAGGAAGCTAATCTGGGATTCTGTTCTGATATTGAGGGCCAAGAATGGAGACTATTTGTAGAAACTGAGTCTTCAGGCTGTGCTTTTGCAAAATGGAAACCTTCTTCCGTCTATTCCAGTAGCGCATGCCGTCCACATGAAAGACGTCCGATCACTGAAAGCGGCTCCTGGTATAACAAGTCCAGCGGGCACCTCTGGGGTGATGTGAAGGCTGCTGCCCGGTTCATGGGACTGCGGCAGGGATATACAAAGTGTTTCTTATGTCAGTGGGACTCGCAGACAAACAACAGGGTTTGATGAAGAACTTTGTGAAAGCCATGGACCGGACTTCGCCAGCTTCCCGATACCTTCATGAAAAATTTCCGGTTAGGGAAAGATTAAAGAGGGAGTTTTGGGGGTCCTCAGATTTGAGAGCTCTTCAGAGATGACCGTTTCCACAGCTTGCTGCAGGGTGATGCGAAACAAGCATGGGACCTCCTCACCTCGTGTCTACAGACCTTCTGGGGAATGTTAGGGCAGAAAACTACAAGGAACAAGTCATGCGGATGCCGTATGGGAAGCCTGGCTGCAAGACGTCTCTAAAGAGCCGCTTCCTTCATTCCCATCTGGATGGCTTCCAGACAACGGTGGTCAGTAGTGAACATGGCCAACGTTTCATCAAGATAACACAACGATGGAACAAAGACACCAGGGAACATGGTCCACTACCATGCTGGCTGACTGCTGCTGGAGCCTCCACAGAGACGCTCCCGACAAGAGATCTAAGACGTGGTCTGTGGCTGCTTACAGGCATTACCCGTAGGCCTAAGACGTGGTCTGTGGCTGGTTACAGGTATTACCCGTAGGCCTAAGACGTGGTCTGTGGCTGGTTACAGGTATTACCCGTAGGCCTAAGACGTGGTCTGTGGCTGGTTACAGGTATTACCCGTAGGCCTAAGACGTGGTCTGTGGCTGGTTACAGGTATTACCCGTAGGCCTATTAGTATTGGCACGCATTTCGTGATGGAAACAGTTATTGCAGATTTTAAAAAAAACATAGCGCCAATGTCACGTTCGTGCGGCACAAGAGCACCACGCAGAGCACGGCCGCAGGGTGACGCTCACACTTAATGCAATCGTGGTACACCACGCAATGCAGGAGAGTGAGAACCACTCCAGGAAGTTAGAAGCCTGTCCTTACCTAACAGGAAGGGGAGGAATCCCTGCCTGCAAGCAGAGTTGTTGTCCTGATAACGACACCCGCACTGTCTTCCTCTGGACCTGGACTATCCCTATAGGAACCCCTGGAGAGATGGACTCACACCGCAAACCAAGACAATAAAGGTGACCAAAAACAACTGAAAGGATTCAGCAGCACTTATCTAAAGAAGGAATCCATTCACCCAGACTAGAGGATCACCAACTCCAACCGCTCCTCTAGAGAGCTGAATAAGCAGCTAGGAGTAAAGGGCCGGCTATGAATATAAAGCTCTCCATACTTGCTGATAGGAAGTGCAGCTAGAGAGCCCCCAACCCTCTGCCAGGTACGACAAAGAGAGAGACCGCACCCAGCAATCTCTGCACAATGTGCATTAATGCTTGTCCTGCATAACAAGGCGACAGGTCTGCCCCTGCGTCGCAGCCACCATGCCACAACGCTCTTGTACAGATCCAGTAAAAAACTTTATCCAGCGCTCGCCAGGAGACAGATGTTCTGACCCTTTAGCCAAAGTATTGGTTAACTTGTTTATTGCAACGCGTTTCGTTTCACTGGGGCGACTTATTCAAGCAAATTGTACACAAACACACACACTTCTTATGTAGAGAACGTCCACAAGCTTCAGCTCCAGAGCTCAGCGTCCCACTTCACCGGACGGCTGCACTTCATGGGTTGGAGGGGCCGGCTGGGAGCGACCAGAGGGAGGGGTCTGCCCATCAAGACGTCATTGTGGAGCGCATGCACAACCAGCGTGCGTGCCATGGCCTGACATGTGCAGACTCCACATCAACACCCAATGGACTACCAGGAGTCCTTCACAAACCCTCTCATAGCGTAGACGCTGTTTGTCTATAAAGCCTAATCGTACTATGGGGGTTCATTT
This sequence comes from Eleutherodactylus coqui, assembly GCA_035609135.1. Taxonomy (NCBI): domain Eukaryota; kingdom Metazoa; phylum Chordata; class Amphibia; order Anura; family Eleutherodactylidae; genus Eleutherodactylus; species Eleutherodactylus coqui. The sequence goes on from CM069409.1 coordinate 1,840,810, forward strand.
ACATACAGCCATCCTCAATCCTGTATATATCCAGCTGTTCTAATAGCACCGTGCCTGGAGTATATAGCATGGACATATATGAGCCACGGCCAGCCATAACCGCTGGCGTGCCACACGTAACAGAGGTACACACACTGCCTACGTGGCGCTCAGGGATGCCCCCTCTAACTGCCCTGGCACTTTATAAAGATCGCCGGCTCTTAAAAACTAGTATTCTGTCTAAAAATATCATTTATCTTCAGATAATAAATCACTTTTTTTTAAAAACCATAAAAACATAAACTTATAAACTCTCGGCTTCTTTATCTAATAGTCCTCGTTTCCACAGCTTCTAAGCCTTCATCGAGCCGCGTGGCACCGGGGTGTGTAGCCTGCAGCTCGTCTCATTCACCCGCTGTTTGCTCACAGAATCGGTGTGGATTCTAGAGGAGTAACACGTAATCGCGAACGGTCACTGTCATAGTGCCGCGACGCACACCGTAGTGCCGCGACGCAGGTCATAGTGCCATGATACACCGTAGTGCCGCGACGCAGGTCATAGTGCCATGACGCACACCGTAGTGCCGCGACGCAGGTCATAGTGCTGCGACGCACACCGTAGTGCCGCGACGCAGGTCATAGTGCCATGACGCACACCGTAGTGCCGCGACGCAGGTCATAGTGCCATGACGCACGTTGTAGTGCTGCGACGCAGGTCATAGTGCCATGACGCACACCGTAGTGCCGCGACGCAGGTCATAGGGCTGCGACGCACACCGTAGTGCCGCGACGCAGGTCATAGTGCCATGACGCACACCGTAGTGCCGCGACGCAGGTCATAGGGCTGCGACGCACACCGTAGTGCCGCGACGCAGGTCATAGTGCCATGACGCACACCGTAGTGCCGCGACGCAGGTCATAGTGCCATGACGCACACCGTAGTGCCGCGACACAGGTCATAGTGCCATGACGCACACCGTAGTGCCGCGACGCAGGTCATAAAGCTGCGACGCACACCGTAGTGCCGCGACGCAGGTCATAGTGCCGCGACGCAGGTCGTGCCATGACGCATGTTGTAGTGTCGTGACGCAGGTCGTAGTGCCATGCCGTAGTGCCGCGACGCAGGTCGTAGTGCCGCAACGCAGGTCGTAGTGCCATGCCGTAGTGCCGCGACGAGCGCCCACAGGGACCTTCCGGCACACACACTACCAGTCTGGTGTCGCATGGAAGGTGTCTTAGTTCCAGGACGTCAGTCTCGTCTCCATCTATTCCCATTCCACTTGTCCCATGTGGGCACCACAGTTCCACTTCTTTCCACAGTTACATACCCGGTCCGTTCTGTTCTGATCTCACTTCTGCCATCCGTCTTTTTCCTATTCTCTCCTCCTGGCCATGGGGGCGCCAATATATTTGTTAATGTCTTCTTTCTACATGCAGGCTTAGCGGCCCGATCTCTGGTTAGCTGAGGGTCGTTCTTCACTATTTAACCTGCTATAGCCCGGACTGTGTTTGGTGATGAATGTAGTGTTAGGCTTACGTTTTTCTTCATTTACTTTGTTTTTTCACCCTCTGCGTTTTTCTTTTGTTTTGTTGCCATTCGGCCCTCCGCTATGCGGAATCCATAATGGGTTTGGGGTATCTCTTCTCACACAATCTTTTCTTCACTCCTTCTGCCTGGTGTTTGAAGTACCTATTTTAGAGCCATTTCTCTTTACCCTCCTTAGTTGGCCATGTGGTTTGTTGGTTTGCCAACTTTTCTGCTGGCAGCTTTGAAAGTCGAGGTAACGGTTAGTGTCCACAGGCTTAAAATCTGTTTCACTTACTATGTCGTCACTCTCTGATCCAATTTGTAAAGATGCTCAGTTGTCTTTACTACTCCTACCTGTGGACTTAAGATTATATTCATTGTTAATGTGTTCAATATAGGACCACAAATCTCCCTCGTTTGCGTTCCATATAATTAGAATGTCGTATGTATACCTCTTAAATAGGGTAATCCTTTCATCTGAAAACCTTTCTCTTTCAAATACGCCCATCACCAGGTTGGCAAAACTCGGGGCCCATTTTGTCCCCATTGCGGTCCCGAATATCTGCTTATAATACACTTGTTCTGCATAACAAGGTGACAGGTCTGCCCCTACGTCGCGGCCACCATACCACGACGTTGTCATGACCGACAAGCCGCGGCAGCTAATTTTGCATTTTGACTGTCATATCCATGCTGAGCACAAAAAAACTGCTAGGAAATGACGAACTTTATTTCAGTAACATGACGTTTGTAAACATGACCAACGTAATGGAGGCTCCAACGTGTATAAAGAGGGCTCAGATGAGTATAATACAGGCTCCGCTGTGTCCAATGGCGGCTCCAATGTGTATAATGGCAGCTCCAATCTGTATACCGAAGGCTCTGATCTGTATAATGGCGGCCCAGATGAAAATAGTACAGGCTCCGATGAATATAATGGAGGCAGCAATAGGTACAATTAAGCTTAGATTTGTACAATGAAGGCTCAGATGTGTATAATGGCAGCTCCGATGCCTATAAGGTAAGCTCTGACGTATATAATGACGGCTCAGATGAATACAATGGAGGCACCGATGTCTATAACGGATTAACAGAGGCTCCCATGACTATAACGGATTAACAGAGGCTCCCATGACTATAACGGATTAACAGAGGCTCCCATGACTATAACGGAGACTCCCATGTCTATAACGGAGACTCCCATGACTATAACGGATTAACAGAGGCTCCCATGACTATAACGGAGACTCCCATGACTTTCCTTGTATGCAGGGGGCATTAAGGGGTAAGATTTGTATTCCTCATGGTATATCCGCCACAATGGAGGCCCAGTAGATCGACTTACCTCCGTCTTTCACCTCCCCCAGATGTGACAGCAGAGGCTCGTACCCTTCATTATCTTCCGATCCTTCCTGTGAGAAAGAACATGAACTCACTGACCGTAATCATATGAGACATTATAGATGCCCTATAGAGCCTCCAAAGTCACTGCAGCAATACGTAAATGACTTTAGGGGGCGCTCCGTGGCCACATAAAGCAAAGTCCTATATAAATCCCAAAGTCTCTTCATAGCTTGCTGGTATATAAAGAAGCTGCACCACCCCTCCTGCTGGAACATATAGAAACTATACTGCCAATGCTGTTGGAAGGTATAGAAGCCCTACTGCTGGAAGATATAGAAGCTGTATCCCTTCCCCCCTTGCTGAAACATATAGAGGTTATACTGCCCTTACTGCTGGAAAATAAAGAACCTGCAGTGCCCCTCCTGCTGGTACATATAGATATTCCACTGCCCCTCCTGCTGGTAGATATAGAAGCCTTACTGCCCCTCTTGCTGAAACATATAGAAGCTGTACTGCCCCTCTTACTAGAACATATAGAAGCTGTACTGTCCCTCTTGCTGATACATGTAGACGTCCACTACTCATCCTACTGGTATATATATAAAAGCTGCATGGTTTATCCTGCTGGTATATATAGAACCTGTACTGCCCCTCCTGCTGGTAAATATAGAAGACGCACTGCCCCTCCTGCTGGTACATATAGAAGGTGCACTGCTCCTCCTGCTGGTACATATAGAAGGTGCACTGCTCCCCTGCTGGTACATATAGAAGGTGCACTGCTCCCTCTGCTGGTACATATATAAGGTGCACTGCTCCTCCTGCTGGCACATATAGAAGCCGCACTGCGCCTCCTGCTGGCATATATAGAAGCGTCACTGCGCCTCCTGCTGGCACATATAGAAGCCGCACTGGGCCTGCTGCTGGCACATATAGAAGCCGCACTGCGCCTCCTGCTGGCACATATAGAAGCCGCACTGTGCCTCCTGCTGGCACACATAGAAGCCGCATTGCGCCTCCTGCTGGCACATATAGAAGCCACACTGCGCCTCCTGCTGGCACATATAGAAGCCACACTGCGCATCCTGCTGGCACATATAGAAGCCACTCTGGGCCTGCTTCTGGCACATATAGAAGTTGTACTCCACCTCCTTCTGGTATGTATAGAAGTTGCACTGCTCCTTCTGCTGGTACGTATAGAAGGTGCGTTGTTTGTGCTGCTGGTAGGTATAGAAGCTCCACTGCTCCTTGAATCTGCATTGCCCCAGCTGCTCTTTATATGGAAGCTCTATTCGGCTGATGCTCCAAGACCTGCCATGTCTTGCCATCATCTTCCGATTATATAAACTCTGATATCTGCAGTACCTTCCTGGAAGATTCCAGAATCATGGACTTACTACTGACCACTTACCTCTATAAAAGCTGCCAGCACAGCGAGGCCACCTGATTTGTTTACTGCCAAGTCTATAATCTTATACTCAGAGTTAAAGTGAACCACATGGATCTAAGGGAAGAGATCAGCAAATTAGTAGAGATACAAACTAATGCGGGCATCTGTGGTCATCATCTGGAGGGAGTAATACTGAGGGCATCACAGGGAAAGAGTAATAGTGAGGGCATCTGTGGTCATCATCAGAGGAGTAATAGCAGGGATCTGTAGTCCTCATCAGAGGAGTAATAGTGAGGGCATCTGTAGTCATCATCAGAGGAGTAATAGTGAGGGCATCTGTAGTCATCATCAGAGGAGTAATAGTGAGGGCATCTGTAGTCATCATCAGAGGAGTAATAGTGAGGGCATCTGTAGTAATCATCAGTGGAGTAATAGTGAGGGCATCTGTGGTCATCATCAGAGGAGTAATAGTGAGGGCATCTGTGGTAATCATTGGGGGAGTAATAGTGAGGGCATCTGTGGTTATAATTAGGGAAGTAACATTGAAGGTATCAGTGGTCATCATTGGGGAAGTAATAGTGAGGCCATTTGCGGGCTTCATCAGAGGAGTAATAGTAAGGGCAACTGTGATCATCAGAAGAGTAATAGTGAGGGCATCTATGGTCATCAGAGGAGCAATAGTCAGGGCATCTATGATCATCAGAGGAGTAATAGTGAGGGCATCTGTGGTAATCATTGGGGGAGTAATAGTGAGGGCATCTGTGGTTATAATTAGGGAAGTAACATTGAAGGTATCAGTGGTCATCATTGGGGAAGTAATAGTGAGGCCATTTGCGGGCTTCATCAGAGGAGTAATAGTAAGGGCAACTGTGATCATCAGAAGAGTAATAGTGAGGGCATCTATGGTCATCAGAGGAGCAATAGTCAGGGCATCTATGATCATCAGAGGAGTAATAGTGAGGGCATCTGTGGTAATCATTGGGGGAGGAATAGTGAGGGCATCTGTGGTTATAATTAGGGGAGTAACATTGAAGGTATCAGTAGTCATCATTGGGGGAGTAATAGTGAGGCCATTTGCGGGCTTCATCAGAGGAGTAATAGTAAGGGCATCTGTGATCATCAGAAGAGTAATAGGGATGGCATGTATGGTCAACAGAGGAGCAATAGTGAGGGCATCTATGGTCATCAGAAGAGTAACAGCGAGGGCATCTGTGATCATCAGAGGAGTAATAGTGAGGGCATCTGTGGTCATTATTGGGAGAGTAATAGTGAGGGCATCTGTGGTGATCATCAGAGGAGTAATAGTGAGGGCATCTGTGGTCATCAGAGAAGTAATAGTGAGAGCATCTATGGTCATTAGTGGGGGAGTAATAGTGAGGGCATCTGGTTATCATCAGAAGAATAATAGTGAGGGCATCTATGGTCATCAGAAAAGTAATAGTGAGAGCATCTGTGGTCATCACCAGTGGAGTAATAGTGAGGGCATCTATGGTCATCAGAGGAGTAATAGTGAGGGCATCTGTGGTCATTATTGGGGGAGTAATAGTGAGGGCATCTGTGCTTATCATCAGAGGAGTAATAGTGAGGGCATCAGTAGTCATCAGTAGAGTAATAGTGAGGGCATCTGTGATCATCATTGGGGAAGTAATAGTGAGGGCATCTGTGGGCTTCATCAGAGGAGTTATAGTGGGGGCATCTGTAGCCATCAGATGAGTAATAGTGAGAGCTTCAGTGGTAATCATTAAGGGAGTAATAGTGAGGGCTTCTGTGATAATCATTAGGGGAGTAATAGTGAGGGCATCTGTGGGCTTCATCAGAGGAGTAATAGTAAGGGCATCTGTGGGCTTCATCAGAGGAGTAATAGTAAGGGCATCTGTAGTCATCATCAGAGGAGTTATAGTGGGGGCATCTGTAGTCATCAGAGGAGTAATAATGAGGGCTTCTGTGGTAATCATTAGGGAGTAATAATGAGGGCATCTGTGGTCATCATCAGAAGAGTAATAGTGAGCGCATATGTGGTAATCATTGGCCGAGTAGTAGTGAGGGCATCTGTGGTCATCACAGGAGTAATAGTGAGGGCATCTGTGATCATCAGAGGAGTAACATTGAATGTATCAGCGGTCATCATTTGGGGAGTAATAGTGAGGGCATCTGTGGTCATCATCAGAGGAATATTAGTGACGGCATGTGTGGTCATCATCAGAGGAGTAACAATGAAGGTATCAGTGGTCATCATTGGGGAGTAATAGTGAGGGCATCTGTGGTCATCATTGGGGGAGTAATAGTGAGGGCATTTGTGGTCATCATCAGTGGAGTAATAGTGAGGGCATATGTGGTCATCATTGGGGGAGTAATAGTGAGAGCATCTGTGATCATCATCAGAAGAGTAACATTGAATGTATCAGTGGTCATCAATGGGGAAGTAATAGTGCAGGCACCTGCGGGCTTCATCAGAGGAGTAATAGTAAGGGCAGTTGTGATCAGAGGAGTAATAGTGAGGGCATTTGTGGTTATCATCAGAGAAGTAACATTGAAGTTATCAGTGGTCATCATTGGGGGAGTAATAGTGAGCCTATTTGCGGGCTTCAACAGATGAGTAATAGTAAGGGCATCAGTAGTCATCAGAGGAGTAATAGTGAGGGCATCAGTAGTCATCAGAGGAGTAATAGTGAGGGCATCTATTGTTATCAGAGCAGTAATAGTGAGGGCATCTATGGTCATCAGAGGAGTAATAGTGAGGGCATCTGTGGTCATTATTGGGAAATAATAGTGAGGGCATCTGTGGTTATCAGAGGAGTAATAGTGAGGGCATCTGTTGTCATCATCAGAGGAGTAATATTTAGGGCATCTGTGATCATCATCAGAGGAGTAATATTGAAGGCATCTGTGGTAATAATTGGGGGAGTAATATTTAGGGCATCTGTGATCATCATCAGAAGAGTAACATTGAATGTGTCAGTGGTCAACATTTGAGGAGTAACATAGAAGGTATCAGGGGTCATCATTCGGGGAGTAATAGTGAGGGCATCTGTCATCATCATTGGTGGAGTAATTGTGAGGGCATATGTGGTCATCATTGGGGAGTAATAGTGAGGGCATCTGTGGTTATCATCAGATGAGTAACATTGAAGGTATCAGTGGTCATCATCAGAGGAGTAATAGTGAGAGCATCTGTAGTCATCAGAGAAGTAATGGTGAGGGCTTCTGTGGTCATCATCAGTGGAGTAAAAGTAAGGGCATATATGGTCATCATCAGAGGAGTAATAGTGAGGACATCAGTGGTCATCATTGAGGGAGTAATAGTGAGGACATCTGTGGTCATCATCAGTGGAGTAATAGTGAGGGCATATGTGGTCATCATTGGGGGAGTAATAGTGAGGGCATCTGTGATCATCATCAGAAGAGTAACATTGAATGTATCAGCGGTCATCATTTGGGGAGTAATAGTGAGGGCATCTGTGGTCATCTTTAGAGGAGTAACATTGAAGGTATCAGTGGTCATCAATGGGGAAGTAATAGTGCAGGCACCTGCGGGCTTCATCAGAGGAGTAATAGTAAGGGCAGTTGTGATCAGAGGAGTAATAGAGAGGGCATCTGTGGTAATCATTGGGGGAGTAATAGTGAGGGCATTTGTGGTTATCATCAGAGAAGTAATATTGAAGGTATCAGTGGTCATCATCAGAGGAGTAATAGTGAGAGCATCTGTAGTCATCAGAGGAGTAATAGTGAGGACATCGGTGGTCATCATTGAGGGAGTAATAGTGAGGACATCTGTGGTCATCTTCAGTGGAGTAATAGTGAGGGCAGCTGTGATCATCATCTGAATAGTAGCATTGAAGGTGTCAGTGGTTATCATTTTGGGAGTAATAGTGAGGGCATCTGTGGTCATCAGAGGAGTAATAATGAGGGCATCTATGGTCATCAGAGGAGTAATAGTGAGAGCATCTGTGGTCATTATTGGGGAAGTAATAGTGAGGGCATCTGTGGTCATCATCAGAGGAGTATTAGTGAGGGCATCTATGGTCATCAGAGGAGTAATAGTGAGGGCATCTGTGGTCATTATTGGGGGAGTAATAGTGACGGCATCTGTGGTCATCATTGGGGGAGTAATAGTCAGGGCATCTGTGGTCATCATTGGGGGAGTAATAGTGAGGCCATCGGTGGTCATCATTGGAGTAGTAATGAGGCCCTTTGTGGTCATCATTGGGGGAGTAATAGTGAGGCCATCTGTAATCATCATTTGGAGAGTAATAGTGAGGGCATCTGTGGTCATCAGAGGAGTAATAGTGAGAGCATCTGTAGTCATCAGAGAAGTAATAGTGAGGGCATCTGTGGTCATCATCAGAGGAGCAATATTGAGCGCATCTGTGGTCATCATTGGGGGAGTAATCGTGAGGGCATCTGTCATCATCATTTGGGGGTAAAAGGGAGGGCATCTGTGGTTATCAGAGGAGTAACATTGAAGGTATCAGTGGTCATCATTGGGGGATTAATAGTGAGGGCATATGTGGTCATTATTGGGGGATTAATAGTGTGGGCAACTGTGGTAATCATTGGGGGAGTAATAGTGAAGGCATATGTGGTTAACATCAGAGAAGTAACATTGAAGGCATCAGTGGTCATCATTGGGGGAGTAATAGTGAGGTCATCTGTGGGCTTCATCAGAGGAGTAATAGTGAGGGCATCTATGGTCATCAGAGGAGTAATAGTGAGGGCATCTATGGTCATCAGAGGCGTAATAGTGAGGGCATCTGTGGTCATTATTGGGGGAGTAATAGTGAGGGCATCTGTATTCATCATTGGGGGAGTAATAGTGAGGGCATCTGTGGTCATCTTTGGGGGAGTAATAGTGAGGCCATCTGTGGTCATCATTGGGGGAATAATAGTGAGGGCATCTGTGGTCATCACTGGGGGACTAATAGTGAGGGCATCTATGGTTATGATTAGGGGAATAACATTGAAGGTATCAGTGGTCATCATTGCGGGAGTAATAGTGAGGCCATATGTATGCTTCATCAGATGAGTAATAGTAAGGTCATCTGTGATCATCAGAAGAGTAATAGTGAGGGCATCTGTGGTCATCAGAGGAGTAACAGCGAGGGCATGTGTGGTCATCTGAGGAGTTAAAAAGAGGGCATCTTTGGTCATCAGAGGAGTAATAGTGAGGGCATCTGTGGTCATCAGAGGAGTAATAGTGAGAGCATCTGTGATCATCATCAGAGCAGTAACATTGAATGTATCAATGGTCATCATTGAGGGAGTAATAGTGAGGGCATCTGTGGTTATCATCAGAGGAGTAATAGTGAGGGCATCTGTGGTTATCATCAGATGAGTAATAGTGAGGGCATCTGGGTCATCAGATGAGTAATAGTAGGGCATCTGTGGTCATCATCAGAGGAGTTATAGTGAGGGCATCTGTAGTCATTAGAGGAGTAATAGCGAGGGCTTCTGTGGTAATCATTGGGGGAGTAATAGTGAGGACATCTGTGATCATCATCCGTGGAGTAATAGTGAGGGCATCTGTGGTCATCAGAGGAGCAAGTGTGAGGGCATCTGTGGTCATCAGAGGAGCAAGTGTGAGGGCATCTGTGGTCATCATCAGAGGAGTAACATTGAAGATGTCAGTGGACATCATTGGGGGAGTAATAGTGAGGGCATCTGTGGTCATCAGAGGAGTAATAGTGAGAGCATCTGTAGTCATCAGAGAAGTAATAGTGAGCGCATCTGTGGTCATCATCAGAGGAGTAATATTGAGCGCATCTGTGGTCATCATTGGGGGAGTGATAGTGAGGGCATCTGTGATCATCATCTGAGGAGTAACATTAAAGGTATCAGTGGTGATCATTGGGGGAGTAATCGTGAGGGCATCTGTCATCATCATTTGGGGGTAAAAGGGAGGGCATCTGTGGTTATCAGAGGAGTAACATTGAATGTATCAATGGTCATCATTGAGAGAGTAATAGTGAGGGCATCTGTGGTTATCATCAGAGGAGTAATAGTGAGGGCATCTGTGGTTATCATCAGATTAGTAATAGTGAGGGCATCTGGGTCATCAGAGGAGTAATAGTAGGGCATCTGTGGTCATCATCAGAGGACTTATAGTGAGGGCATCTGTAGTCATCAGAGGAGTAATAGCGAGGGCTTCTGTGGGCTTCATCAGAGGAGTAATAGTGAGGGCATCTATGGTCATCAGAGGAGTAATAGTGAGGGAATCTATGGTCATCAGAGGAGTAATAGTGAGGGCATCTGTGGTCATTATTGGGGGAGTAATAGTGAGGGCATCTGTATTCATCATTGGGGGAGTAATAGTGAGGGCATCTGTGGTCATCTTTGGGGGAGTAATAGTGAGGCCATCTGTGGTCATCATTGGGGGAATAATAGTGAGGGCATCTGTGGTCATCATTGGGGGACTAATAGTGAGGGCATCTATGGTTATGATTAGGGGAATAACATTGAAGGTATCAGTGGTCATCATTGGGGGAGTAATAGTGAGGCCATTTGTATGCTTCATCAGATGAGTAATAGTAAGGTCATCTGTGATCATCAGAAGAGTAATAGTGAGGGCATCTGTGGTCATCAGAGGAGTAACAGCGAGGGCATGTGTGGTCATCAGAGGAGTTAAAAAGAGGGCATCTTTGGTCATCAGAGGAGTAATAGTGAGGGCATCTGTGGTCATCAGAGGAGTAATAGTGAGAGCATCTGTGATCATCATCAGAGCAGTAACATTGAATGTATCAATGGTCATCATTGAGGGAGTAATAGTGAGGGCATCTGTGGTTATCATCAGAGGAGTAATAGTGAGGGCATCTGTGGTTATCATCAGATGAGTAATAGTGAGGGCATCTGGGTCATCAGATGAGTAATAGTAGGGCATCTGTGGTCATCATCAGAGGAGTTATAGTGAGGGCATCTGTAGTCATTAGAGGAGTAATAGCGAGGGCTTCTGTGGTAATCATTGGGGGAGTAATAGTGAGGACATCTGTGATCATCATCCGTGGAGTAATAGTGAGGGCATCTGTGGTCATCAGAGGAGCAAGTGTGAGGGCATCTGTGGTCATCAGAGGAGCAAGTGTGAGGGCATCTGTGGTCATCATCAGAGGAGTAACATTGAAGATGTCAGTGGACATCATTGGGGGAGTAATAGTGAGGGCATCTGTGGTCATCAGAGGAGTAATAGTGAGAGCATCTGTAGTCATCAGAGGAGTAATATTGAGCGCATCTGTGGTCATCATTGGGGGAGTGATAGTGAGGGCATCTGTGATCATCATCTGAGGAGTAACATTAAAGGTATCAGTGGTGATCATTGGGGGAGTAATCGTGAGGGCATCTGTCATCATCATTTGAGGGGAAAACGGAGGGCATCTGTGGTTATCAGAGGAGTAACATTGAATGTATCAATGGTCATCATTGAGAGAGTAATAGTGAGGGCATCTGTGGTTATCATCAGAGGAGTAATAGTGACGGCATCTGTGGTTATCATCAGTGGAGTAATAGTGAGGGCATCTGTGGTCATCAGAGGAGTAATAGTAAGGGCATCTGTGGTCATTATTGGGGGAGTAATAGTGAGGGCATCTGTGGTTATCATCAGTGGAGTAATAGTGAGGGTATCTGTGGTCATCAGAGGAGTAATAGTAAGGGCATCTGTGGTCATTATTGGGGGAGTAATAGTGAGGGCATCTCTGGTCATCATCAGAGGACTAATAGTGAGGGCATCTGTGGTCATCATTGGGGGAGTAATATTGAGGGCATCTGTGATCATCATCAGAAGAGTAACATTGAATGTATCAGCGGTCATCATTTGGGGAATAATATTGAGGGCATCTGTGGTCATCATCAGAGGAATAATAGTGAGGGCATCTGTGGTCATCAGAGGAGTAATATTAAGGGCATCTATTGTCATCAGATGAGTAATAGTGTGGGCATCTATGGTCATCAGAGGAGTAATAGTGAGTGCATCTATGGTCATCAGAGGAGTAATAGTGAGGGCATCTATGGTCATCAGAGGAGTAATAGTGAGGGCATCTATGGTCATCAAAGGAGTAATATTGAGGGCATCTATGGTCATCAGAGGAGTAATAGTGAGGGCAGCGGTGGTTATCAGAGGGGTAATAGTGAGGGTATCTGTGGTCATCATTGGGGGAGTAATAGTGAGGGCATCTGTGATCATCATCAAAAGAGTAACATTGAATGTATCGGCGGTCATCATTTAGGGAGTAATAGTCTGGGCATCTGTGGTCATCATTGGGGGAGTAACATTGAATGTATCAGCGGTCATTATTTAGGGAGTAATAGTGAGGGCATCTGTGGTCATCATCAGTGAAGTAATAGTGTGGGCATATGTGGTCATCATTGGGGGAGTAACATTCAATGTATCAGCGGTCATCATTTGGGGAGTAAAAGTGAGGGCATCTGTGGTCATCATCAGAGGAATAATAGTGAGGGCATCTGTGGTCATCATCAGAGGAGTAACATTGAAGGAATCAGTGGTCATCATTGGGGGAGTAATAGTGAAGGCACCTGCGAGCTTCATCAGAGGAGTCATAGTAAGGGCATCTGTGATCAGAGGAGTAACAGTGAGGGCATCTGTGGTCATCATTGGGGGGAGTAATAGTGAGGGCATTTGTGGTTATCATCAGAGAATTAACATTGAAGGTATCAGTGGTCATCATTGTGGGAGTAATAGTGAGCCTATTTGCGGGCTTTATCAGAGCAGTAATATTAAGGGCATCTGTGATCATTAGAAGAGTAATAGTGAGGCCATCTATGGTCATCAGAGGAGTAATAGTGAGGGCATCTATGGTCATCAGAGGAGTAATAGTGAAGGTATCTATGGTCATCAGAGAAGTAATAGTGAGGGCATCTGTAGGCATCAGAGGAGTAATAGTGAGGGCATAAGTACTCATCAGAGGAGTAATAGTGAGGGCATCTGTGGTCATTATTGGGGGAGTAATAGTGAGGACATCTGTGGTTATCAGAGGAGTAATAGTGAGGGCATCTGTGGTCATCATCAGAGGAGTAATATTGAGGGCATCTGTGATCATTATCAGAGGGGTAACATTGAAGGCATCAGGGGTCATCATTGGGGGAGTAATAGTGAGGGCATCTGTGGTAATAATTGGGGGAGTAATAGTGAGGGCATCTGTGATTATCATCAGAAGAGTAACATTGAATGTATCAGTGGTCATCATTGGGGGAGTAATATTGAGCGCATCTGTGGTCATCATCAGAAGAGTAACGTTGAATATATCAGTGGTCATCATTTGGGGAGTAATAGTGAGAGCATGTGTGGTTATCATCAGAGGAGTAACATAAAAGGCATCAAGGGTCATCATTGGGGGAGTAATCGTGAGGGCATCTGTCATCATCATTGGGGAAGTAATAGTGAGGGAATCTGTGGTTATCAGAGGAGTAACATTGAAGGTATCAGGGGTCATCATTGGTGGAATAATAGTGAGGGCATCTGTGGTCATTATTGGGGGAGTAATAGTGAGAGCATATGTGGTTATCATCAGAGGAGTAACATTGAACTCATCAGTGGTCATCATTGGGGGAGTAATAGTGAGGGCATTTGTGGGCTTCATCAGAGGAGTAATAGTAAGGGCATCTGTGGTCATCATCAGAGAAATAATAGTGAGGGCACTTGTAGTCAGAGGAGTAATAGTGGTAATCATTGGGGGGGTAATAGTGAGGTGATCTGTAGTCATTATCAGAGGAGTAATAGTGAGGGCATCTATGGTCATCATTGGCGGAGTAATAGTGAAGGCATCTGTGATCATCATCAAAAGAGTAACATTGAATGTATCAGCGGTCATCATTTGTGGAGTAATAGTGAGGGCATCTGTGGTCATCATCAGAGGAATAATAGTGAGGGCATCTGTGGTCTTCATCAGAGGAGTAACATTGAAGGTATCAGTGGTCATCATTGGGGGAATAAAAGTGAGGTCATCTGTGGTCATCATCAGTGGAGTAATAGTGTGGGCATCTGTGGTCATCACTGGGGGAGTAATAGTGAGGGCATCTGTGGTCATCATTGGGGGAGTAATAGTGAGGGCATCTGTGGTCATCATCAGAGGAGTAATGCTGAGGGCATATGTGATAATCATTGGGGGAGTTTTATTGAGGGCATCTGTGGTTATCATCAGAGGAGTAACATTGAAGGTATCAGTGATCATCATTGGGGGACTAATAGTGAGGGCGTCAGTGGTCATCATCAGAGGAGTAATAGTGAGAGCATCTGTAGTCATCAGAGGAGTAATAGTGGGGGTATCTGTGATCATCATCAGAGGAGTAACATTGGAGGTATCAGTGGTCATCATTGGGGGAGTAATAGTGAAGGGCTTCATCAGAGGAGTAATAGTAAGGGCGTCTCTGATCAGAGGAGTAGTAGTGAGGGCATCTATGGTCATCAGAGGAGTAATAGTGAGGGCGTCTATGATCATGATCAGTGGAGTAATAGTAAGGGCATCTGTGGTCATCAGAGGAGTAATAGTGAGGGCATCTGTGGTCATCATCAGAGGAGTTACAATGAAGGTATCAGGGGTCATCATTGGGGGAGTAATAGTGAGGGCATCTGTGGGCTTCATTGGGGGTCCCTCACATAGATGGACTCCCAATGCAATCCAACTGATGATGTAGGACAATAGCCCCACCCACTGGAAATGACCAGGATGGGGGATCTTTAGTGAACATTACCCCCTTGGCTCTCCCTGTTATCACATATTATTTACCTTATTTAACACCTGCATCAAATGGACAATAATAATCTTTACACCTATAAAGTATCACACAGCACATAGAAACTACAAACTAAAGAGACGCCATATACGGTATATCACCCAGCAGCACGGCCCCTATCATAGAAGGGTATAATAATGTTGTGCCAATAAGACATTCAACAGGGTGTACCGACACGGACAATCTTACAGTGCATCGTACAAAGCATGAATGAAGCTCAATAGCTTCTAACTGAAAACATATAAAGTCCCCGAAGACTGGACAAGGTAGAGCCGAGTCCCCGAAGACTGGACAAGGTAGAGCCGAGTCCCCAAAGACTGGGCAAGGTAGAGCCGAGTCCCCAAAGACTGGGCAAGGTAGAGCCGAGTCCCCGAAGACTGGGCAAGGTAGAGCCGAGTCCCCGAAGACTGGGCAAGGTAGAGCCGAGTCCCCGAAGACTGGGCAAGGTAGAGCCGAGTCCCCGAAGACTGGGCAAGGTAGAGCCGAGTCCCAGGCACATGGTAGAGCCGAGTCCCCGAAGACTGGACAAGGTAGAGCCGAGTCCCCTAAGACTGGACAATGTAGAGCCGAGTCCCCGAAGACTTGACAAGGTAGAGCCGAGTCCCCGAAGACTGGACAAGGTAGAGCCGAGTCCCCGAAGACTGGGCAACATAGAGCCGAGTCCCAGAAAGACTGGACATGGTAGAGCCGAGTCCCCGAAGACTGGACAAGGTAGAGCCGAGTCCCCGAAGACTGGACAAGGTAGAGCCGAGTCCCCGAAGACTGGACAAGGTAGAGCCGAGTCCCTGAAGACTGGACAATGTAGAGCCGAGTCCCCAAGGACTGGACAATGTAGAGTCGAGTCCCCGAAGACTGGACAATATAGAGCCGAGTCCCCGAAGACTGGACAATGTAGAGCCGAGTCCCCGAAGACTGGACAATGTAGAGCCGAGTCCCCGAAGACTGGACAATGTAAAGCCGAGTCCCCGAAGACTGGACAATGTAGAGCCGAGTCCCCGAAGACTGGACAATGTAGAGCCGAGTCCCCGAAGACTGGACAATGTAGAGCCGAGTCCCTGAAGACTGGACAAGGTAGAGCCAAGTCCCCGAAGACTGGACAATGTAGAGCTGAGTCCCTGAAGACAGTACCAGGTAGAGCCGAGTCCCCAAAGACTGGACAAGGTAGAGCCGAGTCCCCGAAGACTGGACAATGTAGAGTAGAATCACTGAGAACTGGACAATTTTTCAACGAATCAATAGTAATTCATGAGCTATATGTTGAGCGGAGACTTAACGGCTGCAGGTTCGTGGACACTAGGAACTGTGTTATACATGATGTACCACTCACCTCTCCTGGGAATCGTCTTCCATTTACCGTGTGCTCTGAGCCAGGACTGCTCTGAGACCCCCAGTGGAAATGGAGCTGAGCTGCTTGGTAAACATAAGGGAGGCCCCCGACTATCTTCAGACTATTAGGCAGTTTTAAAACCACTGTGAGCCAAGACATAGAGACAAGTATTAGTGGCACTAGACCCAACAACCACTACCACAAAAAGTGGACTGCTCATCACATGAGGTGGGGAGGAGGCATGAGAGGTATCCGCTGTACACAATAATAGAGGATATAATGATTCACCATCAGTGGTTACCTACATCTATCAGACAATCTAAGACAATAAGTGGCTGCTGCATTATCCTGTCCTGTAGAGGGGGCTACATACACCCATACAACAGCAATGACTAATGCTATAAGTCTGGGTAAAATAGATGATAGGAGAGTTTTCTTTACTGACCCTCGATATATCTATACATAGTTATTAGAGCATCCCCTTGTTACAGTCCTGGGTATAATAGATGATAGGAGAGATCTCTGTACTGACCCCTGATATATTATACATAGTTATTAGAGCGCCCCTTTGTTATAGTCCTGGGTATAATAGATGATGGGAGAGATCTCTGTACTGACCCCTGATATATTATACATAGTTATTAGAGCACCCCCTTGTTATAGTCCTGGGTATAATAGATGATGGGAGAGATCTCTGTACTGACCCCTGATATATCTATACATAGTTATTAGAGCGCCCCCTTGTTACAGTCCTGGGTATAATAGATGATGGAAGAGATCTCTGTACTGACCCCTGATGTATCTATACATAGTTATTAGGGCACCCCCTTGTTACAGTCCTGGGTATAATAGATGATAGGAGAGTTTTCTTTACTGACCCTCGATATATCTATAAATAGTTATTAGAGCATCCCCTTGTTACAGTCCTCGGTATAATAGATGATGGGAGAGATCTCTGTACTGACCCCTGATATATTATACATAGTTATTAGAGCGCCCCCTTGTTACAGTCCTGGGTATAATAGATGATAGGAGAGATCTCTGTACTGAACCCTGATATATCTATACATAGTTATTAGAGCGCCCCCTTGTTACAGTCCTGGGTATAATAGATGATAGGAGAGATCTCTGTACTGACCCCTGATATATCTATACATAGTTATTAGAGCGCCCCCTTGTTACAGTCCTGGGTATAATAGATGATAGGAGAGATCTCTGTACTGAACCCTGATATATCTATACATAGTTATTAGAGCGCCCCCTTGTTACAGTCCTGGGTATAATAGATGATAGGAGAGATCTCTGTACTGAACCCTGATATATCTATACATAGTTATTAGAGCGCCCCCTTGTTACAGTCCTGGGTATAATAGATGATAGGAGAGATCTCTGTACTGACCCCTGATATATCTATACATAGTTATTAGAGTGCCCCCTTGTTACAGTCCTGGGTATAATAGATGATGGAAGAGATCTCTGTACTGACCCCTGATGTATCTATACATAGTTATTAGGGCACCCCCTTGTTACAGTCCTGGGTATAATAGATGATAGGAGAGTTATCTTTACTGACCCTCGATATATCTATAAATAGTTATTAGAGCGCCCCCTTGTTACAGTCCTCGGTATAATAGATGATGGGAGAGATCTCTGTACTGACCCCTGATATATTATACATAGTTATTAGAGCGCCCCCTTGTTACAGTCCTGGGTATAATAGATGATAGGAGAGATCTCTGTACTGAACCCTGATATATCTATACATAGTTATTAGAGCGCCCCCTTGTTACAGTCCTGGGTATAATAGATGATAGGAGAGATCTCTGTACTGACCCCTGATATATCTATAAATAGTTATTAGAGCATCCCCTTGTTACAGTCCTGGGTATAATAGATGATAGGAGAGATCTCTGTACTGAACCCTGATATATCTATACATAGTTATTAGAGCGCCCCCTTGTTACAGTCCTGGGTATAATAGATAATAGGAGAGATCTCTGTACTGAACCCTGATATATCTATAAATAGTTTTTAGAGCATCCCCTTGTTACAGTCCTCGGTATAATAGATGATGGGAGAGATCTCTGTACTGACCCCTGATATATTATACATAGTTATTAGAGCGCCCCCTTGTTACAGTCCTGGGTATAATAGATGATAGGAGAGATCTCTGTACTGAACCCTGATATATCTATACATAGTTATTAGAGCGCCCCCTTGTTACAGTCCTCGGTATAATAGATGATGGGAGAGCTCTCTGTACTGACCCCTGATATATCTATACATAGTTATTAGAGCGCCCCCTTGTTACAGTCCTGGGTATAATAGATAATGGGAGAGATTTCTGTACTAACCCCTGATATATCTATACATAGTTATTAGAGCGCCCCCTTGTTACAGTCCTGGGTATAATGGATGATGGAAGAGATCTCTGTATTGTCCCCTGATATATTATACATAGTTATTAGACTGCCCCCTTGTTACAGTCCTGGGTATAATAGATGACGGGAGAGATCTCTGTACTGACCCCTGATATATCTATACATAGTTATTAGAGCGCCCCCTTGTTATAGTCCTGGGTATAATAGCTGATGGAGAGATCTCTGTACTGACACCCGATATATCTATACATAGTTATTAGAGTGCCCCCTTGTTACAGTCCTCGGTATAATAGATGATGGGAGAGATCTCTGTACTGACCCCTGATATACCTATACATAGTTATTAGAGCATCCCCTTGTTACAGTCCTCGGTATAATAGATGATGGGAGAGATCTCTCTACTGACCCCTGATATACCTATACATAGTTATTAGAGCGCCCCCTTGTTACAGTCCTCGGTATAATAGATGATGGGAGAGCTCTCTGTACTGACCCCTGATATATCTATACATAGTTATTAGAGCGCCCCCTTGTTACAGTCCTGGGTATAATAGATGATGGAAGAGATCTCTGTACTGACCCCTGATATATCTATACATAGTTATTATAGCGTCCCCTTGTTACAGTCCTGGGTATAATAGATGATGGGAGAGATCTCTGTACTGACCCCTGATATATTATACATAGTTATTAGAGCGCCTCCTTGTTACAGTCCTGGGTATAATAGATGATGGGAGAGATCTCTGTACTGATCCTTGATATATCTATACATAGTTATCAGAGCGTCCCCTTGTTACAGTCCTGGGTATAATAGATGATGGGAGAGATCTCTGTACTGACCCCTGATATATCTATACATAGTTATTAAAGCGCCCCCATGTTACAGTCCTGGGTATAATAGATGATGGGAGAGATCTCTGTACTGACCTCTGATATACATAGTTATTAGAGCGAGCCCTTGTTACAGTCCTAGGTATAATAGATGATGGAAGAGATCTCTGTACTGACCCCTGATATAACAAGAGGGCGCTGTAATAACTATGTATAATATATCAGGGGTCAGTACAGGGATCTCTCCCATCATCTATTATACACAGGACTGTAACAAGGGGGCGCTCTAATAACTATGTATAATATATCAGGGTCAGTACAGAGATCTCTGCCATCATCTATTATACCAGGACTGTAACAAGGGGGCGCTTTAATAACAGTGTATAGATAGATATATCAGGGGTCAGTACAGAGATCTCTCCCATCATCTATTTCTACCCAGGACTGTAACAAGGGGGCGCTCTAATAACTATGTATAATATATCAGGGGTCAGTACAGAGATCTCTCCCATCATCTATTATACCCAGGACTGTAACAAGGGGGCGCTCTAATAACTACGTATAGATATATCAGGGGCCAGTACAGAGATCTCCCCCATCATCTATTATACCCAGGACTGTAACAAGGGGGCACTCTAATAACTATGTATAGATATATCAGGGGTCAGTACAGAGATCTCTCCCATCATCTATTATACCCAGGACTGTAACAAGGGGGCGCTCTAATAACTATGTATAGATATATCTGGAGTCAGTACAGAGATCTCTTCCATCATCTATTATACCCAGGACTGTAACAATGGGGCTGTAATAACTATGTATAGATATATCAGGGGTCAGTACAGAGATCTCTCCCATCATCTATTATACCCAGGACTGTAAGAAGAGGGCACTCAAATAACTATGTATAGATATATCAGGGGTCAGTACAGACATCTCTCCCATCATCTATTATACCAAGGACTGTAACAAGGGGGCGCTCTAATAACTATGTATAGATATATCAGGGGTCAGTACAGAGATCTCTCCATCATCTATTCTACCCAGGACTGTAACAAGGGGGCTGGAGTAGGTTGGGAGTAGGTGGAGCCTTGCAGTCTGAGCAGAGCTGAGCTACTGTGCAGAAGTGTCTGGAGCCCTTTCCCTCTCCCTGGAGAGGTGAGGGGGCCTCCATGAGTGTGCAATCTAGCACATCCTCCGCCATTCCCCGGGTAAGACCATCGGGGAATGACGGTGTGTTACTGGTCTCAGGAGGAGAGAGACTTGGAAGATCCCAGAGGCTGATGCAGCAAGACTCCATGGAGAGTGCAGGCCAGCCTTGAAAGAAAGGTGAGTCTTCCCAAGGACGGGATGGTGGCGATTCCCTTATCCAGTACAAGGGGTGGGGTGAGCGCCGTCCCGGGGAGACCACCAACAAGTATAGTACTAGAATTCGTCTATGTACTAATGAATTTGAGGCGTGCGGTCAGAAGCTTAAAAAGCTGCAGATGGAGCTGAAATCTTTGAAGGCTCGGGCAGAGACTGCTACAAGGAGAAAGGACCGTGACACTATATCAGAAGAGATGGGGAAGGTGAGAGAGGCCATTAAGCTTCATCTCACAAGAAAAGAATACATTTTACAGAATGCTGGTGGATTTAAAGAAAGACTGAGCAACCAAGAGAGATTGGACAGCATGAGGAACCTCTCTGGGAAGGAGTTAGCAGTGACCTCTGTGTCTGACAGTGAGGAGGATGAGGCAGGTGTAATGGCGTCTCCAGGTGTGATGTCCTGCAGGGCGTCTCCAGATCTATCACCTGTGGAGATTTCCCAGCCCATCCCCCCACGGCAGCCCAGCCCAAGGCTGAGTGCTTCTTACTCCTCAGATGAGGAGGAAAGGGAGGGAGAAGGTGGTTATTTAATGGCAGAAATTAAAAGAATGGAATCCCCTACTAATCTGTCTAATCTTTCTTTTGGGGACGACCTACCTGAGGAGTGCAAAGAAAGATCAGGAAAAGGCAAGCAGAAGAAGAACAAGAAGAAGCAGCAATTACAGGTCGTATGCACCCGTTTTGTACCATTTCCTAGCCCCTCTGGTCAAACAGACTCGGCATCTGTGGTGGTCCCGGGAATGGATCAGAGGGAGAGAATCTTTCCCAGCGGCACCCAGGGGGAGGATGGGAAAGACCCCCCTGCTCAGCCGACCCCAGTACCAGTAATGGTGTTGGATGCTGAGCAGGGAGGGAAAGGTATGGCATCCGTTTTTAGTCAGGCACCTGCGGTGGGTGTTCAGACTCCCATGGACTGCACGCTCGCGGGTGGCGTGCCGTCTTCCGAGATAGACCCCGCCCCCCGGAGCACGCAGGCATCCGGGGAGGGGGTGCAGGCTATCACCTTATCAGAGGTTAATCCTAATGCCCAGAGCAAGCAGACATCAGCGGCGGTGTCAGAGTCTGGGCGCGGGATCCAGCTGCTCCGGCAGCACGGGACACCAGGGCATCGGCGGCGGTGCCGGCATCTAGGAAGGGGGCGGAGCCTGGTGACGTTATAGTGCCAAAATCAGGGAGATCAAGTCACGGAGGTCAAATGGCAGTTGGAGTGAAGAAGGCTTCTCCTGTTTCAGGGGTACTAGTGTCAACAGGGATGCAGGTGGTGGGACGTGAAAGTGCGAAGGAGGTCCAGGGGAAGGGGCTACAGAAGGGTGGGTGTAGCATATCTACTGTGGTTGCAGAGGAGGAGGGTGGTAGTAGGAATGCTGGTAGGAGCACTGAGGATGATAGTGGATCCGGAGTCACAGGAGAGGAGGAGAGGATGCCTGGGATGGTAGTGGCAGGTGCAGTGGGATGAGAAACCGTGAGTGAGATAAAGAGTGTTTCTTCTGAATTAGAAAAGTCAGGAGGGTGTCCGGCTATGCAGACTAGCCCGGCCATTATAATGGTGACCGGGGGGTCCATGCAGGGTGTAGTTGGTCCTAGATTATGGGGAGAGGCTCAAAACCTGGTCACCTCCTCTGCCGACGTACAACAGCCGGAGTCTAGGGATGGGAGGGCGGTTTGTCCAGAAAGGGATGCTGTGGGGATGATTGCCCACCCATCTGGTGCTATGGTTAGTGGTGCTGCGTCTTCAGATGGTTTTGGTGGAGATGCATTATCTACAGATAATAGGACTGGTGCCCAGGAACAGGCCAGGGCTGATGTTGCCGTAGTGGGGGGTGCGGTGGGGGCTGTGTCTGACCCATCTCCCCTCCCGGTGGTGCCTGGCCCCAAAAGTTATGCTGGAGCGGTTACCGGGGGGGCAGAGAGGCCTTTTTCCCGTGGGGCTGGACAGGGAAATCTACAGCGGCGTCTCTTGGAGGCCCTGAGGCGGGGAGAAAAGACGGCCAATATAGAGGTTGAGCAGGTTAACCTCGAGTTCTGGATCCAGCGGCATGGACTTGGGGCCTTCCGAGAGAATAGAGGGAATTGGTCGCTCCCAACAAGCGGGCCATCGGGGGCCAGCAGGAATGTAGTCCGTCTTCGGCATATAGGTAGCAGAGATACATGCTCAAAACGGGGGAAGGTGGTTGAACTCCTGCTGAATATGGGCTTCAGGGCATATGACATCTTTGCCCTGATCCATCTGTTTGGCACCTCGGAGTTTGATATCAGCTTTGTTCGGTCAGAAGGTCTTGAACTTTTCTGGTCGAATTATGAGCTGGTTCAGACTAGGCCCGACTGGCAGGATTTCGAGGTGATTCCCGTTTCCCGCCAGGACACGGTGAAGTCAGTGACCGTTTTAACCCGTAATGAGTCACTGTCGTTCATTGACATCATGACCTGGATATCTCGTTACGGGGAGGTGCAGGGCAACCCCACAAAGAACCGTGACGAGTACGGCATCTGGTCTGGAGCCTGGACTTTCCTGGTGAAATTGAGGCGGTCCGGAAACTCTGTTACCCACATTCCCTCCTCTGCTTTCTTGGGAAGAGATAGGATCCTGGCCTTTTACCAGGGGCAGCCGAAGGTCTGTCACAAGTGCGGTGACCCCACACATTTCAGTGCGGCATGTACCAAAGTGATGTGTACATTGTGTGGGGGAGAGGGTCAGCATGCCGCCTCGTGTACAGACATTCGCTGCAACCTGTGTGGTGTCCTAGGACACCCCTTCAGTCGCTGTCCTCAGCGTGCCCGTGCTGATGTTGCTCCTGATCCAACTGGGGTACTCCGGGGCAGCGGGGCCTCAGCTGGAGAGGGGGAGGGCGGAAGTAGGGGGTCTGGAGGTCCTGTGATGGAAAAAGGTGGAAGAGTGAGTAAGACCAGACAGCAGATGTCCCGAAAGGAGGCAGGGGAAGGGGGGGAATCCAGTAGGATGACCCTGGTCCCTGTTTCCCAAGAGCCAGTGACCACCTCTGAGGACATAAGGGGCAGTGATTTGGAGGAAGAGGTCAGGAGACTGGCGAGAGAGGAGGAGGAAAGGTCCAGTTCCCTATCAAGTTCCCATCCAGAAGACAGTTTGGATGAGGAGAGTAGGGAATGGCAAAAGGAAAAATGTAAGAAGGGTAAACAGAATAAAAAGAAGGGGAAAAAGAAATCTTCTTCCCCTCCAGGTCAGATGCTAAAGGAGGGCCAAACCGGCTCCCCTCTGGTCATCTTAACAAACCGCTTTCAGACTCTGGAAGGAGGCGACCCTGAATCCTCCTCATTAGAGGAGGAGGAGGTGGGGGAGCCAAGGAATAGAGTAGTGCCGGTGGGGGACGTCGCTCCCCTCCCCCCTGGAGGGCCACAAGTTCCTCCGGGGGTTAGGGGAGACTCAGTGCCACGGGACAAAGGTGAGGGCTCCTCTCCGAATCTGGAGGGGGGTTCGCAAAAAGAAATAAACAATCATGTAAAAAATATAAATATTGTAGAAATGGATATGTCGGAGTGTTTAAAAAGGGGTGGTAGGGATTCTGGTGGGGAATCGGCTAATGTAAAGAAGAGAGCTGTCCAACTCGATCACCCTTGATGGCGGCACTCACCCCGTTGACGTTGGCGACCATTAATGTCGCTAGCATTAAGTCTGATATGGCTCGCTTTATGGCCTTTGATTTTTTTCAGCCGGAATGAAGCTGATATTTTGTTTTTGCAAGAGACCAGGCTAACAGACCCGGCCAGTATCCATAAAGCAAAGAGGGAGTGGACGCATGGGCCCTCCTATTGGTCTCTTGCGGCCGAGCCATATAGCGGGGTGGCGGTTCTTTTTAAAACCGCAGCGGTTGAATGCAGACGGGTAATCGAGGTGGAAATGGGGAGGTGCTTGGTCTTGGACGTCCTTATGAGAGGTCAAGAGCTTCGGCTCATAAATATTTATGGTCCTCAGAGCAAGAACGAGAGGAAGGACCTCTTCATAAGGATCAAGCCCTTTCTTTTTACGAGCTGACTGGTGATCTTTGGCGGAGACTTCAATAATGTCTCGAGGCTCTGTGATAGGGGAGGTGCCAGAGACAAGTTGGCTTACGACAGCGTCTCTTTGAATAATATAGTGAGTGAGGCTCGCCTGGTGGATGTCCACGTTCGGCACACCACAGGCGACACGGGGTTCACTTTTTATCGAGGTAGTTGTAGATCTAGAGTAGATAGGTTTTATTTAAAGGAGGAGGCTGTCTCCTCACCAATTCTGGTGGTGGAGGTGGAATTCTCCGATCACTGTTTAATTATGTTTTCTCTGAATGTTTCAGAAACCCCTCGGATGGGAAGAGGTTTATGGAAGTTAAATTCGGCAGTCCTGAAGGAGGAGGAAATAAGACAGTCCTTTGAGGATTTTCTGCAGAGCCAGCTTCCACTGATGGGCCTTTGTAACAGTAAGTCAGAGTGGTGGGAGATCTTCAAGAAACGGGTTGCAAAGTATTTCCGTGAGCTCTCAAACCTCAGAAGTTTGACCCAGTACCGTTTATATCAAGCTTTGAGGAGGAAACTCGAGCAAATTGTCTCGACTGGGGGCAGCCGTGAGGAGGCCTCCAGGGTGAAAGCCTTGCTGAAGGGATGTCAGTATGATAGGCACACATCTTTTGTTTTTGAGAAGGATTTCGGGAAATTCCGCCCGCCCGACACCTACAGAAACTGTAAGTTGTCAGTGAATAGTAGGTTGGTAACGGGTCTGGTTGATAGTACAGGATCTCTGAAAAGGTCCAGTTCAGGGATCCTGGAGGTCGTCAGATCTTTCTACTCACACCTTTTGGCAAGGAAGGATCAAGATTGAGTCAAGATGTCGGCTTCCCTGGCTGATACCATCCCTGAGCGGGGGTGGCATCGTCGCTTGACGTTTTGACGGAACCGATTAGGGAAGAGGAAGTGAGACTGGCCTTTGATGGGCTTGCGCTCAAGAAAACACCAGGTCCGGATGGCTTAACATCCGAGTTTTATAAGACCTTTAAGGAGCTGTTGGCTCCCCTGTTGACCGAGATATTTAATGAATGTCTATCCTCGGGCATTCTGCAAGAGTCAATGAGGAGGTTGGCCCTGATCATTTTGTCAAAGGGTAAAGATCCATCCCGAATTGAGAATTGGCGTTCCATAGCACTTCTCAATACGGACCGGAAGGTTCTTGCAAAGATCATTTTTAACAGGCTGGTGCATTTTGCACCCAAACTACTTTCGGGGGACCAGCACTGCTCTGTTCCTGGCCGAAGTACTTTCAGTGCTGTACTGGGTGTCCGGGAGGCTGTGGAACAGGGTAGGGCCGGTAATTGGAAAGGGTTCTTGCTGTCCTTGGATCAGGCCATGGCCTTTGATAGGGTTGACCATGAGTACCTCTGGTCAGTCCTTCTGAGATACGGTTTACCAATAGGGTTTATTGATTGGCTTAAAGTTTTGTATGCAGGGGCTGAGAGTTTCCCGCTGGTGAACGGTTGGGTCGGGCGCCCCTTTGGGGTGGGGTCCGGTGTCCGCCAGGGTTGTCCTTTGAGCCCGTTGCTATATGTGTTCGCAATTGACCCCTTTTTAAGGCGGTTGAGTGGCAGACCATTGGCGGGGGTCGGGATGGGCCTGGAGGGGTCGGATTCTGCACTTAGGGCGGTGGCCTACGCTGACGATGTCACTGTCTTTGTCTCGTCCAAGGAGGAGGCTGGATGGGTGATGTCGGAGGTGGTTAGGTATTCGGAGGCTTCCGGATCCTGAGTCAATTGGGACAAGTGTGAAAGTCTCTGGCTGGGGGAAGGAGATCCTGATTTCAGTCTCCCGGAAACTCTCCCGGAGCCTCAAGAATTTGCAAAAGTTTTAGGCATCCAATTTGGCCAGGGTGATTACCCAGGGAGAAATTGGGACGGTAAACTGAAAGATGCCAGTCAGAAGGTTGACCAGTGGAAGGGATGGTCTTTGTCCCTGAGAGAAAGGGTTAGCCTTATCAAGACTTTCCTGCTCCCGTTGTTAATCTATTTGGGCAGTGTATGTATCTTGCCGGAGCCTCTCTGGACACGAGTCTATAGTCTGTTCTTCCAGCTGTGGCGAGGGAAACGACTAAACCTAGTGAAGCGGGAGGTCACATACCGCACAAGGAGACTAGGGGGGTTGTGTATGGTCAACCCCGTGGTATTCCTAGTGAATACCTTTCTTAAAACCAATATAGCAAACTTCTGGAATACAGGAAGGGCTCCTTTGTGGGTAGTCTCCTCTAAGGCATGGTTTCAGCCTTTCTTCCAGGAATGGGAGACAGGAGGGCGTGTGAAAGATTTTCGTTCAACCCATGGACATCTCCCGGCTTACGTTGCGCCGGTTCTGAAGGTTATCCGTCGCTGGGGCTTGGTAGCTGAGGAGATTAGGACTCTGTCAAGGAGGTTCCTTGACAATAGGGTTCTGGTCACCCACTTCCAAAATCCACTGGCCCTCAGGGACTGCCCAGGTCAGGACCTAGAGGTAGGGTTAGTTTTGTTAAATTCAGTAAGGGTCCCATTGAAGTTTGGGGATTTGGCCTGGCGCTCCTTCCATGGTAAGTTGTATGTGAGGGATAACTTGAAGTACAGAAAGGTGGAGGAGAGGGACTGTCCCCGGGAGGAGTGTGGCTCTGTAGTGGAAACTATGGAGCATTTCTTACTTCAGTGTCCCTTTAATACAGAGGTCTACAGAAGGGTAGGGGCTTCCATCGGTTGGCCTAGGCTGGCTGTCCTCTCTTATCCGGAGTGGGCCTATGGGGCATTCAGAGATCTGGGTGGACGGGACAGGTGCACATTATATCTAGTTAGTCTAGTGGTTAGGTACTACACGTGGCACGCGCGGTGTTTAGTTTCGACGCATCAAAAAATCCTCCCTGTGGATGTGGTGTGTAGGGACATCCTCGGTGACTTGGTGAAGGTCCGTTCTTTGGAGTTCAACAGGTTGGGTCCACTCAGGGCCTCTCGCCTATGGAGGGGTCTTTCTTTTGGAGTGCCCTAGCCTGAGGTCTCCTTTCCCGGTGATGGGCTAATTTTATTCTATTCACTTGATAGCTTTTTGTTTTAGTAAATAGAGGAAGAAAAGAGGGCTTGTAGGCACTGAACCTGAGCTTCTTAATGGTATAAGGTGTGTGGTATGTAGGGTATAAGGTGTGTGGTATGTAGGGTATAAGGTGTGCGGTATGTAGGGTATAAGGTGTGCGGTATGTAGGGTATAAGGTGTGTGGTATGTAGGGTATACGTTGTGTGGTATGTAGGGTATACGGTGTGTGGTGTGTAGGGTATAAGGTGTGTGGTGTGTAGGGTATAAGGTGTGTGGTGTGTAGGGTATAAGGTGTGCGGTATGTAGGGTATAAGGTGTGTGGTGTGTAGGGTATAAGGTGTGTGGTATGTAGAGTATAAGGTGTATGGTATGTAGGGTATAAGGTGTGCGGTATGTAGGGTATAAGGTGTGCGGTATGTAGGGTATAAGGTGTGCGGTATCTAGGGTATAAGGTGTGTGGTATGTAGGGTATACGGTGTGTGGTATGTAGGGTATACGGTGTGTGGTATGTAGGGTATACGGTGTGAGGTATGTAGGGTATAAGGTGTATGGTATGTAGGGTATAAGGGTGTGGTATGTAGGGTATAAGGTGTGCGGTATGTAGGGTATAAGGTGTATGGTATGTAGGGTATAAGGTGTATGGTATGTAGGGTATAAGGTGTATGGTATGTAGGGTATAAGGTGTATGGTATGTAGGGTATAAGGTGTATGGTATGTAGGGTATAAGGTGTATGGTATGTAGGGTATAAGGTGTGTGGTATGTAGGGTATAAGGTGTACGGTATGTAGGGTATAAGGTGTGTGGTATGTAGGGTATAAGGTGTATGGTATGTAGGGTATACGGTGTGTGGTGTGTAGGGTATAAGGTGTATGGTATGTAGGGTATAAGGTGTATGGTATGTAGGGTATAAGGTGTGTGGTATGTAGGGTATAAGGTGTGCGGTGTGTAGGGTATAAGGTGTGTGGTGTGTAGGGTATAAGGTGTATGGTATGTAGGGTATAAGGTGTGCGGTATGTAGGGTATAAGGTGTGTGGTATGTAGGGTATAAGGTGTGCGGTATGTAGGGTATAAGGTGTGTGGTATGTAGGGTATAAGGTGTGTGGTATGTAGGGTATAAGGTGCGTGGTATGTAGGGTATAAGGTGTGTGGTATGTAGGGTATAAGGTGTGTGGTGTGTAGGGTATAAGGTGTACGGTATGTAGGGTATAAGGTGTACGGTATGTAGGGTATAAGGTGTGTGGTATGTAGGGTATAAGGTGTGTGGTATGTAGGGTATAAGGTGTATGGTATGTAGGGTATAAGGTGTACGGTATGTAGGGTATAAGGTGTGTGGTATGTAGGGTATAAGGTGTGTGGTATGTAGGGTATAAGGTGTATGGTATGTAGGGTATAAGGTGTGCGGTATGTAGGGTATAAGGTGTACGGTATGTAGGGTATAAGGTGTGTGGTATGTAGGGTATAAGGTGTGTGGTATGTAGGGTATAAGGTGTATGGTATGTAGGGTATAAGGTGTATGGTATGTAGGGTATAAGGTGTGTGGTATGTAGGGTATAAGGTGTGTGGTGTGTAGGGTATAAGGTGTACGGTATGTAGGGTATAAGGTGTACGGTATGTAGGGTATAAGGTGTGTGGTATGTAGGGTATAAGGTGTGTGGTATGTAGGGTATAAGGTGTATGGTATGTAGGGTATAAGGTGTACGGTATGTAGGGTATAAGGTGTGTGGTATGTAGGGTATAAGGTGTGTGGTATGTAGGGTATAAGGTGTATGGTATGTAGGGTATAAGGTGTGCGGTATGTAGGGTATAAGGTGTACGGTATGTAGGGTATAAGGTGTGTGGTATGTAGGGTATAAGGTGTGTGGTATGTAGGGTATAAGGTGTATGGTATGTAGGGTATAAGGTGTATGGTATGTAGGGTATAAGGTGTGTGGTATGTAGGGTATAAGGTGTATGGTATGTAGGGTATAAGTGTGGTATTAGTATAAACTAAGAAGAAAGGAAAAGAAAAAAAAATGTATGTGTATAAATATATGTATATTATTAAAAAAAAAGGTTTATATTTCTGTCCATTATTTCTGTATGCGGATATTTGGGTTATGTTTTCTTTTTGAGATATGGTTTTGTTTTTAGGTTTATATTTAGGCCACATGGGGGAGAGAAGAAGAGGGGGTAAAAAAAACAAAAAAACCGCGTGTGTGTATATATATTGCGTATGGTAAACTGTATTCTGGGGAGTATAATTATCACTAATGAAGAATGATGTATATATTCACGTTGTAATAGAGATGGGTCAGTGCAGCTTCTGCCGTGGCTTCTGCTACAATTTCTGTAACACATCTTTGTGCAGCATCGGTCCTGGTGGGGTATGACCTCGTCAGTAATTGCATCCTTTTCTATTCTGTTTCCGGACGGACGGTAAATACCTGAGGAACACCTGGAGTCCGAACAAAAGGTCTCTAACCAGAAAAGATCTGGCTTACAAGGAAGTCTGAAGTGGGCGCATACTGGAGGTCCGATGGATACAGTTTGAAGCAAACCTGTTTATGTTGTCTTGGACATTTCTGTGGTTTTCTTGGCTTAGTCCAAAAGGCTTGTTTTGTTATGTTTTTCATTTTTCTAATAAAATAGAGTTACAGAGATCTCTCCCATCATCTATTATACCCAGGACTGTAACAAGGGGGCGCTCTAATAACTATGTATAATATATCAGGGGTCAGTACAGAGATCTCTCCCATCATCTATTATACCCAGGACTGTAACAAGGGGGCGCTCTAATAACTATGTATAATATATCAGAGGTCAGTACAGAGATCTCTCCCATCATCTATTACACCCAGGACTGTAACAAGGGGGCGCTTTAATAACTATGTATAATATATCAGGGGTCAGTACAGAGATCTCTCCCATCATCTATTATACCCAGGACTGTAACAAGGGGGTGCTCTAATAACTATGTATAGATATATCAGGGGTCAGTACAGAGATCTCTACCATCATCTATTATACCCAGGACTGTAACAAGGGCGCTCTAATAACTATGTATAATATATCAGGGGTCAGTACAGAGATCTCTCCCATCTTCTATTATACCCAGGACTGTAACAAGGGGGCGCTCTAATAACTATGTATAGATATATCAGGGGTCAGTACAGAGATCTCTGCCATCATCTATTATACCCAGGACTGTAACAAGAGGGCGCTCTAATAACTATGTATAATATATCATGGGTCAGTACAGAGATCTCTGCCATCATCTATTATACCCAGGACTGTAACAAGGAGGCGCTCTAATAACTATGTATAATATATCGGGGTCAGTACCGAGACCTCTCCCATCATCTATTATACCCAGGACTGTAACAAGGGGGCGCTCTAATAACTATGTATAATATATCAGGGTCAGTACCGAGACCTCTCCCATCATCTATTATACCCAGGACTGTAACAAGGGGGCGCTCTAATAACTATGTATAATATATCAGGGGTCAGTACAGAGATCTCTCCCATCATCTATTATACCCAGGACTGTAACAAGAGGGCGCTCTAATAACTATGTATAATATATCAGGGTCAGTACCGAGACCTCTCCCATCATCTATTATACCCAGGACTGTAACAAGGGGGCGCTCTAATAACTATGTATAATATATCAGGGGTCAGTACAGAGATCTCTCCCATCATCTATTATACCCAGGACTGTAACAAGGGGGCGCTCTAATAACTATGTATAATATATCAGGGGTCCGTACAGAGATCTCTCCTATCATCTATTATACCCAGGACTGTAACAAGGGGGCGCTCTAATAACTATGTATAATATATCAGGGGTCAGTACAGAGATCTCTCCCATCTTCTATTATACCCAGGACTGTAACAAGGGGGCGCTCTAATAACTATGTATAGATATATCAGGGGTCAGTACAGAGATCTCTCCCATCATCTATTATACCCAGGACTGTAACACGGGGGCGCTCTAATAAATATGTATAGATATATCAGGGGTCAGTACAGAGATCTCTCCCATCTTCTATTATACCCAGGACTGTAACAAGGGGGTGCTCTAATAACTATGTATAGATATATTTGGGGTCAGTACAGAGATCTCTCCCACCATCTATTATACCCAGGACTGTAACACGGGGGCGCTCTAATAACTATGTATAGATATATCAGGGGTCAGTACAGAGATCTCTCCCATCATCTATTATACCAAGGACTGTAACAAGGAGGCGCTCTAATAACTATGTATAATATATCAGGGGTCAGTACAGAGATCTCTCCCATCATCTATTATACCCAGGACTGTAACAAGGGGGCTCTCTAAAAACTATGTATAATATATCAGGGGTCAGTACAGAGATCTCTCCCATCATCTATTATACCCAGGACTGTAACAAGGGGGCTCTCTAATAACTATGTATAGATATATCAGGGGTCAGTACAGAGATCTCTCTCATCATCTATTATACCCAGGACTGTAACAAGGAGGCACTCTAATAACTATGTATAATATATCAGAGGTCAGTACAGAGATCTCTCTATCATCTATTATACCCAGGACTGTAACAAGGGGGCGCTCTAATAACTATGTATAGATATATCCGGGACAGTACAGAGATCTCTCCCATCATCTATTATACCCAGGACTGTAACAAGGGGGCGCTCTAATAACTATGTATAATATATCAGGGTCAGTACAGAGATCTCTCCCATCATCTATTATACCCAGGACTGTAACAAGGGGGCGCTCTAATAACTATGTATAATATATCAGGGTCAGTACAGAGATCTCTCCCATCATCTATTATATCCAGGACTGTAACAAGGGGGTGCTCTAATATCTATGTATAATATATTAGGGGTCAGTACAGAGATCTCTACCATCATCTATTATACCAAGGACTGCAACAAGGTGCTGCTCTAATAACTATGTATAGATATATCAGAGGTCAGTACAGAGATCTCTGCCATCATCTATTATACCAAGGACTGCAACAAGGTGCTGCTCTAATAACTATGTATAGATATATCAGGGGTCAGTACAGAGATCTCTCCCATCATCTATTATACCCAGGACTGTAACAAGGGGGCGCTCTAATAACTATGTATAGATATATCAGGGGTCAGTACAGAGATCTCTCCCATCATCTATTATACGCAGGACTGTAACAAGGGGGTGCTCTAATAACTATGTATAGATATATCAGGGGTCAGTACAGAGATCTCTCCCATCATCTATTATACCCAGGACTGTAACAAGGGGGCGCTCTCTACAGCTATAGGATAGAAGGCTTCTACAACACAGAAGGGGTTCTTTACTGTAAGAGCAGTGAGACTGTGGAGCTCTTTCCTGAGGACGCGGTGATGGTGATGTAAGAGTATAAGAGGTTCTGGCCGTCTTTCTTGGTTGTTACAATGTTACATGTTATACCACTGATTACTCAGGGTTGGTGATCTGGGGATTATTCCTATACCAGATTGGAGGCGCTGAGGCTGCACTGGACGGGGGTCTTCCAGCATTACATACTAGGTGACTACGTGCAGAGCTGGTCATAGTGAGGTTTGCATCCTGCGTGGGGGGATATGCATCGGAGGCTCCATCATGCGCCCCCTTTCTTCTGTTTCTGCACTCAGGCTTATGCACGTCAATGACCCGTTACTTATCATCTCTACATGAGGGGCCGGCAGAGTGAGGTAGACCCCATAACTGTCCTCTCGAGACCCCTGACCTCCATGATGCAGCTCACCAGTATGCCTGTTGTTCTCAAGCTGCAGGGTCTCTCCAGCCGACAGGTCGTAGCCAGAAAGCTGGATGCGAGTCAGCCGAGGGTCAAAGCTGGTGTTCCCAGTGTCCACATTGATAGGGGATTGTGCCATCCCACCGCACTCCGGGAAATCCTCATCCCACTCCCGCATATCTGGTACATGGAGAGGGAAACAAGAAAAGCAAGAGGCAGTTAGGCTAACCTTACACTATAGTGACCCCCGCATGTTAGACTGACCCCCCTCACACTAGACTGACCCCCCTCACACTAGACTGACCCCTCTCACACTAGACTGACCCCTCTCACACTAGACTGACCCCCTCCTCACACTAGACTGACGCCCCCTCACACTACACTGACCCCCCCTCACACTAGACTGACCCCCCCTCACACTAGACTGACCCCCCCTCACACTAGACTGACCCCCCCTCACACTAGACTGACCCCCCCTCACACTAGACTGACCCCCCTCACACTAGACTGACACCCCCTCACACTAGACTGACCCCTCTCACACTAGACTGACCCCCCTCACACTAGACTGACCCCCCCTCACACTAGATTGACCCCCCCTCACACTAGACTGACACCCCCTCACACTAGACTGACCCCCCTCACACTAGACTTACCCCCCCTCACACTAGACTGACCCCCCCTCACACTAGACTGACCCCCCCTCACACTAGACTGACCCCCCTCACACTAGACTGACCCCCCTCACACTAGACTGACACCCCTCACACTAGACTGACCCCCCTCACACTAGACTGACCCCCCCTCACACTAGACTGACCCCTCTCACACTAGACTGACCCCTCTCACACTAGACTGACCCCTCTCACACTAGACTGACCCCCTCCTCACACTAGACTGACCCCCCTCACACTACACTGACCCCCCCTCACACTACACTGACCCCCCCTCACACTAGACTGACCCCCCTCACACTAGACTGACCCCCCTCACACTAGACTGACACCCCCTCACACTAGACTGACCCCCCCCTCACACTAGACTGACCCCCCTCACACTAGACTGACCCCCCCTCACACTAGACTGACCCCCCCTCACACTAGACTGACCCCCCTCACACTAGACTGACCCCCCTCACACTACACTGACACCCCTCACACTACACTGACACCCCTCACACTAGACTGACCCCCCTCACACTAGACTGACCCCCCCTCACACTAGACTGACCCCTCTCACACTAGACTGACCCCTCTCACACTAGACTGACCCCTCTCACACTACACTGATCCCCCCTCACACTAGACTGACCCCCCCTCACACTACACTGATCCCCCCTCACACTACACTGACCCCTCTCACACTAGA
The DNA here is from genome assembly GCA_035609135.1 of Eleutherodactylus coqui. Taxonomy (NCBI): domain Eukaryota; kingdom Metazoa; phylum Chordata; class Amphibia; order Anura; family Eleutherodactylidae; genus Eleutherodactylus; species Eleutherodactylus coqui. The sequence continues at coordinate 1,875,830 of CM069409.1, forward strand.
CTGACCCCCCCTCACACTAGACTGACCCCCCTCACACTAGACTGACCCCCCTCACACTAGACTGACCCCTCTCACACTAGACTGACCCCTCTCACACTAGACTGACCCCCCTCACACTAGACTGACCCCCCTCACACTAGACTGACCCCTCTCACACTAGACTGACCCCTCTCACACTAGACTGACCCCTCTCACACTAGACTGACCCCCTCCTCACACTAGACTGACCCCCCTCACACTAGACTGACCCCCCTCACACTACACTGACACCCCTCACACTAGACTGACCCCCTCACACTAGACTGACCCCCCTCACACTAGACTGACCCCCCCTCACACTACACTGACCCCTCTCACACTAGACTGACCCCTCTCACACTAGACTGATCCCCCCTCACACTACACTGACCCCTCTCACACTAGACTGACCCCCCCTCACACTAGACTGACCCCCCTCACACTAGACTGACCCCCTCACACTAGACTGACCCCCCCTCACACTACACTGATCCCCCCTCACACTAGACTGACCCCCCCTCACACTACACTGATCCCCCCTCACACTACACTGACCCCTCTCACACTAGACTGACCCCCCCTCACACTAGACTGACCCCCCTCACACTAGACTGACCCCCCTCACACTAGACTGACCCCTCTCACACTAGACTGACCCCTCTCACACTAGACTGACCCCCCTCACACTAGACTGACCCCCCTCAAACTAGACTGACCCCTCTCACACTAGACTGACCCCTCTCACACTAGACTGACCCCTCTCACACTAGACTGATCCCCCCTCACACTACACTGACCCCCCTCACACTAGACTGACCCCCCTCACACTACACTGACACCCCTCACACTAGACTGACCCCCTCACACTAGACTGACCCCCCTCACACTAGACTGACCCCCCCTCACACTACACTGACCCCTCTCACACTAGACTGACCCCTCTCACACTAGACTGATCCCCCCTCACACTACACTGACCCCTCTCACACTAGACTGACCCCCCCTCACACTAGACTGACCCCCCTCACACTAGACTGACCCCCTCACACTAGACTGACCCCCCCTCACACTAGACTGACCCCTCTCACACTAGACTGACCCCCCTCACACTAGACTGACCCCCCTCACACTAGACTGACCCCCCTCATACTAGACTGACCCCCCTCACACTAGACTGACCCCCCCTCACACTAGACTGACCCCTCTCACACTAGACTGACCCCTCTCACACTAGACTGACCCCCTCACACTAGACTGACCCCCCTCACACTAGACTGACCCCCCTCACACTAGACTGACCCCCCCTCACACTAGACTGACCCCTCTCACACTAGACTGACCCCTCTCACACTAGACTGATCCCCCCTCACACTACACTGACCCCTCTCACACTAGACTGACCCCCCTCACACTAGACTGACCCCCCCTCACACTAGACTGACCCCCCTCACACTAGACTGACCCCCCCTCACACTAGACTGACCCCCCCTCACACTAGACTGACCCCTCTCACACTAGACTGACCCCCCTCACACTAGACTGACCCCCCTCACACTAGACTGACCCCCCTCACACTAGACTGACCCCCCCTCACACTAGACTGACCCCCCCTCACACTAGACTGACCCCCCTCACACTAGACTGACCCCCCCTCACACTAGACTGACCCCCCTCACACTAGACTGACCCCCCTCACACTAGACTGACCCCCCCCTCACACTAGACTGATCCCCCCTCACACTAGACTGACCCCCCCTCACACTAGACTGACCCCTCTCACACTAGACTGACCCCTCTCACACTAGACTGACCCCCCTCACACTAGACTGACCCCCCTCACACTAGACTGACCCCCCTCACACTAGACTGATCCCCCCTCACACTAGACTGACCCCCTCTCACACTAGACTAACCCCTCTCACACTAGACTGACCCCCCTCACACTAGACTGACCCCCCCTCACACTAGACTGACCCCTCTCACACTAGACTGACCCCCCTCACACTAGACTGACCCCCCTCACACTAGACTGACCCCCCCCTCACACTAGACTGACCCCTCTCACACTAGACTGACCCCCCTCACACTAGACTGACCCCCCTCACACTAGACTGATCCCCCCTCACACTAGACTGACCCCCCCTCACACTAGACTGACCCCTCTCACACTAGACTGACCCCTCTCACACTAGACTGACCCCCCTCACACTAGACTGACCCCCCCTCACACTAGACTGACCCCTCTCACACTAGACTGACCCCCCTCACACTAGACTGACCCCCCTCACACTAGACTGACCCCCCCTCACACTAGACTGACCCCTCTCACACTAGACTGACCCCTCTCACACTAGACTGATCCCCCCTCACACTACACTGACACCCCCCCATACTATACTGACGCTGCTTTCACACTATACTGACCTCCCCACCTCACACAACACTGAGCCCCCGCATACTATACTGACCCCCTGACGCACGCTATACTGACCCCCCTCACGCTATACAGAACCCCCTCACGCTATACTGAACCCCTATCATTCTATGCAGACCCTTCTAATACTTTACTGTTCCCCCTCATTCTATATTGACCCCTCCCTGCCTCACACTATACTGACCCCCTGCATCCTATACTGATCCCCCTCACACTACACTGACCTCCCTCATGCTATACTGACCCCCTCCTTCATACTAATACTGACTTCCCCACCTCACAATTTACTGACCCCCTAACGCTATACTGATCCAACTCACACTATACTGACCCCCCATCATTCTGTGCTGACCCTCCTCACACTATATTGACCCCCTGCATTCTATAGTGATCCCTTTCGCACTATACTGAACCCCTCGCCTCACACTATACTGACCCCCCTCATACTATACTGAGCCCCCATCATGCTATACTGACACCCCCACCCCCGCCTCACACTATACTGACCCCCCTCATACTATACTGAGCCCCCATCATGCTATACTGACACCCCCACCCCCGCCTCACACTATACTGACCCCCCTCATACTATACTGAGCCCCCATCATGCTATACTGACACCCCCACCCCCGCCTCACACTATACTGACCCCCCTCATACTATACTGAGCCCCCATCATGCTATACTGACACCCCCACCCCCGCCTCACACAATACTGACCCCCTCGCCTCACACTACACCCCCCTCCCCCCAAGCAGAAGGAGGAGGGAGCATAATAAGCAAGAGAAACCATGATCGAGGTAGGACCCGTAATAGTCTGTGTGGGAAGCACGTGAGCGGGCCCTGGGTCAGGCTCGGTCCCAGCCTCAACCTTGTGTGACCCAAAGTGCCGCGAGTGACATAGCAATGGGGAATCCATGTGTCCCCACACACTTCATTCTGTGTATGTATCAGACAGCAGAACAACGCAATGGGAAGTCTTTGAGTTCCTTGGGCTCGCCTATGCTGTGGGTGCACAAAGATGGTATTACACAAGAAGAAATCAGAGTGCCCAAACATGGCAGAGTTTCACCCCACCAAGGACCTCGGCCTCGGCCCACATTTCTGCCCTAGTCAGTCAGTGTATTTGTGCCAGACAGGTAAAACACCGCGATGGGAAGTCTTTGTGCGCCCACAGCATAGGTAAACCCCTGTAACATTATTGTAGCAGAAGTATAGGCAGACCCCAGTAACATTTCTGTAGTAGAAGTATAGATGCACCCCAGTAACATTTCTGTAGCAAGAGTATAGGCAGACCCCAGTAACATTTCTGTAGCAAAGGTATAGGCAGACCCCAGTAACATTTCTGTAGCAAGAGTATAGGCGGACCCCAGTAACATTTCTGTATCAAAAGTATAGGCGGACCCCTGTAACATTTCTGTAGCAAAAGTATAGGCAGACCCCAGTAACATTTCTGTAGCAAGAGTATAGGCAGACCCCAGTAACATTTCTGTAGTAAGAGTATAGGCGGACCCCAGTAACATTTCAGTAGCAGAAATAATAGGCGAGCCCCGGAAACATTGGTGTACCAAGAGTATAGGCAGACCCCAGTAACATTAATTTAGCAGACGTATAGGCAGACCCCTGTAACATTTCTGTAGCAAGAGTATAGGCAGACCCCTGTAACATTTCTGTAGAAGAGGTATAAGCAGACCCCTGTAACATTTCTGTATCAGAAATATAGGCGGACCCCTGTAACATTTCTGTAGCAGAGGTATAAGCAGACCCCTGTAACATTTCTGTATCAGAAATATAGGCAGACCCCAGTAACATTTCTGTAGCAAGAGTATAGGCAGACCCCTGTAACATTTCTGTAGCAGAAGTATAGGTAGACCCCTGTAACACTTCTGTAGCAAAAGTATAGCCAGACCCTGTAACCTTTCTGTAGCAGAAGTATAGCCAGACCCCAGTAATATTTCTGTAGCAGAAGTATAGGCAGACCCCAGTAACATTTCTGTAGCAGAAGTATAGCCAGACCCTGTAGCATTTCTGTAGCAAGAGTATAGGCAGACCCCTGTAACATTTCTGTAGCAAGAGTATAGTCGGACCCCAGTAACATTTCTGTAGCAGAAGTATAGCCAGACCCTGTAGCATTTCTGTAGCAAGAGTATAGGCAGACCCCAGTAACATTTCTGTAGCAGAAGTATAGGCGGACCCCAGTAACATTTCTGTAGCAAGAGTATAGGCGAACCCCTCTAACATTTCTGTATAAAGAGTATAGGCGGACCCCCAATAACATGTATGCAGCAAGAGTATAGGCGGACCCCAGTAACATGTCTGTAGCAAGAGTATAGACGGACCCCTGTAACATTTCTGTGGCAAGAGTATAGGCAGACCCCAGTAACATTTCTGTAGCAAGAGTATAGGCGGACCCCAGTAACATTTCTGTAGCAAGAGTATAGGCGGACCCCTGTAACATTTCTGTAGCAAGAGTATAGGCGGACCCCTGTAACATTTCTGTAGCAAGAGTATAGGCGGACCCCTGTAACATTTCTGTAGCAGAAGTATCGGCGGACCCCTGTAACATTTCTGTAGCAAAGGTATAGGCGGACCCCAGTAACATTGGTGTACCAAGAGTACCAGTGCACCCCTGAAAAATTGCTCAACCGCGAGGGCAGGTGAAACCCATAAACATATTTTAAAGATACAGCTCGCTGTTGCTTAATTTGTAACAGAGCCTGGAGGCAGCCCTGTGGGAAAAATTGGTTTCTCTTAAAGTATCAATACTTTTGAAACTTTAAAAAATTGTAAAAGACTTTTAAACAGAACCTTTTGGGCCCCAGTAACATTTCTGTAGTTACAGTATAGGCGGACCCCAGTAACATTTCTGTAGCAAGAGTATAGGGAGACGCCAGTAACAGTTCTGTAGCAAGAGTATAGGCAGACCCCAGTAACAGTTCTGTAGCAAGAGTATAGGCAGACCCCAGTAACAGTTCTGTAGCAAGAGTATAGGCAGACCGCAGTAGCATTTCTGTAGGAAGAGTGTAGGCGGACCCCAGTAACAGTTCTGTAGCAAAAGTATAGGCGGACCCCAGTAGCATTTCTGTAGGAAGAGTGTAGGCAGACCCCAGTAACATTTCTGTAGTAACAGTATAAGCGGACCCCAGTAATATTTCTGTAGTAGAAGTATAGGCAGACCCCAGTAACATTTCTGTAGCAAGAGTATAGGCAGACCCCAGTAACATTTCTGTAGCAAGAGTATAGGGAGACCCCAGTAACATTTCTGTAGCAAGAGTATAGGCGGACCCCAGTAACATTTCTGTAGCAGAAGTATAGGCAGACCCCAGTAACATTTCTGTAGCAGAAGTATAGGCAGACCCCAGTAATATTTCTGTAGCAGAAGTATAGGCAGACCCCAGTAACATTCCCATAGCAAGAGGATAACATGAAAGCTAGCAGGCCGCTTTACAGCTCCTGGTTATACCGCTAGTCCCTACACTTACCTTGAGTACAGCAGAACTGAACAGCGTTCACATAGAACGCTGCAACAGGACAGCACACAGATAGCAGGTCACACAGCAAGCTGACACAAAACTGACAGAATATAAACAAACAGACATGACCCAGCAACTCACAGATCACAGCAAGCTTGCAACAGGACAGTAAACCAGGGCACGGACTCTACCCATGATATCTATAGGTCAGATACTGATAGGATGAAGCTGATAAGTGATGGATATCTTTAGGTCAGATACTGATAGGATGAAGCTGATAAGTGATGGATATCTTTAGGTCAGATACTGATAGGATGAAGCTGATAAGTGATGGATATCTATAGGTCTGATACTGATAGGATGATGCTGATAAGTGATGGATATCTATAGGTCACATACTGATAGGATGAAGCTGATAAGTGATGGATATCTATAGATCTGATACTGATAGGATGAAGCTGATAAGTGATGATATCTATAAATCAGATAATGATAGGATGAAGCTGATAAGTGATGAATATCTATAGGTCAGATACTGATAGGATGAAGCTGATAAGTGATGATATCTATAAATCAGATAATGATAGGATGAAGCTGATAACTGATGGATATCTATAGATCAGATACTGATAGGATGAAGCTGATAAGTGATGGATATCTTTAGGTCAGATACAGATAGGATGAAGCTGATAAGTGATGATATCTATAGATCAGATACTGATGGGATGAAGCTGATAAGTGATGATATCTATAGATCAGATACTGATAGGATGAAGCTGATAAGTGATGGATATCTATAGATCAGATACTGATAGGATGAAGCTGATAAGTGATGGATATCTTTAGGTCAGATACAGATAGGATGAAGCTGATAAGTGACGATATCTATAGGTTAGATACTGATAGGATGAAGCTAATAAGTGATGGATATCTATAGATCAGATACTGATAGGATGAAGCTGATAAGTGATGGATATCTTTAGGTCAGATACAGATAGGATGAAGCTGATAAGTGACGATATCTATAGGTTAGATACTGATAGGATGAAGCTAATAAGTGATGGATATCTATAGATCAGATACTGATAGGATGAAGCTGATAAGTGATGGATATCTGTAGGCCAGATACTGATAGGATGAAGCTGATAACTGATGGATATCTATAGGTCAGATACTGATAGGATAAAGCTGATAAGTGATGGATATCTATAGGTCAGATACTAATGGGATGAAGCTGATAACTGATGGATATCTATAGGTCAGATACTGATAGGATGAAGCTGATAAGTGATGATATCTATAGGTCAGATACTGATAGGATGAAGCTGATAAATGATGGATATCTATAGATCAGATACTGATAGGATGAAGCTGATAAGTGATGGATATCTATAGATCAGATACTGATGGGATGAAGCTGATAAGTGATGGATATCTATACATCAGATACAGATAGGATGAAGCTGATAAGTGACGATATCTATAGGTCAGATACTAATGGGATGAAGCTTATAACTGATGGATATCTATAGGTCATATACTGATAGGATGAAGCTGATAAGTGATAGATATCTATAGATCAGATACTGATAGGATGAAGCTGATAAGTGATGGATATCTATAGATCAGATAATGATAAGATGAAGCTGATAAGTGATGATATCTATAGGTCAGAAACTGATAGGATGAAGCTGATAAGTGATGATATTTATAGACTAGAAACTGATAGGATGAAGCTGATAAGTGATGATATCTATAAATCAGATAATGATAGGATGAAGCTGATAACTGATGGATATCTATAGGTCAGATACTGATAGGATGAAGCTGATAAGTGATGGATATCTTTAGGTCAGATACAGATAGGATGAAGCTGATAAGTGACGATATCTATAGTTTAGATACTGATAGGATGAAGCTAATAAGTGATGGATATCTATAGATCAGATACTGATAGGATGAAGCTGATAAGTGAGGGATATCTATAGATCAGATACTGATAGGATGAAGCTGATAACTGATGGATATCTGTAGGCCAGATACTGATAGGATGAAGCTGATAAGTGAGGGATATCTATAGATCAGATACTGATAGGATGAAGCTGATAACTGATGGATATCTGTAGGCCAGATACTGATAGGATGAAGCTGATAACTGATGGATATCTATAGGTCAGATACTGATAGGATGAAGCTGATAAGTGATGGATATCTATAGGTCAGATACTAATGGGATGAAGCTGATAACTGATGGATATCTATAGGTCAGATACTGATAGGATGAAGTTGATAAGTGATGATATCTATAGGTCAGATACTGATAGGATGAAGCTGATAAATTATGGATATCTATAGATCAGATACTGATAGGATGAAGCTGATAAGTGATGGATATCTATAGATCTGATACTGATAAGATGAAGCAGATAAGTGATGATATCTATACATAAGATACTGATAGGACGAAGCTGATAACTGATGGATATCTTTAGGTCAGATACTGATAGGATGAAGCTGATAAGTGATGATATCTATACATCAGATACAGATAGGATGAAGCTGATAAGTGACGATATCTATAGGTCAGATACTGATAGGATGAAGCTAATAAGTGATGGACATCTATAGATCAGATACTGATGGGATGAAGCTGATAAGTGATGGATATCTATAGGTCAGATACTGATAGGATGAAGCTGATAAGTGATGATATCTATAGGTCAGATACTGATAGGATGAAGCTGATAAGTGATGATATCTATAGGTCAGATACTGATAAGATGAAGCTGATAAGTGATGGATATCTATAGATCAGATACTTATAGGATGAAGCTGATAAGTGATGATATCTATAGGTCAGATACTGATGGGATGAAGCTGATAAGTTATGATATCTATAGATCAGATACTGATAAGATGAAGCTGATAAGTGATGATATCTATAGGTCAGATACTGATAGGATGAAGCTGATAAGTGATGATATCTATAGATCAGATACTGATGGGATGAAGCTGATAAGTGATGGATATCTATAGATCAGATACTGATGGGGTCAAGCTGATAAGTGATGATATCTATAGATCAGAAACTGATGGGATGAAGCTGATGAGTGATTATTTCTATAGGTCAGATACTGATAGGATGAAGCTGATAAGTGATGATATCTATAGATCAGATACTGATAGGATGAAGCTGATAAGTGATGGATATCTATAGGTCAGATACTGATAGGATGAAGCTGATAAGTGATGGACGTCTATAGATCAGATACTGATAGGATGAAGTTGATAAGTGATGGATGTCTATAGATCAGATACTGATAAGATGAAGCTGATAAGTGATGGATATCTATAGATCAGAGATACTGATAGGATGAAGCTGATAAGTGATGGATATCTATAGGTCAAATACTGATAGGATGAAGCTGATAAGTGATGATATCTATAGATTAGATACTGACAGGATGAAGCTGATAAGTGATGGATATCTATAGATCAGATACTAATGGGATGAAGCTGATAAGTGATGGATATCTATAGATCAGATACTGATAGGATGAAGCTAATAAGTGATGATATCTATAGATCAGATACTGATAGGATGAAGCTGATAAGTGATGGATATCTATAGATCAGATACTGATAGGATGAAGCTGATAAGTGATGATATCTATAGATCAGATACTGATAGGATGAAGCTGATAAATGATGATATCTATAGATCAGATACTGATAGGATGAAGCTGATAAGTGATGGATATCTATAGATCATATACAGATAGGATGAAGCTGATGAGTGATTATATCTATAGGTCAGATACTGATAGGATGAAGCTGATAAGTGATGATATCTATAGATCAGATACTGATAGGACAAAGCTGATAAGTGATGGATATCTATAGGTCAGATACTGATAGGATGAAGCTGATCAGTGATGGATATTTATAGATTAGATACTAATAGGATGAAGCTGATAAGTGATGGATATCTATAGGTCAGATACTGATAGGATGAAGCTGATGAGTGATTATATCTTTAGGTCAGATACTAATAGGATTAAGCTGATAAGTGATGAATATCTATAGATCAGATACTAATAGGATGAGGCTGATAAGTGATGAATATCTATAGATCAGATACTGATAGGATGAAGCTGATAAGTGATGGATATCCATAGGTCAGATTCTAATAGGATAAAGCTGATAAGTGATGGATATCTATAGGTCAGATACTGATAGGATGAAGCTGATAATTGATTATATCTATAGATCAGATACTGATAGGATGAAGCTGATAAGTGATAGATATCTATAGGCCAGATACTGATAGGATGAAGCTGATAAGTGATGATATCTATAGATTAGATACTGATAGGATGAAGCTGATAAGTGATTATATCTATAGGTCAGATACTGATAGGATGAACCTGATAAGTGATAGATATCTATAGATCAGATACTGGTAGGATGAAGCTGATAAGTGATGGATATCTATAGATCACAAACTAATAGGATGAAGCTGATAAGTGATGATATCTATAGATCAGATACTGATAGGATGAAGCTGATAAGTGATGGATATCTATAGATAAGATACTGATAGGATGAAGCTGATAACTGATCGATATCTATAGGTCAGATACTGATAGGATGAAGCTGATAAGTGATGGATATCTATAGATCAGATACTAATGGGATGAAGCTGATTACTGATGGATATCTATAGGTCAGACACTAATAGGATGAAGCTGATAACTGATCGATATCTATAGGTCAAATACTGATAGGATGAAGCTGATAAGTGATGGATATCTATAGATCAGATGCTGATAGGATGAAGCTGATAAGTGATGGATATCTATAGGTCAGATACTGATGGGATGAAGCTGATAAGTGATGGATATCTATAGGTCAGATACTGATGGGATGAAGGTGATAAGTCATGGATATCTATAGATCAGATGCTGATAGGATGAAGCTGATAAGTGATGGATATCTATAGGTCAGATACTGATAGGATGAAGCTGATAAGTGATGGATATCTATAGATCAGATGCTGATAGGATGAAGCTGATAAGTGATGGATATCTATAGGTCAGATACTGATGGGATGAAGCTGATAAGTGATGGATATCTATAGGTCAGATACTGATGGGATGAAGGTGAAAAGTAATGATATCTATAGGTCAGATACTGATAGGATGAAGCTGATAAGTGATGGATATCTATAGATCAGATGCTGATAGGATGAAGCTGATAAGTGATGACATCCATAGATCAGATACTGATGGGATGAAGCTGACAAGTGATGATATCTATAGATCAGAAACAGATAGGATGAAGCTGATGAGTGATTATATCTATAGGTCAGATACTGATAGGATGAAGCTGATAAGTGATGATATCTATAGGTCAGATACTGATAGGATGAAGCTGATAAGTGATGGATATCTATAGGTCAGATACTGATAGGATGAAGCTGATAAGTGATGATATCTATAGATCAGAAACTGATAGGATGAAGCTGATAAGTGATAGATATCTATAGGTCAGATACTGATGGGATGAAGCTGATAAGTGATGATATCTATAGGTCAGATAATGAAAGGACAAAGCTGATAAGTGATGGATATCTATAGATCAGATACTGATGGGATGAAGCTGATGAGTGATTATATCTATACGTCAGATACTGATAGGATGAAGCTGATAAGTGATGGATATCTATAGATCAGATACTTATAGGATGAAGCTGATAAGTGATGATATCTATAGGTCAAATACTGATGGGATGAAGCTGATAAGTTATGATATCTATAGATCAGATACTGATCAGATGAAGCTGATAATTGATCATATATATAGGTCAGATACTGATAGGATGAAGCTGATAAGTGATGATATCTATAGATCAGATACTGATGGGATGAAGCTGATAAGTGATGGATATCTATAGATCAGATACTGATAGGATGAAGCAGATAAATGATGATATCTATAGATCAGATACTGATGGGATGATGCTGATAAGTGATGGATATCTATAGATCAGATACTGATGGGATGAAGCTGATAAGTGATGATATCTATAGATCAGATACTGATGGGATGAAGCTGATAAGTGATGGATATCTATAGATCAGATACTGATAGGATGAAGCTGATAAGTGATGGATATCTATAGGTCAGATACTGATAGGATGAAGCTGATAAGTGATGGATATCTATAGATCAGATACTGATAGGATGAAGCTGATAAGTGATGGATATCTATTGATCAGATACTGATGGGATGAAGCTGATAAGTGATGGATATCTATAGGTCAGATACTGATAGGATGAAGCTGATAAGTGATGGATATCTATAGGTCAGATACTGATGGGATGAATCTGATAACTGATGGATATCTATAGATCAGATACTGATGGGATGAAGCTGATAAGTGATGGATATCTATAGATCAGATACTGATGGGATGTAGCTGATAAGTGATGATATCTATAGATCAGATACTGATGGGATGAAGCTGATAAGTGATAGATATCTATAGATCAGATACAGATAGGAGGAAGCTGATCAGTGATGGATATCTATAGATCAGATGCTGATAGGATGAAGCTGATAAGTGATGATAGCTTTAGATCAGATACTGATGGGATGAAGCTGATAAGTGATAGATATCTATAGATCAGATACAGATAGGAGGAAGCTGATCAGTGATGGATATCTATAGATCAGATACTGATAGGATGAAGCTGATAAGTGATTATATCTATAGATCAGATACTGATAGGATGAAGCTGATAAGTGATAATATCTATAGATCAGATACTGATAGGATGAAGCTGATAAGTGATGGATATCTATAGGTCAGATACTGATAGGATGAAGCAGATAAATGATGATATCTATAGATCAGATACAGATAGGAGGAAGCTGATCAGTGATGGATATCTATAGATCAGATACTGATGGGATGAAGCTGATCAGTGATGGATATCTATAGATTAGATACTAATAGAATGAAGCTGATAAGTGATGGATATCTATAGATCAGATACTGATAGGATGAAGCTGATAAGTGATGGATATCTATAGGTCAGATACTGATAGGATGAAGCAGATAAATGATGATATCTATAGATCAGATACAGATAGGAGGAAGCTGATCAGTGATGGATATCTATAGATCAGATACTGATGGGATGAAGCTGATCAGTGATGGATATCTATAGATTAGATACTAATAGGATGAAGCTGATAAGTGATGGATATCTATAGGTCAGATACTGATAGGATGAAGCTGATAAGTGATGGATATCTATAGATCAGATACTGATAGGATGAAGCTGATAAGTGATAGATATCTATAGATCAGATACTGATAGGATGAAGCTGATAAGTGATAGATATCTATAGGTCAGATATTGATAGGATGAAGCTGATAAGTGATGGATATCTATAGATCAGATACTGATAGGATGAAGCTGATAAGTGATGGATATCTATAGATCAGATACAGATAGGATGAAGCTGATAAGTGATAGATATCTATAGGTCAGATACTGATAGGATGAAGCTGATAAGTGATGATATCTATAGATCAGAAACAGATAGGATGAAGCTGATAAGTGATGGATATCTATAGGTCAGATACTGATAGGATGAAGCTGATAAGTGATGATATCTATAGGTCAGATACTGATAGGATGAAGCTGATAAGTGATGGATATCTATAGATCAGATACTGATAGGATGAAGCTGATAAGTGATGGATATCTATTGATCAGATACTGATGGGATGAAGCTGATAAGTGATGGATATCTATAGGTCAGATACTGATAGGATGAAGCTGATAAGTGATGGATATCTATAGGTCAGATACTGATGGGATGAATCTGATAACTGATGGATATCTATAGATCAGATACTGATGGGATGAAGCTGATAAGTGATGATATCTATAGATCAGATACTGATAGGATGAAGCTGATATCTGATCGATATCTATAGATCAGATACTGATGGGATGAAGCTGATAAGTGATGGATATCTATAGATCAGATACTGATGGGATGAAGCTGATAAGTGATGGATATCTATAGATCAGATACTGATGGGATGAAGCTGATAAGTGATAGATATCTATAGATCAGATACAGATAGGAGGAAGCTGATCAGTGATGGATATCTATAGATCAGATGCTGATAGGATGAAGCTGATAAGTGATGATAGCTATAGATCAGATACTGATGGGATGAAGCTGATAAGTGATAGATATCTATAGATCAGATACAGATAGGAGGAAGCTGATCAGTGATGGATATCTATAGATCAGATACTGATAGGATGAAGCTGATAAGTGATTATATCTATAGATCAGATACTGATAGGATGAAGCTGATAAGTGATGGATATCTATAGGTCAGATACTGATAGGATGAAGCTGATAAATGATGATATCTATAGATCAGATACAGATAGGAGGAAGCTGATCAGTGATGGATATCTATAGATCAGATACTGATGGGATGAAGCTGATCTGTGATGGATATCTATAGATTAGATACTAATAGGATGAAGCTGATAAGTGATGGATATCTATAGGTCAGATACTGATAGGATGAAGCTGATAAGTGATTATATCTATAGATCAGATACTGATAGGATGAAGCTGATAAGTGATGGATATCTATAGGTCAGATACTGATAGGATGAAGCTGATAAGTGATTATATCTATAGATCAGATACTGATAGGATGAAGCTGATAAGTGATGATATCTATAGATCAGATACTGATAGGATGAAGCTGATAAGTGATAGATATCTATAGGTCAGATTCTGATGGGATGAAGCAGATAAGTGATGATATCTATAGGTCAGATAATGAAAGGACAAAGCTGATAAGTGATGGATATCTATAGATCAGATACTGATGGGATGAAGCTGATGAGTGATTATATCTATACGTCAGATACTGATAGGATGAAGCTGATAAGTGATGGATATCTATAGATCAGATACTTATAGGATGAAGCTGATAAGTGATGATATCTATAGGTCAGATACTGATGGGATGAAGCTGATAAGTTATGATATCTATAGATCAGATACTGATCAGATGAAGCTGATAATTGATGATATATATAGGTCAGATACTGATAGGATGAAGCTGATAAGTGATGGATATCTATAGATCAGATACTGATAGGATGAAGCTGATAAGTGATGGATATCTATAGATCAGATACTGATGGGGTGAAGCTGATAAGTGATGGATGTCTATAGATCAGATACTGATGGGATGAAGCTGATAAGTGATGGATATCTATAGATCAGATACTGATGGGGTGAAGCTGATAAGTGATGATATCTATAGATCAGATACTGATGGGATGAAGCTGATAAGTGATGGATATCTACAGATCAGATACTGATAGGATGAAGCAGATAAATGATGATATCTATAGATCAGATACTGAAGGGATGAAGCTGATAAGTGATGGATATCTATAGATCAGATACTGATGGGATGAAGCTGATAAGTGATGATATCTATAGATCAGATACTGATGGGATGAAGCTGATAAGTGATAGATATCTATAGATCAGATACTGATAGGATGAAGCTGATAAGTGATGGATATCTATAGGTCAGATATTGATAGGATGAAGCTGATAAGTGATGGATATCTATAGATCAGATACTGATAGGATGAAGCTGATAAGTGATGGATATCTATAGATCAGATACTGATAGGATGAAGCTGATAAGTGATGGATATCTATTGATCAGATACTGATGGGATGAAGCTGATAAGTGATGGATATCTATAGGTCAGATACTGATAGGATGAAGCTGATAAGTGATGGATATCTATAGGTCAGATACTGATGGGATGAATCTGATAACTGATGGATATCTATAGATCAGATACTGATGGGATGAAGCTGATAAGTGATGGATATCTATAGATCAGATACTGATGGGATGAAGCTGATAAGTGATGATATCTATAGATCAGATACTGATGGGATGAAGCTGATAAGTGATAGATATCTATAGATCAGATACAGATAGGAGGAAGCTGATCAGTGATGGATATCTATAGATCAGATGCTGATAGGATGAAGCTGATAAGTGATGATAGCTATAGATCAGATACTGATGGGATGAAGCTGATAAGTGATAGATATCTATAGATCAGATACAGATAGGAGGAAGCTGATCAGTGACGGATATCTATAGATCAGATACTGATAGGATGAAGCTGATAAGTGATTATATCTATAGATCAGATACTGATAGGATGAAGCTGATAAGTGATGGATATCTATAGGTCAGATACTGATAGGATGAAGCAGATAAATGATGATATCTATAGATCAGATACAGATAGGAGGAAGCTGATCAGTGATGGATATCTATAGATCAGATACTGATAGGATGAAGCTGATAAGTGATGGATATCTATGGGTCAGATACTGATAGGATGAAACTGATAAGTGATTATATCTATAGATGAGATACTGATAGGATGAAGCTGATAAGTGATGGATATCTATAGATCAGATACTGATAGGATGAAGCTGATAAGTGATGGATATCTATAGGTCAGATACTGATGGGATGAATCTGTTAAGTGATTATATCTATAGATCAGATACTGATAGGATGAAGCTGATAAGTGATGGATATCTATAGGTCAGATACTGATAGGATGAAGCTGATAAGTGATGGACATCTGTAGATCAGATACAGATAGGATGAAGCTGATAAGTGATGGATATCTATAGGTCAGATACTGATAGGATGAAGTTGATAAGTGATGATATCTATAGGTCAGATACTGATAGGATGAAGCTGATAAGTGATGGACATCTATAGATCAGATACAGATAGGATGAAGCTGATAAGTGATGGATATCTATAGATCAGATACTGATAGGATGAAGCTGATAACTGATGGATATCTATAGGTCAGATACTGATAGGATGAAGCTGATAACTGATGGATATCTATAGATCAGATACTGATGGGATGAAGCTGATAAGTGATGATATCTATAGATCAGATACTGATGGGGTGAAGCTGATAAGTGATAGATATCTATAGATCAGATACAGATAGGAGGAAGCTGATCAGTGATGGATATCTATAGATCAGATGCTGATAGGATGAAGCTGATAAGTGATGATAGCTATAGATCAGATACTGATGGGATGAAGCTGATAAGTGATAGATATCTATAGATCAGATACAGATAGGAGGAAGCTGATCAGTGATGGATATCTATAGATCAGATACTGATAGGATGAAGCTGATAAGTGATTATATCTATAGATCAGATACTGATAGGATGAAGCTGATAAGTGATGGATATCTATAGGTCAGATACTGATAGGATGAAGCAGATAAATGATGATATCTATAGATCAGATACAGATAGGAGGAAGCTGATGAGTGATTATTTCTATAGGTTAGATACTGATAGGAGGAAGCTGATCAGTGATGGATATCTATAGATCAGATACTGATGGGATGAAGCTGATCAGTGATGGATATCTCTAGATTAGATACTAATAGGATGAAGCTGATAAGTGATGGATATCTATAGGTCAGATACTGATAGGATGAAGCTGATAAGTGATGATATCTATAGGTCAGATACTGATAGGATGAAGCTGATAAGTGATTATATCTATAGATCAGATACTGATAGGATGAAGCTGATAAGTGATGAATATCTATAGGTCAGATACTGATAGGATGAAGCTGATAAGTGATGATATCTATAAATCAGATAATGATAGGATGAAGCTGATAACTGATGGATATCTATAGATCAGATACTGATAGGATGAAGCTGATAAGTGATGGATATCTTTAGGTCAGATACAGATAGGATGAAGCTGATAAGTGATGATATCTATAGATCAGATACTGATGGGATGAAGCTGATAAGTGATGATATCTATAGATCAGATACTGATAGGATGAAGCTGATAAGTGATGGATATCTATAGATCAGATACTGATAGGATGAAGCTGATAAGTGATGGATATCTTTAGGTCAGATACAGATAGGATGAAGCTGATAAGTGACGATATCTATAGGTTAGATACTGATAGGATGAAGCTAATAAGTGATGGATATCTATAGATCAGATACTGATAGGATGAAGCTGATAAGTGATGGATATCTTTAGGTCAGATACAGATAGGATGAAGCTGATAAGTGACGATATCTATAGGTTAGATACTGATAGGATGAAGCTAATAAGTGATGGATATCTATAGATCAGATACTGATAGGATGAAGCTGATAAGTGATGGATATCTGTAGGCCAGATACTGATAGGATGAAGCTGATAACTGATGGATATCTATAGGTCAGATACTGATAGGATAAAGCTGATAAGTGATGGATATCTATAGGTCAGATACTAATGGGATGAAGCTGATAACTGATGGATATCTATAGGTCAGATACTGATAGGATGAAGCTGATAAGTGATGATATCTATAGGTCAGATACTGATAGGATGAAGCTGATAAATGATGGATATCTATAGATCAGATACTGATAGGATGAAGCTGATAAGTGATGGATATCTATAGATCAGATACTGATGGGATGAAGCTGATAAGTGATGGATATCTATACATCAGATACAGATAGGATGAAGCTGATAAGTGACGATATCTATAGGTCAGATACTAATGGGATGAAGCTTATAACTGATGGATATCTATAGGTCATATACTGATAGGATGAAGCTGATAAGTGATAGATATCTATAGATCAGATACTGATAGGATGAAGCTGATAAGTGATGGATATCTATAGATCAGATAATGATAAGATGAAGCTGATAAGTGATGATATCTATAGGTCAGAAACTGATAGGATGAAGCTGATAAGTGATGATATTTATAGACTAGAAACTGATAGGATGAAGCTGATAAGTGATGATATCTATAAATCAGATAATGATAGGATGAAGCTGATAACTGATGGATATCTATAGGTCAGATACTGATAGGATGAAGCTGATAAGTGATGGATATCTTTAGGTCAGATACAGATAGGATGAAGCTGATAAGTGACGATATCTATAGTTTAGATACTGATAGGATGAAGCTAATAAGTGATGGATATCTATAGATCAGATACTGATAGGATGAAGCTGATAAGTGAGGGATATCTATAGATCAGATACTGATAGGATGAAGCTGATAACTGATGGATATCTGTAGGCCAGATACTGATAGGATGAAGCTGATAAGTGAGGGATATCTATAGATCAGATACTGATAGGATGAAGCTGATAACTGATGGATATCTGTAGGCCAGATACTGATAGGATGAAGCTGATAACTGATGGATATCTATAGGTCAGATACTGATAGGATGAAGCTGATAAGTGATGGATATCTATAGGTCAGATACTAATGGGATGAAGCTGATAACTGATGGATATCTATAGGTCAGATACTGATAGGATGAAGTTGATAAGTGATGATATCTATAGGTCAGATACTGATAGGATGAAGCTGATAAATTATGGATATCTATAGATCAGATACTGATAGGATGAAGCTGATAAGTGATGGATATCTATAGATCTGATACTGATAAGATGAAGCAGATAAGTGATGATATCTATACATAAGATACTGATAGGACGAAGCTGATAACTGATGGATATCTTTAGGTCAGATACTGATAGGATGAAGCTGATAAGTGATGATATCTATACATCAGATACAGATAGGATGAAGCTGATAAGTGACGATATCTATAGGTCAGATACTGATAGGATGAAGCTAATAAGTGATGGATATCTATAGATCAGATACTGATGGGATGAAGCTGATAAGTGATGGATATCTATAGGTCAGATACTGATAGGATGAAGCTGATAAGTGATGATATCTATAGGTCAGATACTGATAGGATGAAGCTGATAAGTGATGATATCTATAGGTCAGATACTGATAAGATGAAGCTGATAAGTGATGGATATCTATAGATCAGATACTTATAGGATGAAGCTGATAAGTGATGATATCTATAGGTCAGATACTGATGGGATGAAGCTGATAAGTTATGATATCTATAGATCAGATACTGATAAGATGAAGCTGATAAGTGATGATATCTATAGGTCAGATACTGATAGGATGAAGCTGATAAGTGATGATATCTATAGATCAGATACTGATGGGATGAAGCTGATAAGTGATGGATATCTATAGATCAGATACTGATGGGGTCAAGCTGATAAGTGATGATATCTATAGATCAGAAACTGATGGGATGAAGCTGATGAGTGATTATTTCTATAGGTCAGATACTGATAGGATGAAGCTGATAAGTGATGATATCTATAGATCAGATACTGATAGGATGAAGCTGATAAGTGATGGATATCTATAGGTCAGATACTGATAGGATGAAGCTGATAAGTGATGGATATCTATAGATCAGATACTAATGGGATGAAGCTGATAAGTGATGGATATCTATAGATCAGATACTGATAGGATGAAGCTAATAAGTGATGATATCTATAGATCAGATACTGATAGGATGAAGCTGATAAGTGATGGATATCTATAGATCAGATACTGATAGGATGAAGCTGATAAGTGATGATATCTATAGATCAGATACTGATAGGATGAAGCTGATAAATGATGATATCTATAGATCAGATACTGATAGGATGAAGCTGATAAGTGATGGATATCTATAGATCATATACAGATAGGATGAAGCTGATGAGTGATTATATCTATAGGTCAGATACTGATAGGATGAAGCTGATAAGTGATGATATCTATAGATCAGATACTGATAGGACAAAGCTGATAAGTGATGGATATCTATAGGTCAGATACTGATAGGATGAAGCTGATCAGTGATGGATATTTATAGATTAGATACTAATAGGATGAAGCTGATAAGTGATGGATATCTATAGGTCAGATACTGATAGGATGAAGCTGATGAGTGATTATATCTTTAGGTCAGATACTAATAGGATTAAGCTGATAAGTGATGAATATCTATAGATCAGATACTAATAGGATGAGGCTGATAAGTGATGAATATCTATAGATCAGATACTGATAGGATGAAGCTGATAAGTGATGGATATCCATAGGTCAGATTCTAATAGGATAAAGCTGATAAGTGATGGATATCTATAGGTCAGATACTGATAGGATGAAGCTGATAATTGATTATATCTATAGATCAGATACTGATAGGATGAAGCTGATAAGTGATAGATATCTATAGGCCAGATACTGATAGGATGAAGCTGATAAGTGATGATATCTATAGATTAGATACTGATAGGATGAAGCTGATAAGTGATTATATCTATAGGTCAGATACTGATAGGATGAACCTGATAAGTGATAGATATCTATAGATCAGATACTGGTAGGATGAAGCTGATAAGTGATGGATATCTATAGATCACAAACTAATAGGATGAAGCTGATAAGTGATGATATCTATAGATCAGATACTGATAGGATGAAGCTGATAAGTGATGGATATCTATAGATAAGATACTGATAGGATGAAGCTGATAACTGATCGATATCTATAGGTCAGATACTGATAGGATGAAGCTGATAAGTGATGGATATCTATAGATCAGATACTAATGGGATGAAGCTGATTACTGATGGATATCTATAGGTCAGACACTAATAGGATGAAGCTGATAACTGATCGATATCTATAGGTCAAATACTGATAGGATGAAGCTGATAAGTGATGGATATCTATAGATCAGATGCTGATAGGATGAAGCTGATAAGTGATGGATATCTATAGGTCAGATACTGATGGGATGAAGCTGATAAGTGATGGATATCTATAGGTCAGATACTGATGGGATGAAGGTGATAAGTCATGGATATCTATAGATCAGATGCTGATAGGATGAAGCTGATAAGTGATGGATATCTATAGGTCAGATACTGATAGGATGAAGCTGATAAGTGATGGATATCTATAGATCAGATGCTGATAGGATGAAGCTGATAAGTGATGGATATCTATAGGTCAGATACTGATGGGATGAAGCTGATAAGTGATGGATATCTATAGGTCAGATACTGATGGGATGAAGGTGAAAAGTAATGATATCTATAGGTCAGATACTGATAGGATGAAGCTGATAAGTGATGGATATCTATAGATCAGATGCTGATAGGATGAAGCTGATAAGTGATGACATCCATAGATCAGATACTGATGGGATGAAGCTGACAAGTGATGATATCTATAGATCAGAAACAGATAGGATGAAGCTGATGAGTGATTATATCTATAGGTCAGATACTGATAGGATGAAGCTGATAAGTGATGATATCTATAGGTCAGATACTGATAGGATGAAGCTGATAAGTGATGGATATCTATAGGTCAGATACTGATAGGATGAAGCTGATAAGTGATGATATCTATAGATCAGAAACTGATAGGATGAAGCTGATAAGTGATAGATATCTATAGGTCAGATACTGATGGGATGAAGCTGATAAGTGATGATATCTATAGGTCAGATAATGAAAGGACAAAGCTGATAAGTGATGGATATCTATAGATCAGATACTGATGGGATGAAGCTGATGAGTGATTATATCTATACGTCAGATACTGATAGGATGAAGCTGATAAGTGATGGATATCTATAGATCAGATACTTATAGGATGAAGCTGATAAGTGATGATATCTATAGGTCAAATACTGATGGGATGAAGCTGATAAGTTATGATATCTATAGATCAGATACTGATCAGATGAAGCTGATAATTGATCATATATATAGGTCAGATACTGATAGGATGAAGCTGATAAGTGATGATATCTATAGATCAGATACTGATGGGATGAAGCTGATAAGTGATGGATATCTATAGATCAGATACTGATAGGATGAAGCAGATAAATGATGATATCTATAGATCAGATACTGATGGGATGATGCTGATAAGTGATGGATATCTATAGATCAGATACTGATGGGATGAAGCTGATAAGTGATGATATCTATAGATCAGATACTGATGGGATGAAGCTGATAAGTGATGGATATCTATAGATCAGATACTGATAGGATGAAGCTGATAAGTGATGGATATCTATAGGTCAGATACTGATAGGATGAAGCTGATAAGTGATGGATATCTATAGATCAGATACTGATAGGATGAAGCTGATAAGTGATGGATATCTATTGATCAGATACTGATGGGATGAAGCTGATAAGTGATGGATATCTATAGGTCAGATACTGATAGGATGAAGCTGATAAGTGATGGATATCTATAGGTCAGATACTGATGGGATGAATCTGATAACTGATGGATATCTATAGATCAGATACTGATGGGATGAAGCTGATAAGTGATGGATATCTATAGATCAGATACTGATGGGATGTAGCTGATAAGTGATGATATCTATAGATCAGATACTGATGGGATGAAGCTGATAAGTGATAGATATCTATAGATCAGATACAGATAGGAGGAAGCTGATCAGTGATGGATATCTATAGATCAGATGCTGATAGGATGAAGCTGATAAGTGATGATAGCTTTAGATCAGATACTGATGGGATGAAGCTGATAAGTGATAGATATCTATAGATCAGATACAGATAGGAGGAAGCTGATCAGTGATGGATATCTATAGATCAGATACTGATAGGATGAAGCTGATAAGTGATTATATCTATAGATCAGATACTGATAGGATGAAGCTGATAAGTGATAATATCTATAGATCAGATACTGATAGGATGAAGCTGATAAGTGATGGATATCTATAGGTCAGATACTGATAGGATGAAGCAGATAAATGATGATATCTATAGATCAGATACAGATAGGAGGAAGCTGATCAGTGATGGATATCTATAGATCAGATACTGATGGGATGAAGCTGATCAGTGATGGATATCTATAGATTAGATACTAATAGAATGAAGCTGATAAGTGATGGATATCTATAGATCAGATACTGATAGGATGAAGCTGATAAGTGATGGATATCTATAGGTCAGATACTGATAGGATGAAGCAGATAAATGATGATATCTATAGATCAGATTCAGATAGGAGGAAGCTGATCAGTGATGGATATCTATAGATCAGATACTGATGGGATGAAGCTGATCAGTGATGGATATCTATAGATTAGATACTAATAGGATGAAGCTGATAAGTGATGGATATCTATAGGTCAGATACTGATAGGATGAAGCTGATAAGTGATGGATATCTATAGATCAGATACTGATAGGATGAAGCTGATAAGTGATAGATATCTATAGATCAGATACTGATAGGATGAAGCTGATAAGTGATAGATATCTATAGGTCAGATATTGATAGGATGAAGCTGATAAGTGATGGATATCTATAGATCAGATACTGATAGGATGAAGCTGATAAGTGATGGATATCTATAGATCAGATACAGATAGGATGAAGCTGATAAGTGATAGATATCTATAGGTCAGATACTGATAGGATGAAGCTGATAAGTGATGATATCTATAGATCAGAAACAGATAGGATGAAGCTGATAAGTGATGGATATCTATAGGTCAGATACTGATAGGATGAAGCTGATAAGTGATGATATCTATAGGTCAGATACTGATAGGATGAAGCTGATAAGTGATGGATATCTATAGATCAGATACTGATAGGATGAAGCTGATAAGTGATGGATATCTATTGATCAGATACTGATGGGATGAAGCTGATAAGTGATGGATATCTATAGGTCAGATACTGATAGGATGAAGCTGATAAGTGATGGATATCTATAGGTCAGATACTGATGGGATGAATCTGATAACTGATGGATATCTATAGATCAGATACTGATGGGATGAAGCTGATAAGTGATGATATCTATAGATCAGATACTGATAGGATGAAGCTGATATCTGATCGATATCTATAGATCAGATACTGATGGGATGAAGCTGATAAGTGATGGATATCTATAGATCAGATACTGATGGGATGAAGCTGATAAGTGATGGATATCTATAGATCAGATACTGATGGGATGAAGCTGATAAGTGATAGATATCTATAGATCAGATACAGATAGGAGGAAGCTGATCAGTGATGGATATCTATAGATCAGATGCTGATAGGATGAAGCTGATAAGTGATGATAGCTATAGATCAGATACTGATGGGATGAAGCTGATAAGTGATAGATATCTATAGATCAGATACAGATAGGAGGAAGCTGATCAGTGATGGATATCTATAGATCAGATACTGATAGGATGAAGCTGATAAGTGATTATATCTATAGATCAGATACTGATAGGATGAAGCTGATAAGTGATGGATATCTATAGGTCAGATACTGATAGGATGAAGCTGATAAATGATGATATCTATAGATCAGATACAGATAGGAGGAAGCTGATCAGTGATGGATATCTATAGATCAGATACTGATGGGATGAAGCTGATCTGTGATGGATATCTATAGATTAGATACTAATAGGATGAAGCTGATAAGTGATGGATATCTATAGGTCAGATACTGATAGGATGAAGCTGATAAGTGATTATATCTATAGATCAGATACTGATAGGATGAAGCTGATAAGTGATGGATATCTATAGGTCAGATACTGATAGGATGAAGCTGATAAGTGATTATATCTATAGATCAGATACTGATAGGATGAAGCTGATAAGTGATGATATCTATAGATCAGATACTGATAGGATGAAGCTGATAAGTGATAGATATCTATAGGTCAGATTCTGATGGGATGAAGCAGATAAGTGATGATATCTATAGGTCAGATAATGAAAGGACAAAGCTGATAAGTGATGGATATCTATAGATCAGATACTGATGGGATGAAGCTGATGAGTGATTATATCTATACGTCAGATACTGATAGGATGAAGCTGATAAGTGATGGATATCTATAGATCAGATACTTATAGGATGAAGCTGATAAGTGATGATATCTATAGGTCAGATACTGATGGGATGAAGCTGATAAGTTATGATATCTATAGATCAGATACTGATCAGATGAAGCTGATAATTGATGATATATATAGGTCAGATACTGATAGGATGAAGCTGATAAGTGATGGATATCTATAGATCAGATACTGATAGGATGAAGCTGATAAGTGATGGATATCTATAGATCAGATACTGATGGGGTGAAGCTGATAAGTGATGGATGTCTATAGATCAGATACTGATGGGATGAAGCTGATAAGTGATGGATATCTATAGATCAGATACTGATGGGGTGAAGCTGATAAGTGATGATATCTATAGATCAGATACTGATGGGATGAAGCTGATAAGTGATGGATATCTACAGATCAGATACTGATAGGATGAAGCAGATAAATGATGATATCTATAGATCAGATACTGAAGGGATGAAGCTGATAAGTGATGGATATCTATAGATCAGATACTGATGGGATGAAGCTGATAAGTGATGATATCTATAGATCAGATACTGATGGGATGAAGCTGATAAGTGATAGATATCTATAGATCAGATACTGATAGGATGAAGCTGATAAGTGATGGATATCTATAGGTCAGATATTGATAGGATGAAGCTGATAAGTGATGGATATCTATAGATCAGATACTGATAGGATGAAGCTGATAAGTGATGGATATCTATAGATCAGATACTGATAGGATGAAGCTGATAAGTGATGGATATCTATTGATCAGATACTGATGGGATGAAGCTGATAAGTGATGGATATCTATAGGTCAGATACTGATAGGATGAAGCTGATAAGTGATGGATATCTATAGGTCAGATACTGATGGGATGAATCTGATAACTGATGGATATCTATAGATCAGATACTGATGGGATGAAGCTGATAAGTGATGGATATCTATAGATCAGATACTGATGGGATGAAGCTGATAAGTGATGATATCTATAGATCAGATACTGATGGGATGAAGCTGATAAGTGATAGATATCTATAGATCAGATACAGATAGGAGGAAGCTGATCAGTGATGGATATCTATAGATCAGATGCTGATAGGATGAAGCTGATAAGTGATGATAGCTATAGATCAGATACTGATGGGATGAAGCTGATAAGTGATAGATATCTATAGATCAGATACAGATAGGAGGAAGCTGATCAGTGACGGATATCTATAGATCAGATACTGATAGGATGAAGCTGATAAGTGATTATATCTATAGATCAGATACTGATAGGATGAAGCTGATAAGTGATGGATATCTATAGGTCAGATACTGATAGGATGAAGCAGATAAATGATGATATCTATAGATCAGATACAGATAGGAGGAAGCTGATCAGTGATGGATATCTATAGATCAGATACTGATAGGATGAAGCTGATAAGTGATGGATATCTATGGGTCAGATACTGATAGGATGAAACTGATAAGTGATTATATCTATAGATGAGATACTGATAGGATGAAGCTGATAAGTGATGGATATCTATAGATCAGATACTGATAGGATGAAGCTGATAAGTGATGGATATCTATAGGTCAGATACTGATGGGATGAATCTGTTAAGTGATTATATCTATAGATCAGATACTGATAGGATGAAGCTGATAAGTGATGGATATCTATAGGTCAGATACTGATAGGATGAAGCTGATAAGTGATGGACATCTGTAGATCAGATACAGATAGGATGAAGCTGATAAGTGATGGATATCTATAGGTCAGATACTGATAGGATGAAGTTGATAAGTGATGATATCTATAGGTCAGATACTGATAGGATGAAGCTGATAAGTGATGGATATCTATAGGTCAGATACTGAAGGGATGAAGCTGATAAGTGATGGATATCTATAGATCAGATACTGATAGGATGAAGCTGATAAGTGATGGATATCTATAGGTCAGATATTGATAGGATGAAGCTGATAAGTGATGGATATCTATAGATCAGATACTGAAGGGATGAAGCTGATAAGTGATGGATATCTATAGATCAGATACTGATGGGATGAAGCTGATAAGTGATGATATCTATAGATCAGATACTGATGGGATGAAGCTGATAAGTGATAGATATCTATAGATCAGATACTGATAGGATGAAGCTGATAAGTGATGGATATCTATAGGTCAGATACTGATGGGATGAATCTGATAACTGATGGATGTCTATAGATCAGATACTGATGGGATGAAGCTGATAAGTGATGGATATCTATAGATCAGATACTGATGGGATGAAGCTGATAAGTGATGATATCTATAGATCAGTTACAGATAGGATGAAGCTGATAAGTGATGATATCTATAGATCAGATACTGATAGGAGGAAGCTGATCAGTGATGGATATCTATAGATCAGATACTGATAGGATGAAGCTGATAAGTGATTATATCTATAGATCAGATACAGATAGGAGGAAGCTGATCAGTGATGGATATCTATAGGTCAGATACTGATAGGATGAAGCTGATAAGTGATTATATCTATAGATCAGATACATATAGGATTAAGCTGATAAGTGATGGATATCTATAGATCAGATACTGATAGGATGAAGCTGATAAGTGATGGATATCTATTGATCAGATACTGATGGGATGAAGCTGATAAGTGATTATATCTATACATCACATACTGATAGGATGAAGCTGATAAGTGATGATATCTATAGATCAGATACTGATAGGATGAAGCTGATAAGTGATGGATATCTATAGATCAGATACTAATAGGATAAAGCTAATAAGTGATGGATATCTATAGATCAGATACTGATAGGATGAAGCTGATAAGTGATGGATATCTATAGGTCAGATACTGATAGGATGAAGCTGATAAGTGAGGGATATTTATAGGTCAGATACTAATGGGATAAGGCTGATAAGTGATGGATGTCTATAGATCAGATACTGATAGGATGAAGCTGATAAGTGATGATATCTATAGGTCAGATACTGACAGGATGAAGCTGATAAGTGATGATATCTATAGGTCAGATACTGATAGGATGAAGCTGATAAGTGATAGATATCTATAGATCAGATACTGATAGGATGAAGCTGATCAGTGATGGATATCTATAGATTAGATACTAATAGGATGAAGCTGATAAGTGATGGATATCTATAGATCAGATACTGATAGGATGAAGCTGATAAGTGATTATATCTATAGATCAGATACTAATAGGATGAAGCTGATAAGTGATGGATATCTATAGGTCAGATACTGATAGGATGAAGCTGATAAGTGATGGATATCTATAGATCAGATACTGATAGGATGAAGCTGATAAGTGATGATATCTATAGATCAGATACTGATGGGATGAAGCTGATAAGTGATGGATATCTATAGGTCAGATACTGACAGGATGAAGCTGATAAGTGATGATATCTATAGGTCAGATACTGATGGGATGAAGCTGATAAGTGATGGATGTCTATAGATCAGATACTGATAGGATGAAGCTGATAAGTGATGGATATCTATAGATCAGATACTGATGGGATGAAGCTGATAACTGATCATATCTTGCCTTATTTTTTCCGCCTTTCTCCTATAATAACCGGTTTCAGCATATAATATGTTATAATGGTCAGCAGATGGTAATTAGATGAATCTGGGATTCCTACCTGTGTAGCTCCAATGATGATGCCCAGAACCTACAAGAGAGGATAAAATCAGGCTATTAGAAGATCTTCTTAATTAAGCACCATTTACACGGAACAGTTATCACTCAACATTATAGTGACAAGGAACACAAATGTGATGCATGGTGTGTGATGGGGGGATTAGATTGTGAGCTCCTGGGGTCAGGGATGATGGGAGTGATACATTGTGTGATGGCGGGATTAGATTGTGAGCTCCTGGGGTCAGGGATGATGGGAGTGATACATTGTGTGATGGCGGGATTAGATTGTGAGCTCCTGGGGTCAGGGATGATGGGAGTGATACATTGTGTGTGATGGGGGATTAGATTGTGAGCTCCTGGGGTCAGGGATGATGGGAGTGATACATTGTGTGATGGGGGGGATTAGATTGTGAGCTCCTGGGGTCAGGGATGATGGGAGTGATACATTGTGTGATGGGGGATTAGATTGTGAGCTCCTGGGGTCAGGGATGATGGGAGTGATACATTGTGTGATGGCGGGATTAGATTGTGAGCTCCTGGGGTCAGGGATGATGGGAGTGATACATTGTGTGTGATGGCGGGATTAGATTGTGAGCTCCTGGGGTCAGGGATGATGGGAGTGATACATTGTGTGTGATGGGGGATTAGATTGTGAGCTCCTGGGGTCAGGGATGATGGGAGTGATACATTGTGTGTGATGGGGGGATTAGATTGTGAGCTCCTGGGGTCAGGGATGATGGGAGTGATACATTGTGTGATGGCGGGATTAGATTGTGAGCTCCTGGGGTCAGGGATGATGGGAGTGATACATTGTGTGTGATGGCGGGATTAGATTGTGAGCTCCTGGGGTCAGGGATGATGGGAGTGATACATTGTGTGTGATGGGGGATTAGATTGTGAGCTCCTGGGGTCAGGGATGATGGGAGTGATACATTGTGTGTGATGGGGGGATTAGATTGTGAGCTCCTGGGGTCAGGGATGATGGGAGTGATACATTGTGTGTGATGGGGGATTAGATTGTGAGCTCCTGGGGTCAGGGATGATGGGAGTGATACATTGTGTGTGATGGCGGGATTAGATTGTGAGCTCCTAGGGTCAGGGATGATGGGATTGATACATTATGTGATGGGATTAGATTGTGAGCTCCTGGGGTCAGGGATGATGGGAGTGATACATTGTGTGTGATGGGGGATTAGATTGTGAGCTCCTGGGGTCAGGGATGATGGGAGTGATACATTGTGTGATGGGGGGATTAGATTGTGAGCTCCTGGGGTCAGAGATGATGGGAGTGATACATTGTGTGTGATGGAGGGATTAGATTGTGAGCTCCTGGGGTCAGGGATGATGGGAGTGATACATTGTGTGATGGGGGATTAGATTGTGAGCTCCTGGGGTCAGGGATGATGGAAGTGATACATTGTGTGTGATGGGGGGATTAGATTGTGAGCTCCTGGGGTCAGGGATGATGGGAGTGATACATTGTGTGATGGGGAGGGATTAGATTGTGAGCTCCTGGGTTCAGGGATGATGGGAGTGATACATTGTGTGTGATGGGGGGGATTAGATTGTGAGCTCCTGGGGTCAGGGATGATGGGAGTGATACATTGTGTGATGGGGGGATTAGATTGTGAGCTCCTGCGGTCAGGGATGATGGGAGTGATACATTGTGTGTGATGGGGGGATTAGATTGTGAGCTCCTGGGGTCAGGGATGATGGGAGTGATACATTGTGTGTGATGGGGGGATTAGATTGTGAGCTCCTGGGGTCAGGGATGATGGGAGTGATACATTGTGTGATGGGGGGATTAGATTGTGAGCTCCTAGGGTCAGGGATAATGGCAGTGATACATTGTGTGATGGGGGGATTAGATTGTGAGCTCCTGGGGTCGGGGGATGATGGGAGTGATACATTGTGTGATGGGGGGGGTGGTTACATTGTGAACTCCTGGGGTCAGGGATGATGGGAGTGATACATTGTGTGATGGGGGGATTAGATTGTGAGCTCCTGGGGTCGGGGGATGATGGGAGTGATACATTGTGTGATGGGGGGGGATTAGATTGTGAGCTCCTGGGGTCAGGGATGATGGGAGTGATACATTGTGTGTGATGGGGGGATTAGATTGTGAGCTCCTGGGGTCAGGGATGATGGGAGTGATACATTGTGTGATGGGGGGATTAGATTGTGAGCTCCTGGGGTCAGGGATGATGGGAGTGATACATTGTGTGTGATGGGGGGATTAGATTGTGAGCTCCTGGGGTCAGGGATGATAGGAGTGATACATTGTGTGATGGGGGATTAGATTGTGAGCTCCTGGGGTCAGGGATGATGGGAGTGATACATTGTGTGTGATGGGATTAGATTGTGAGCTCCTGGGGTCAGGGATGATGGGAGTGATACATTGTGTGTGATGGGGGATTAGATTGTGAGCTCCTGGGGTCAGGGATGATGGGAGTGATACATTGTGTGATGGGATTAGATTGTGAGCTCCTGGGGTCAGGGATGATGGGAGTGATACATTGTGTGATGGGGGATTAGATTGTGAGCAGCTGGGGTCAGGGATGATGGGAGTGACACATTGTGTGTGATGGGGGATTAGATTGTGAGCAGCTGGGGTCAGGGATGATGGGAGTGACACATTGTGTGTGATGGGGGATTAGATTGTGAGCTCCTGGGGTCAGTGATGATGGGAGTGATACATTGTGTGATGGGGGGGATTAGATTGTGAGCTCCTGGGGTCAGGGATGATGGGAGTGATACATTGTGTGATGGGGGATTAGATTGTGAGCGCCTGGGGTCAGGGATGATGGGAGTGACACATTGTGTGTGATGGGGGATTAGATTGTGAGCTCCTGGGGTCAGGGATGATGGGAGTGATACATTGTGTGATGGGGGATTAGATTGTGAGCTCCTCGGGTCAGGGATGATGGGAGTGATACATTGTGTGATGGGGGATTAGATTGTGAGCTCCTGGGGTCAGGGATGATGGAAGTGATACATTGTGTGTGATGGAGGGTTAGATTGTGAGCTCCTAGTGTCAGGATGTTGGGAGTGATACATTGTGTGTGATGGGGGGATTAGATTGTGAGCTCCTAGGGTCAGGGATGATGGGAGTGATACATTGTGTGTGATGGGGGATTAGATTGTGAGCTCCTGGGGTCAGGGATGATGGGAGTGATACATTGTGTGTGATGGGATTAGATTGTGAGCTCCTGGGGTCAGGGATGATGGGAGTGATACATTGTGTGATGGGGGATTAGATTGTGAGCTCCTGGGGTCAGGGATGATGGGAGTGATACATTGTGTGTGATGGGATTAGATTGTGAGCTCCTGGGGTCAGGGATGATGGGAGTGATACATTGTGTGATGGGGGGGATTAGATTGTGAGCTCCTGGGGTCAGGGATGATGGGAGTGATACATTGTGTGTGATGCGGGGATTAGATTGTGAGCTCCTGGGGTCAGGGATGATGGGAGTGATACATTGTGTGATGGGGGATTAGATTGTGAGCTCCTGGGGTCAGGGATGATGGGAGTGATACATTGTGTGTGATGGGGGATTAGATTGTGAGCTCCTGGGGTCAGGGATGATGGGAGTGATACATTGTGTGATGGGGGATTAGATTGTGAGCTCCTGGGGTCAGGGATGATGGGAGTGATACATTGTGTGATGGGGGGATTAGATTGTGAGCTCCTGGGGTCAGGGATGATGGGAGTGATACATTGTGTGTGATGGGGGGATTAGATTGTGAACTCCTGGGGTCAGGGATGATGGGGGTGATACATTATGTGTGATGGGATTAGATTGTGAGCTCCTAGGGTCAGGGATGATGGGAGTGATACATTGTGTGTGATGGGGGATTAGATTCTGAGTTCCTGGGGTCAGGGATGATGTGAATGATACATTGTGTGTGATGGGATTAGATTGTGAGCTCCTGGGGTCAGGGATGATGGGAGTGATACATTGTGTGATGGGATTAGATTGTGAGCTCCTGGGGTCAGGGATGATGGGAGTGATACATTGTGTGTGAGATTAGATTGTGAGCTCCTGGGGTCAGGGATGATGGGAGTGATACATTGTGTGTGATGGGATTAGATTGTGGGCTCCTGGGGTCAGGGATGATGGGAGTGATACATTGTGTGATGGGGGATTAGATTGTGAGCTCCTGGGGTCAGGGATGATGGGAGTGATACATTGTGTGTGATGGGGGGATTAGATTGTGAGCTCCTGGGGTCAGGGATGATGGGAGTGATACATTGTGTATGATGGGGGCATTAGATTGTGAGCTCCTGGGGTCAGGGATGATGGGAGTCATACATTGTGTGATGGGGGGATTAGATTGTGAGCTCCTGGGGTCAAGGATGAAGGAAGTAATGTATTGTGTATGATGGGGGATTAGATTGTGAGCTCCTGGGGTCAGGGATGATGGGAGTGATACATTGTGTGATGGGGGGGGGGGATTAGATTGTGAACTCCTGGGGTCAGGGATGATGGGAGTGATACATTGTGTGATGGGGGATTAGATTGTGAGCTCCTGGGGTCAGGGATGATGGGAGTGATACATTGTGTGTGATGGGGGGATTAGATTGTGAGCTCCTGGGGTCAGGGATGATGGGAGTGATACATTGTGTGATGGGGGGATTAGATTGTGAGCTCCTGGGGTCGGGGGATGATGGGAGTGATACATTGTGTGATGGGGGGGGATTAGATTGTGAGCTCCTGGGGTCAGGGATGATGGGAGTGATACATTGTGTGTGATGGGGGGATTAGATTGTGAGCTCCTGGGGTCAGGGATGATGGGAGTGATACATTGTGTGTGATGGGGGGATTAGATTGTGAGCTCCTGGGGTCAGGGATGATGGGAGTGATACATTGTGTGATGGGGGATTAGATTGTGAGCTCCTGGGGTCAGGGATGATGGGAGTGATACATTGTGTGATGGGGGATTAGATTGTGAGCTCCTGGGGTCAGGGATGATGGGAGTGATACATTGTGTGTGATGGGATTAGATTGTGAGCTCCTGGGGTCAGGGATGATGGGAGTGATACATTGTGTGTGATGGGGGATTAGATTGTGAGCTCCTGGGGTCAGGGATGATGGGAGTGATACATTGTGTGATGGGGGATTAGATTGTGAGCTCCTGGGGTCAGGGATGATGGGAGTGATACATTGTGTGATGGGGGGATTAGATTGTGAGCGCCTGGGGTCAGGGATGATGGGAGTGATACATTGTGTGATGGGGGATTAGATTGTGAGCTCCTGTGGTCAGGGATGATGGGAGTGATACATTGTGTGATGGGGGATTAGATTGTGAGCTCCTGGGGTCAGGGATGATGGGAGTGATACATTGTGTGTGATGGGATTAGATTGTGAGCTCCTGGGGTCAGGGATGATGGGAGTGATACATTGTGTGTGATGGGGGATTAGATTGTGAGCTCCTGGGGTCAGGGATGATGGGAGTGATACATTGTGTGATGGGGGATTAGATTGTGAGCTCCTGGGGTCAGGGATGATGGGAGTGATACATTGTGTGATGGGGGGATTAGATTGTGAGCTCCTGGGGTCAGGGATGATGGGAGTGATACATTGTGTGATGGGGGGATTAGATTGTGAGCGCCTGGGGTCAGGGATGATGGGAGTGATACATTGTGTGATGGGGGATTAGATTGTGAGCTCCTGGGGTCAGGGATGATAGGAGTGTTACATTGTGTGTGATGGGGGATTAGATTGTGAGCTCCTGGGGTCAGGGATGATGGGAGTGATACATTGTGTGATGGGGGGATTAGATTGTGAGCTCCTGGGGTCAGGGATGATGGGAGTGATACATTGTGTGATGGGATTAGAT
This sequence comes from Eleutherodactylus coqui, assembly GCA_035609135.1. NCBI lineage: Eukaryota > Metazoa > Chordata > Amphibia > Anura > Eleutherodactylidae > Eleutherodactylus > Eleutherodactylus coqui. The sequence continues at coordinate 1,911,319 of CM069409.1, forward strand.
TGTGAGCTCCTGGGGTCAGGGATGATGGGAGTGATACATTGTGTGATGGGATTAGATTGTGAGCTCCTGGGGTCAGGGATGATGGGAGTGATACATTGTGTGATGGGATTAGATTGTGAGCTCCTGGGGTCGGGGATGATGGGAGTGATACATTGTGTGATGGGGGGGATTAGATTGTGAGCGCCTGGGGTCAGGGATGATGGGAGTGATACATTGTGTGTGATGGAGGGATTAGATTGTGAGCTCCTGGGGTCAGGGATGATGGGAGTGATACATTGTGTGATGGGATTAGATTGTGAGCTCCTGGGGTCAGGGATGATAGGAGTGATACATTGTGTGTGATGGGGGGATTAGATTGTGAGCTCCTGGGGTCAGGGATGATGGGAGTGATACATTGTGTGTGATGGGATTAGATTGTGAGCTCCTGGGGTCAGGGATGATGGGAGTGATACATTGTGTGATGGGATTAGATTGTGAGCTCCTGGGGTCAGGGATGATGGGAGTGATACATTGTGTGTGATGGGGGGATTAGATTGTGGGCTCCTGGGGTCAGGGATGATGGGAGTGATACATTGTGTGTGATGGGGGGATTAGATTGTGAGCTCCTGGGGTCAGGGATGATGGGAGTGATACATTGTGTGTGATGGGATTAGATTGTGAGCTCCTGGGGTCAGGGATGATGGGGGTGATACATTGTGTGTGATGGGGGGGATTAGATTGTGAGCTCCTGGGGTCAGGGATGATGGGAGTGATACATTGTGTGTGATGGGGGATTAGATTGTGAGCTCCTGGGGTCAGGGATGATGGGAGTGATACATTGTGTGATGGGGGATTAGATTGTGAGCTCCTAGGGTCAGGGATGATGGGAGTGATACATTGTGTGATGGGATTAGATTGTGAGCTCCTGGGGTCAGGGATGATGGGAGTGATACATTGTGTGATGGAGGGGATTAGATTGTGAGCTCCTGGGGTCAGGGATGATGGGAGTGATACATTGTGTGATGGGGGATTAGATTGTGAGCTCCTGGGGTCAGGGATGATGGGAGTGATACATTGTGTGTGATGGAGGGTTAGATTGTGAGCTCCTGGGGTCAGGATGTTGGGAGTGATACATTGTGTGTGATGGGGGATTAGATTGTGAGCTCCTGGGGTCAGGGATGATGGGAGTGATACATTGTGTGTGATGGGGGGATTAGATTGTGAGCTCCTGGGGTCAGGGATGATGGGAGTGATACATTGTGTGTGATGGGGGATTAGATTGTGAGCTCCTAGGGTCAGGGATGATGGGAGTGATACATTGTGTGTGATGGGGGATTAGATTGTGAGCTCCTGGGGTCAGGGATGATGGGAGTGATACATTGTGTGTGATGGGGGGATTAGATTGTGAACTCCTGGGGTCAGGGATGATGGGAGTGATACATTATGTGTGATGGGATTAGATTGTGAGCTCCTGGGGTCAGGGATGATGGGAGTGATACATTGTGTGATGGGGGGATTAGATTGTGAGCTCCTGGGGTCAGGGATGATGGGAGTGATACATTGTGTGATGGGATTAGATTGTGAGCTCCTGGGGTCAGGGATGATGGGAGTGATACATTGTGTATGATGGGGGATTAGATTGTGAGCTCCTGGGGTCAGGGATGATGGGAGTGATACATTGTGTGTGATGGGGGATTAGATTCTGAGTTCCTGGGGTCAGGGATGATGGGAGTGATACATTGTGTGTGATGGGGATTAGATTGTGAGCTCCTGGGGTCAAGGATGAAGGAAGTAATGTATTGTGTATGATGGGGGATTAGATTGTGAGCTCCTGGGGTCAGGGATGATGGGAGTGATACATTGTGTGTGATGGGGGATTAGATTGTGAGCTCCGGGGGTCAGGGATGATGGGAGTGATACATTGTGTGTGATGGGGGATTAGATTGTGAGCTCCTGGGGTCAGGGATGATGGCAGTGATACATTGTGTGATGGGGGATTAGATTGTGAGCTCCTGGGGTCAGGGATGATGGGAGTGATACATTGTGTGTGATGGCGGTATTAGATTGTGAGCTCCTGGGGTCAGGGATGATGGGAGTGATACATTGTGTGATGGGGGATTAGATTGTGAGCTCCTGGGGTCAGGGATGATGGGAGTGATACATTGTGTGATGGGGGGGATTAGATTGTGAGCTCCTGGGGTCAGGGATGATGGGAGTGAAACATTATGTGATGGGGGGATTAGATTGTGAGCTCCTGGGGTCAGGGATGATGGGAGTGATACATTGTGTGTGATGGGGGATTAGATTGTGAGTTCCTGGGGTCAGGGATGATGGGAGTGATACATTGTGTGTGATGGGGGATTAGATTGTGAGCTCCTGGGGTCAGGGATGATGGGAGTGATACATTGTGTGATGGGGGATTAGATTGTGAGCTCCTGGGGTCAGGGATGATGGGAGTGATACATTGTGTGATGGGATTAGATTGTGAGCTCCTGGGGTCAGGGATGATGGGAGTGATACATTGTGTGATGGGGGGATTAGATTGTGAGCTCCTGGGGTCAGAGATGATGGGAGTGATACATTGTGTGTGATGGAGGGATTAGATTGTGAGCTCCTGGGGTCAGGGATGATGGGAGTGATACATTGTGTGATGGGGGATTAGATTGTGAGCTCCTGGGGTCAGGGATGATGGAAGTGATACATTGTGTGTGATGGGGGGATTAGATTGTGAGCTCCTGGGGTCAGGGATGATGGGAGTGATACATTGTGTGATGGGGAGGGATTAGATTGTGAGCTCCTGGGTTCAGGGATGATGGGAGTGATACATTGTGTGTGATGGGGGGGATTAGATTGTGAGCTCCTGGGGTCAGGGATGATGGGAGTGATACATTGTGTGATGGGGGGATTAGATTGTGAGCTCCTGCGGTCAGGGATGATGGGAGTGATACATTGTGTGTGATGGGGGGATTAGATTGTGAGCTCCTGGGGTCAGGGATGATGGGAGTGATACATTGTGTGTGATGGGGGGATTAGATTGTGAGCTCCTGGGGTCAGGGATGATGGGAGTGATACATTGTGTGATGGGGGGATTAGATTGTGAGCTCCTAGGGTCAGGGATAATGGCAGTGATACATTGTGTGATGGGGGGATTAGATTGTGAGCTCCTGGGGTCGGGGGATGATGGGAGTGATACATTGTGTGATGGGGGGGGGGGTTACATTGTGAACTCCTGGGGTCAGGGATGATGGGAGTGATACATTGTGTGATGGGGGGATTAGATTGTGAGCTCCTGGGGTCGGGGGATGATGGGAGTGATACATTGTGTGATGGGGGGGGATTAGATTGTGAGCTCCTGGGGTCAGGGATGATGGGAGTGATACATTGTGTGTGATGGGGGGATTAGATTGTGAGCTCCTGGGGTCAGGGATGATGGGAGTGATACATTGTGTGATGGGGGGATTAGATTGTGAGCTCCTGGGGTCAGGGATGATGGGAGTGATACATTGTGTGTGATGGGGGGATTAGATTGTGAGCTCCTGGGGTCAGGGATGATAGGAGTGATACATTGTGTGATGGGGGATTAGATTGTGAGCTCCTGGGGTCAGGGATGATGGGAGTGATACATTGTGTGTGATGGGATTAGATTGTGAGCTCCTGGGGTCAGGGATGATGGGAGTGATACATTGTGTGTGATGGGGGATTAGATTGTGAGCTCCTGGGGTCAGGGATGATGGGAGTGATACATTGTGTGATGGGATTAGATTGTGAGCTCCTGGGGTCAGGGATGATGGGAGTGATACATTGTGTGATGGGGGATTAGATTGTGAGCAGCTGGGGTCAGGGATGATGGGAGTGACACATTGTGTGTGATGGGGGATTAGATTGTGAGCAGCTGGGGTCAGGGATGATGGGAGTGACACATTGTGTGTGATGGGGGATTAGATTGTGAGCTCCTGGGGTCAGTGATGATGGGAGTGATACATTGTGTGATGGGGGGGATTAGATTGTGAGCTCCTGGGGTCAGGGATGATGGGAGTGATACATTGTGTGATGGGGGATTAGATTGTGAGCGCCTGGGGTCAGGGATGATGGGAGTGACACATTGTGTGTGATGGGGGATTAGATTGTGAGCTCCTGGGGTCAGGGATGATGGGAGTGATACATTGTGTGATGGGATTAGATTGTGAGCTCCTCGGGTCAGGGATGATGGGAGTGATACATTGTGTGATGGGGGATTAGATTGTGAGCTCCTGGGGTCAGGGATGATGGAAGTGATACATTGTGTGTGATGGAGGGTTAGATTGTGAGCTCCTAGTGTCAGGATGTTGGGAGTGATACATTGTGTGTGATGGGGGGATTAGATTGTGAGCTCCTAGGGTCAGGGATGATGGGAGTGATACATTGTGTGTGATGGGGGATTAGATTGTGAGCTCCTGGGGTCAGGGATGATGGGAGTGATACATTGTGTGTGATGGGATTAGATTGTGAGCTCCTGGGGTCAGGGATGATGGGAGTGATACATTGTGTGATGGGGGATTAGATTGTGAGCTCCTGGGGTCAGGGATGATGGGAGTGATACATTGTGTGTGATGGGATTAGATTGTGAGCTCCTGGGGTCAGGGATGATGGGAGTGATACATTGTGTGATGGGGGGGATTAGATTGTGAGCTCCTGGGGTCAGGGATGATGGGAGTGATACATTGTGTGTGATGCGGGGATTAGATTGTGAGCTCCTGGGGTCAGGGATGATGGGAGTGATACATTGTGTGATGGGGGATTAGATTGTGAGCTCCTGGGGTCAGGGATGATGGGAGTGATACATTGTGTGTGATGGGGGATTAGATTGTGAGCTCCTGGGGTCAGGGATGATGGGAGTGATACATTGTGTGATGGGGGATTAGATTGTGAGCTCCTGGGGTCAGGGATGATGGGAGTGATACATTGTGTGATGGGGGGATTAGATTGTGAGCTCCTGGGGTCAGGGATGATGGGAGTGATACATTGTGTGTGATGGGGGGATTAGATTGTGAACTCCTGGGGTCAGGGATGATGGGGGTGATACATTATGTGTGATGGGATTAGATTGTGAGCTCCTAGGGTCAGGGATGATGGGAGTGATACATTGTGTGTGATGGGGGATTAGATTCTGAGTTCCTGGGGTCAGGGATGATGTGAATGATACATTGTGTGTGATGGGATTAGATTGTGAGCTCCTGGGGTCAGGGATGATGGGAGTGATACATTGTGTGATGGGATTAGATTGTGAGCTCCTGGGGTCAGGGATGATGGGAGTGATACATTGTGTGTGAGATTAGATTGTGAGCTCCTGGGGTCAGGGATGATGGGAGTGATACATTGTGTGTGATGGGATTAGATTGTGGGCTCCTGGGGTCAGGGATGATGGGAGTGATACATTGTGTGATGGGGGATTAGATTGTGAGCTCCTGGGGTCAGGGATGATGGGAGTGATACATTGTGTGTGATGGGGGGATTAGATTGTGAGCTCCTGGGGTCAGGGATGATGGGAGTGATACATTGTGTATGATGGGGGCATTAGATTGTGAGCTCCTGGGGTCAGGGATGATGGGAGTCATACATTGTGTGATGGGGGGATTAGATTGTGAGCTCCTGGGGTCAAGGATGAAGGAAGTAATGTATTGTGTATGATGGGGGATTAGATTGTGAGCTCCTGGGGTCAGGGATGATGGGAGTGATACATTGTGTGATGGGGGGGGGGGATTAGATTGTGAACTCCTGGGGTCAGGGATGATGGGAGTGATACATTGTGTGATGGGGGATTAGATTGTGAGCTCCTGGGGTCAGGGATGATGGGAGTGATACATTGTGTGTGATGGGGGGATTAGATTGTGAGCTCCTGGGGTCAGGGATGATGGGAGTGATACATTGTGTGATGGGGGGATTAGATTGTGAGCTCCTGGGGTCGGGGGATGATGGGAGTGATACATTGTGTGATGGGGGGGGATTAGATTGTGAGCTCCTGGGGTCAGGGATGATGGGAGTGATACATTGTGTGTGATGGGGGGATTAGATTGTGAGCTCCTGGGGTCAGGGATGATGGGAGTGATACATTGTGTGTGATGGGGGGATTAGATTGTGAGCTCCTGGGGTCAGGGATGATGGGAGTGATACATTGTGTGATGGGGGATTAGATTGTGAGCTCCTGGGGTCAGGGATGATGGGAGTGATACATTGTGTGATGGGGGATTAGATTGTGAGCTCCTGGGGTCAGGGATGATGGGAGTGATACATTGTGTGTGATGGGATTAGATTGTGAGCTCCTGGGGTCAGGGATGATGGGAGTGATACATTGTGTGTGATGGGGGATTAGATTGTGAGCTCCTGGGGTCAGGGATGATGGGAGTGATACATTGTGTGATGGGGGATTAGATTGTGAGCTCCTGGGGTCAGGGATGATGGGAGTGATACATTGTGTGATGGGGGGATTAGATTGTGAGCGCCTGGGGTCAGGGATGATGGGAGTGATACATTGTGTGATGGGGGATTAGATTGTGAGCTCCTGTGGTCAGGGATGATGGGAGTGATACATTGTGTGATGGGGGATTAGATTGTGAGCTCCTGGGGTCAGGGATGATGGGAGTGATACATTGTGTGTGATGGGATTAGATTGTGAGCTCCTGGGGTCAGGGATGATGGGAGTGATACATTGTGTGTGATGGGGGATTAGATTGTGAGCTCCTGGGGTCAGGGATGATGGGAGTGATACATTGTGTGATGGGGGATTAGATTGTGAGCTCCTGGGGTCAGGGATGATGGGAGTGATACATTGTGTGATGGGGGGATTAGATTGTGAGCTCCTGGGGTCAGGGATGATGGGAGTGATACATTGTGTGATGGGGGGATTAGATTGTGAGCGCCTGGGGTCAGGGATGATGGGAGTGATACATTGTGTGATGGGGGATTAGATTGTGAGCTCCTGGGGTCAGGGATGATAGGAGTGTTACATTGTGTGTGATGGGGGATTAGATTGTGAGCTCCTGGGGTCAGGGATGATGGGAGTGATACATTGTGTGATGGGGGGATTAGATTGTGAGCTCCTGGGGTCAGGGATGATGGGAGTGATACATTGTGTGATGGGATTAGATTGTGAGCTCCTGGGGTCAGGGATGATGGGAGTGATACATTGTGTGATGGGATTAGATTGTGAGCTCCTGGGGTCAGGGATGATGGGAGTGATACATTGTGTGATGGGATTAGATTGTGAGCTCCTGGGGTCGGGGATGATGGGAGTGATACATTGTGTGATGGGGGGGATTAGATTGTGAGCGCCTGGGGTCAGGGATGATGGGAGTGATACATTGTGTGTGATGGAGGGATTAGATTGTGAGCTCCTGGGGTCAGGGATGATGGGAGTGATACATTGTGTGATGGGATTAGATTGTGAGCTCCTGGGGTCAGGGATGATAGGAGTGATACATTGTGTGTGATGGGGGGATTAGATTGTGAGCTCCTGGGGTCAGGGATGATGGGAGTGATACATTGTGTGTGATGGGATTAGATTGTGAGCTCCTGGGGTCAGGGATGATGGGAGTGATACATTGTGTGATGGGATTAGATTGTGAGCTCCTGGGGTCAGGGATGATGGGAGTGATACATTGTGTGTGATGGGGGGATTAGATTGTGGGCTCCTGGGGTCAGGGATGATGGGAGTGATACATTGTGTGTGATGGGGGGATTAGATTGTGAGCTCCTGGGGTCAGGGATGATGGGAGTGATACATTGTGTGTGATGGGATTAGATTGTGAGCTCCTGGGGTCAGGGATGATGGGGGTGATACATTGTGTGTGATGGGGGGGATTAGATTGTGAGCTCCTGGGGTCAGGGATGATGGGAGTGATACATTGTGTGTGATGGGGGATTAGATTGTGAGCTCCTGGGGTCAGGGATGATGGGAGTGATACATTGTGTGATGGGGGATTAGATTGTGAGCTCCTAGGGTCAGGGATGATGGGAGTGATACATTGTGTGATGGGATTAGATTGTGAGCTCCTGGGGTCAGGGATGATGGGAGTGATACATTGTGTGATGGAGGGGATTAGATTGTGAGCTCCTGGGGTCAGGGATGATGGGAGTGATACATTGTGTGATGGGGGATTAGATTGTGAGCTCCTGGGGTCAGGGATGATGGGAGTGATACATTGTGTGTGATGGAGGGTTAGATTGTGAGCTCCTGGGGTCAGGATGTTGGGAGTGATACATTGTGTGTGATGGGGGATTAGATTGTGAGCTCCTGGGGTCAGGGATGATGGGAGTGATACATTGTGTGTGATGGGGGGATTAGATTGTGAGCTCCTGGGGTCAGGGATGATGGGAGTGATACATTGTGTGTGATGGGGGATTAGATTGTGAGCTCCTAGGGTCAGGGATGATGGGAGTGATACATTGTGTGTGATGGGGGATTAGATTGTGAGCTCCTGGGGTCAGGGATGATGGGAGTGATACATTGTGTGTGATGGGGGGATTAGATTGTGAACTCCTGGGGTCAGGGATGATGGGAGTGATACATTATGTGTGATGGGATTAGATTGTGAGCTCCTGGGGTCAGGGATGATGGGAGTGATACATTGTGTGATGGGGGGATTAGATTGTGAGCTCCTGGGGTCAGGGATGATGGGAGTGATACATTGTGTGATGGGATTAGATTGTGAGCTCCTGGGGTCAGGGATGATGGGAGTGATACATTGTGTATGATGGGGGATTAGATTGTGAGCTCCTGGGGTCAGGGATGATGGGAGTGATACATTGTGTGTGATGGGGGATTAGATTCTGAGTTCCTGGGGTCAGGGATGATGGGAGTGATACATTGTGTGTGATGGGGATTAGATTGTGAGCTCCTGGGGTCAAGGATGAAGGAAGTAATGTATTGTGTATGATGGGGGATTAGATTGTGAGCTCCTGGGGTCAGGGATGATGGGAGTGATACATTGTGTGTGATGGGGGATTAGATTGTGAGCTCCGGGGGTCAGGGATGATGGGAGTGATACATTGTGTGTGATGGGGGATTAGATTGTGAGCTCCTGGGGTCAGGGATGATGGCAGTGATACATTGTGTGATGGGGGATTAGATTGTGAGCTCCTGGGGTCAGGGATGATGGGAGTGATACATTGTGTGTGATGGCGGTATTAGATTGTGAGCTCCTGGGGTCAGGGATGATGGGAGTGATACATTGTGTGATGGGGGATTAGATTGTGAGCTCCTGGGGTCAGGGATGATGGGAGTGATACATTGTGTGATGGGGGGGATTAGATTGTGAGCTCCTGGGGTCAGGGATGATGGGAGTGAAACATTATGTGATGGGGGGATTAGATTGTGAGCTCCTGGGGTCAGGGATGATGGGAGTGATACATTGTGTGTGATGGGGGATTAGATTGTGAGTTCCTGGGGTCAGGGATGATGGGAGTGATACATTGTGTGTGATGGGGGATTAGATTGTGAGCTCCTGGGGTCAGGGATGATGGGAGTGATACATTGTGTGATGGGGGATTAGATTGTGAGCTCCTGGGGTCAGGGATGATGGGAGTGATACATTGTGTGATGGGATTAGATTGTGAGCTCCTGGGGTCAGGGATGATGGGAGTGATACATTGTGTGTGATGGGGGATTAGATTGTGAGCTCCTAGGGTCAGGGATGATGGGAGTGATACATTGTGTGTGATGGGGGATTAGATTGTGAGCTCCTGGGGTCAGGGATGATGGGAGTGATACATTGTGTGATGGGGGATTAGATTGTGAGCTCCTGGGGTCAGGGATGATGGGAGTGATACATTGTGTAATGGGGGATTAGATTGTGAGCTCCTGGGGTCAGGGATGATGGGAGTGATACACTGTGTGATGGGGGATTAGATTGTGAGCTCCTGGGGTCAGGGATGATGGGAGTGATACATTGTGTGTGATGGGATTAGATTGTGAGCTCCTGGGGTCTGGGATGATGGGAGTGATACATTGTGTGTGATGGTGGGATTAGATTGTGAGCTCCTGGGGTCAGGGATGATGGGAGTGATACATTGTGTGATAGTGGATTAGATTGTGAGTTCCTGGGGTCAGGGATGATGGGAGTGATACATTGTGTGTGATGGGATTAGATTGTGAGCTCCTGGGGTCAGGGATGATGGGAGTGATACATTGTGTGTGATGGGATTAGATTGTGAGCTCCTGGGGTCAGGGATGATGGGAGTGATACATTGTGTGATGGGGGGATTAGATTGTGAGCTCCTGGGGTCAGGGATGATGGGAGTGATACATTGTGTGTGATGGGATTAGATTGTGAGCTCCTGGGGTCAGGGATGATGGGAGTGATACATTGTGTGTGATGGGGATTAGATTGTGAGCTCCTGGGGTCAGGGATGATGAGAGTGATACATTGTGTGATGGGGGGATTAGATTGTGAACTCCTGGGGTCAGGGATGATGGGAGTGATACATTATGTGTGATGGGATTAGATTGTGAGCTCCTGGGGTCAGGGATGATGGGAGTGATACATTGTGTGATGGGGGGATTAGATTGTGAGCTCCTGGGGTCAGGGATGATGGGAGTGATACATTGTGTGATGGGATTAGATTGTGAGCTCCTGGGGTCAGGGATGATGGGAGTGATACATTGTGTATGATGGGGGATTAGATTGTGAGCTCCTGGGGTCAGGGATGATGGGAGTGATACATTGTGTGTGATGGGGGATTAGATTCTGAGTTCCTGGGGTCAGGGATGATGGGAGTGATACATTGTGTGATGGGGGATTAGATTGTGAGCTCCTGGGGTCAGGGATGATGGGGGTGATGCATTGTGTGTGATGGGGGGATTAGATTGTGAGCTCCTGGGGTCAGGGATGATGGGAGTGATACATTGTGTGTGATGGGGGATTAGACTGTGAGCTCCTGGGGTCAGGAATGATGGGAGTGATACATTGTGTGATGGGGGATTAGATTGTGAGCTCCTGGGGTCAGGGATGATGGGAGTGATACATTGTGTGATGGGGGATTAGATTGTGAGCTCCTGGGGTCAAGGATGAAGGAAGTAATGTATTGTGTATGATGGGGGATTAGATTGTGAGCTCCTGGGGTCAGGGATGATGGGAGTGATACATTGTGTGTGATGGGGGATTAGATTGTGAGCTCCTGGGGTCAGGGATGATGGGAGTGATACATTGTGTATGATGGGGGATTAGATTGTGAGCTCCTGGGGTCAGGGATGATGGGAGTGATACATTGTGTGATGGGGGATTAGATTGTGAGCTCCTGGGGTCAGGGATGATGGGAGTGATACATTGTGTGTGATGGGGGATTAGATTGTGAGCTCCTGGGGTCAGGGATGATGGGAATGATACATTGTGTGTGATGGGATTAGATTGTGAGCTCCTGGGGTCAGGGATGATGGGAGTGATACATTGTGTGATGGGATTAGATTGTGAGCTCCTGGGGTCAGGGATGATGGGAGTGATACATTGTGTGTGATGGGATTAGATTGTGAGCTCCTGGGGTCAGGGATGATGGGAGTGATACATTGTGTGATGGGGGGATTAGATTGTGAGCTCCTGTGGTCAGGGAGGATGGGAGTGATACATTATGTGATGGGGGGATTAGATTGTGAGCTCCTGGGGTCAGGGATGATGGGAGTGATACATTGTGTGTGATGGGGGGATTAGATTGTGAGCTCCTGGGGTCAGGGATGATGGGAGTGATACATTGTGTGTGATGGCGGTATTAGATTGTGAGCTCCTGGGGTCAGGGATGATGGGAGTGATACATTGTGTGTGATGGGATTAGATTGTGAGCTCCTGGGGTCAGGGATGATGGGAGTGATACATTGTGTGATGGGGGATTAGATTGTGAGCTCCTGGGGTCAGGGATGATGGGAGTGATACATTGTGTGTGATGGGGGATTAGATTGTGAGCTCCTGGGGTCAGGGATGATGGGAGTGATACATTGTGTGTGATGGCGGTATTAGATTGTGAGCTCCTGGGGTCAGGGATGATGGGAGTGATACATTGTGTGTGATGGGATTAGATTGTGAGCTCCTGGGGTCAGGGATGATGGGAGTGATACATTGTGTGTGATGGGATTAGATTGTGAGCTCCTGGGGTCAGGGATGATGGGAGTGATACATTGTGTGATGGGGGATTAGATTGTGAGCTCCTGTGGTCAGGGATGATGGGAGTGATACATTGTGTGTGATGGGATTAGATTGTGAGCTCCTGGGGTCAGGGATGATGGGAGTGATACATTGTGTGATGGGGGATTAGATTGTGAGCTCCTGGGGTCAGGGATGATGGGAGTGATACATTGTGAGATGGGGGGGATTAGATTGTGAGCTCCTGGGGTCAGGGATGATGGGAGTGATACATTGTGTGTGATGGGGGATTAGATTGTGAGCTCCTGGGGACAGGGATGATGGGAGTGAAACATTATGTGATGGGGGGATTAGATTGTGAACTCCTGGGGTCAGGGATGATGGGAGTGATACATTGTGTGTGATGGGGGATTAGATTGTGAGTTCCTGGGGTCAGGGATGATGGGAGTGATACATTGTGTGATGGGGGATTAGATTGTGAGCTCCTGGGGTCAGGGATGATGGGAGTGATACATTGTGTGTGATGGGGGATTAGATTGTGAGCTCCTAGGGTCAGGGATGATGGGAGTGATACATTGTGTGTGATGGGGGATTAGATTGTGAGCTCCTGGGGTCAGGGATGATGGGAGTGATACATTGTGTGATGGGGGGATTAGATTGTGAGCTCCTGGGGTCAGGGATGATGGGAGTGATACATTGTGTGATGGGGGATTAGATTGTGAGCTCCTGGGGTCAGGGATGATGGGAGTGATACATTGTGTGATGGGATTAGATTGTGAGCTCCTGGGGTCAGGGATGATGGGAGTGATACATTGTGTGAATGGATTAGATTGTGAGCTCCTGGGGTCAGGGATGATGGGAGTGATACATTGTGTGTGATGTGGGGATTAGATTGTGAGCTCCTGGGGTCAGGGATGATGGGAGTGATACATTGTGTGTGATGGGGGGATTAGATTGTGAGCTCCTGGGGACAGGGATGATGGGAGTGATACATTGTGTGATGGGGGGATTAGATTGTGAGCTCCTGGGGTCAGGGATGATGGGAGTGATACATTGTGTGAATGGATTAGATTGTGAGCTCCTGGGGTCAGGGATGATGGGAGTGATACATTGTGTGTGATGTGGGGATTAGATTGTGAGCTCCTGGGGTCAGGGATGATGGGAGTGATACATTGTGTGTGATGGGGGGATTAGATTGTGAGCTCCTGGGGACAGGGATGATGGGAGTGATACATTGTGTGATGGGGGATTAGATTGTGAGCTCCTGGGGTCAGGGATGATGGGAGTGATACATTGTGTGATGGGGGGGATTAGATTGTGAGCTCCTGGGGTCAGGGATGATGGGAGTGATACATTGTGTGATGGGGGGGATTAGATTGTGAGCTCCTGTGGTCAGGGATGATGGGAGTGATACATTGTGTGATGGGAGATTAGATTGTGAGCTCCTGGGGTCAGGGATGATGGGAGTGATACATTGTGTGATGGGGAGATTAGATTGTGAGCTCCTGGGGTCAGGGATGATGGGAGTGATACATTGTGTGTGATGGAGGGTTAGATTGTGAGCTCCTGGGGTCAGGGATGATGGGAGTGATACTTTGTGTGTGATGTGGGATTAGATTGTGAGCTCCTGGGGTCAGGGATGATGGGAGTGATATATTGTGTGTGATGGGGGATTAGATTGTGAGCTCCTGGGGTCAGGGATGATGGGAGTGATATATTGTGTGTGATGGGGGATTAGATTGTGAGCTCCTGGGGTCAGGGATGATGGGAGTGATACATTGTGTGTGATGGGGGATTAGATTGTGAGCTCCTGGGGTCAGGGATGATGGGAGTGATACATTGTGTGATGGGATTAGATTGTGAGCTCCTGGGGTCAGGGATGATGGGAGTGATACATTGTGTGATGGGGGATTAGATTGTGAGCTCCTGGGGTCAGGGATGATGGGAGTGATACATTGTGTGATGGGGGGATTAGATTGTGAGCTCCTGGGGTCAGGGATGATGTGAATGATACATTGTGTGTGATGGGGGATTAGATTGTGAGCTCCTGGGGTCAGGGATGATGGGAGTGATACATTATGTGATGGGATTAGATTGTGAGCTCCTGGGGTCAGGGATGATGGGAGTGATACATTGTGTGTGATGGAGGGTTAGATTGTGAGCTCCTAGGGTCAGGATGTTGGGAGTGATACATTGTGTGATGGGGGATTAGATTGTGAGCTCCTGGGGTCAGGGATGATGGGAGTGATACATTGTGTGATGGGGGATTAGATTGTGAGCTCCTGGGGTCAGGGATGATGGGAGTGAAACATTATGTGATGGGGGGATTAGATTGTGAGCTCCTGGGGTCAGGGATGATGGGAGTGATACATTGTGTGTGATGGGGGATTAGATTGTGAGCTCCTGGGGTCAGGGATGATGGGAGTGATACATTATGTGATGGGACATTAGATTGTGAGCTCCTGGGGTCAGGGATGATGGGAGTGATACATTGTGTGATGGGATTAGATTGTGAGCTCCTGGGGTCAGGGATGATGGGAGTGATACATTGTGTGTGATGGGGGATTAGATTGTGAGCTCCTGGGGTCAGGGATGATGGGAGTGATACATTGTGTGACAGGGGATTAGATTGTGAGCTCCTGGGGTCAGGGATGATGGGAGTGATACATTGTGTGATGGGGGATTAGATTGTGAGCTCCTGGGGTCAGGGATGATGGGAGTGATACATTGTGTGTGATGGGGAGATTAGATTGTGAGCTCCTGGGGTCAGGGATGATGGGAGTGATACATTGTGTGTGATGGAGGGATTAGATTGTGAGCTCCTGGGGTCAGGGATGATGGGAGTGATACATTGTGTGATGGGATTAGATTGTGAGCTCCTGGGGTCAGGGATGATGGGAGTGATACATTGTGTGTGATGGGGGATTAGATTGTGAGCTCCTGGGGTCAGGGATGATGGGAGTGATACATTGTGTGTGATGGGGGATTAGATTGTGAGCTCCTGGGGTCAGGGATGATGGGAGTGATACATTGTGTGTGATGGGATTAGATTGTGAGCTCCTGGGGTCAGGGATGATGGGAGTGATACATTGTGTGATGGGGGATTAGATTGTGACCTCCTGGGGTCAGGGATGATGGGAGTGATACATTGTGTGTGATGGGGGATTAGATTGTGAGCTCCTGGGGTCAGGGATGATGGGAGTGATACATTGTGTGTGATGGGGCATTAGATTGTGAGCTCCTGGGGTCAGGGATGATGGGAGTGATACATTGTGTGATGGGAGATTAGATTGTGAGCTCCTGGGGTCAGGCATGATGGGAGTGATACATTGTGTGTGATGGGAGGATATTAGATTGTGAGCTCCTGGGGTCAGGGATGTTGGGAGTGATACATTGTGTGATGGGATTAGATTGTGAGCTCCTGGGGTCAGGGATGATGGGAGTGATACATTGTGTGTGATGGGGGGATTAGATTGTGAGCTCCTGGGGTCAGGGATGATAGGAGTGATACATTGTGTGATGGGGGGATTAGATTGTGAGCTCCTGGGGTCAGGGATGATGGGAGTGATACATTGTGTGATGGGGGGATTAGATTGTGAGCTCCTGGGGTCAGGGATGATGGCAGTGATACATTGTGTGTGATGGGGAGATTAGATTGTGAGCTCCTGGGGTCAGAGATGATGGGAGTGATACATTGTGTGTGATGGGGGATTAGATTGTGAGCTCCTGGGGTCAGGGATGATGGGAGTGATACATTGTGTGTGATGGAGGGATTAGATTGTGAGCTCCTGGGGTCAGGGATGATGGGAGTGATACGTTGTGTGATGGGGGATTAGATTGTGAGCTCCTGGGGTCAGGGATGATGGGAGTGATACATTGTGTGTGATGGGAGGATATTAGATTGTGAGCTCCTGGGGTCAGGATGTTGGGAGTGATACATTGTGTGATGGGGGATTAGATTGTGAGCTCCTGGGGTCAGGGATGATGGGAGTGATACATTGTGTGTGATGGAGGGATTAGATTGTGAGCTCCTGGGGTCAGGGATGATGGGAGTGATACATTGTGTGATGGGATTAGATTGTGAGCTCGTGGGGTCGGGATGATGGGAGTGATACATTGTGTGTGATGGGATTAGATTGTGAGCTCCTGGGGTCAGGGATGATGGGAGTGATACATTGTGTGATGGGGGGGATTAGATTGTGAGCTCCTGGGGTCAGGGATGATGGGAGTGATACATTGTGTGTGATGGGGGGATTAGACTGTGAGCTCCTGGGGTCAAGGATGATGGGAGTGATACATTGTGTGATGGAGGGATTAGACTGTGAGCTCCTGGGGTCAGGGATGATGGGAGTGATACATTGTGTGATGGAGGGATTAGACTGTGAGCTCCTGGGGTCAGGAATGATGGGAGTGATACATTGTGTGATGGGGGATTAGATTGTGAGCTCCTGGGGTCAGGGATGATGGGAGTGATACATTGTGTGATGGGGGATTAGACTGTGAGCTCCTGGGGCCAGGGATGATGGGAGTGATACATTGTGTGATGGGGGGGATTAGATTGTGAGCTCCTGGGGTCAGGGATGATGGGAGTGATACATTGTGTGTGATGGGGGGATTAGACTGTGAGCTCCTGGGGTCAGGGATGATGGGAGGGATACATTATGTGATGGGGGATTAGATTGTGAGCTCCTGGGGTCAGGGATGATGGGAGTGATACATTGTGTGATGGGGGATTAGATTGTGAGCTCCTGGGGTCAGGGATGATGGGAGTGATACATTATGTGATGGGGGATTAGATTGTGAGCTCCTGGGGTCAGGGATGATGGGAGTGATACATTGTGTGTGATGGGATTAGATTGTGAGCTCCTGGGGTCAAGGATGATGGGAGTGATACATTGTGTGATGGGGGGATTAGATTGTGAGCTCCTGGGGTCAGGGATGATGGGAGTGATACATTGTGTGTGATGGGATTAGATTGTGAGCTGCTGGGGACAGGGATGATGGGAGTGATACATTGTGTGTGATGGGGGGATTAGATTGTGAGCTCCTGGGGTCAGGGATGATGGGAGTGATACATTGTGTGTGATGGGGGGATTAGATTGTGAGCTCCTGGGGTCAGGGATGATGGGGGTGATACATTATGTGTGATGGGATTAGATTGTGAGCTCCTGGGGTCAGGGATGATGGGAGTGATACATTGTGTGATGGGGGATTAGATTGTGAGCTCCTGGGGTCAGGGATGATGGGAGTGATACATTGTGTGTGATGGGATTAGATTGTGAGCTCCTGGGGTCAGGGATGATGGGAGTGATACATTGTGTGTGATGGGATTAGATTGTGAGCTCTTGGGGTCAGGGATGATGGGAGTGATACATTGTGTGTGATGGGGGGATTAGATTGTGAGCTCCTGGGGTCAGGGATGATGGGAGTGATACATTGTGTGTGATAGGGGGATTAGATTGTGAGCTCCTGGGGTCAGGGATGATGGGAGTGATACATTGTGTGTGATGGGGGGGATTAGATTGTGAGCTCCTGGGGTCAGGGATGATGGGAGTGATACATTGTGTGATGGGATTAGATTGTGAGCTCCTGGGGTCAGGGATGATGGGGGTGATACATTGTGTGATGGGGGATTAGATTGTGAGCTCCTGGGGTCAGGGATGATGGGAGTGATACATTGTGTGTGATGGGGGGGATTAGATTGTGAGCTCCTGGGGTCAGGGATGATGGGAGTGATACATTGTGTGTGATGGGATTAGATTGTGAGCTCCTGGGGTCAGGGATGATGGGAGTGATACATTGTGTGTGATGGGGGGATTAGATTGTGAGCTCCTGGGGTCAGGGATGATGGGAGTGATACATTGTGTGTGATGAGGGGATTAGATTGTGAGCTCCTGGGGTCAGGGATGATGGGAGTGATACATTGTGTGTGATGGGGGGATTAGATTGTGAGCTCCTGGGGTCAGGGATGATGGGAGTGATACATTGTGTGATGGGATTAGATTGTGAGCTCCTGGGGTCAGGGATGATGGGAGTGATACATTGTGTGTGATGGGGGATTAGATTGTGAGCTCCTGGGGTCAGGGATGATGGGAGTGATACATTGTGTGATGGGGGATTAGATTGTGAGCTCCTGGGGTCAGTGATGATGGGAGTGATACATTGTGTGATGGGGGATTAGATTGTGAGCTCCTGGGGTCAGGGATGATGGGAGTGATACATTGTGTGATGGGGGATTAGATTGTGAGCTCCTGGGGTCAGGGATGATAGGAGTGATACATTGTGTGATGGGGGATTAGATTGTGAGCTCCTGGGGTCAGGGATGATGGGAGTGATACATTGTGTGTGATGGGGGGGATTAGATTGTGAGCTCCTGGGGTCAGGGATGATGGGAGTGATACATTGTGTGTGATGGGATTAGATTGTGAGCTCCTGGGGTCAGGGATGATGGGAGTCAAACATTATGTGATGGGGGGATTAGATTGTGAGCTCCTGGGGTCAGGGATGATGGGAGTGATACATTGTGTGATGGGATTAGATTGTGAGCTCCTGGGGTCAGGGATGATGGGAGTGATACATTGTGTGTGATGGGGGATTAGATTGTGAGCTCCTGGGGTCAGGGATGATGGGAGTGATACATTATGTGATGGGGGGATTAGATTGTGAGCTCCTGGGGTCAGGGATGATGGGAGTGATACATTGTGTGTGATGGGGGATTAGATTGTGAGCTCCTGGGGTCAGGGATGATGGGAGTGATACATTGTGTGTGATAGGGGGATTAGATTGTGAGCTCCTGGGGTCAGGGATGATGGGAGTGATACATTGTGTGTGATGGGATTAGATTGTGGGCTCCTGGGGTCAGGGATGATGGGAGTGATACATTGTGTGTGATGGGATTAGATTGTGAGCTCCTGGGGTCAGGGATGATGGGAGTGATACATTGTGTGTGATGGGGGGATTAGATTGTGAGCTCCTGGGGTCAGGGATGATGGGAGTGATACATTGTGTGTGATGGGGGGATTAGATTGTGAGCTCCTGGGGTCAGGGATGATGGGAGTGATACATTGTGTGTGATGGGGGATTAGATTGTGAGCTCCTGGGGTCAGGGATGATGGGAGTGATACATTATGTGATGGGGGATTAGATTGTGAGCTCCTGGGGTCAGGGATGATGGGAGTGATACATTGTGTGATGGGATTAGATTGTGAGCTCCTGGGGTCAGGGATGATGGGAGTGATACATTATGTGATGGGGGGATTAGATTGTGAGCTCCTGGGGTCAGGGATGATGGCAGTGATACATTGTGTGTGATGGGGGGATTAGATTGTGAGCGCCTGGGGTCAGGGATGATGGGAGTCATACATTGTGTGATGGGGGGATTAGATTGTGAGCTCCTGGGGTCAGGGATGATGGGAGTGATACATTGTGTGATGGGGGATTAGATTGTGAGCTCCTGGGGTCAGGGATGATGGGAGTGATACATTGTGTGTGATGGGGGGATTAGATTGTGAGCTCCTGGGGTCAGGGATGATGGGAGTGATACATTGTGTGTGATGGGATTAGATTGTGAGCTCCTGGGGTCAGGGATGATGGGAGTGATACATTGTGTGTGATGGGATTAGATTGTGAGCTCCTGGGGTCAGGGATGATGGGAGTGATGCATTGTGTGTGATGGGGGGATTAGATTGTGAGCTCCTGGGGTCAGGGATGATGGGAGTGATACATTGTGTGATGGGGGGATTAGATTGTGAGCTCCTGGGGTCAGGGATGATGGGAGTGATACATTGTGTGATGGGGGATTAGATTGTGAGCTCCTGGGGTCAGGGATGATGGGAGTGATACATTGTGTGATGGGGAGGGGGGGGGGGATTAGATTGTGAGCTCCTGGGGTCAGTGATGATGGCAGTGATACATTGTGTGATGGGATTAGATTGTGAGCTCCTGGGGTCAGGGATGATGGGAGTGATACATTGTGTGATGGGATTAGATTGTGAGCTCCTGGGGTCAGGGATGATGGGAGTGATACATTGTGTGATGGGGTATTAGATTGTGAGCTCCTGGGGTCAGGGATGATGGGAGTGATACATTGTGTGTGATGAGGGGGATTAGATTGTGAGCTCCTGGGGTCAGGGATGATGGGAGTGATACATTGTGTGTGATGGGGGGATTAGATTGTGAGCTCCTGGGGTCAGGGGTGATGGGAGTGATACATTGTGTGATGGGGGATTAGATTGTGAGCTCCTGTGGTCAGGGATGCTGGGAGTGATACATTGTGTGTGATGGGGGATTAGATTGTGAGCTCCTGGGGTCAGGGATGATGGGAGTGATACATTGTGTGTGATAGGGAGATTAGATTGTGAGCTCCTGGGGTCAGGGATGATGGGAGTGATACATTGTGTGATGGGGGATTAGATTGTGAGCTCCTGGGGTCAGGGATGATGGGAGTGATACATTGTGTGTGATGGGGGATTAGATTGTGAGCTCCTGGGGTCAGGGATGATGGGAGTGATACATTGTGTGATGGGGGATTAGATTGTGAGCTCCTGGGGTCAGGGATGATGGGAGTGATACATTGTGTGATGGGATTAGATTGTGAGCTCCTGGGGTCAGGGATGATGTGAATGATACATTGTGTGATGGGGGGATTAGATTGTGAGCTCCTGTGGTCAGGGATGATGGGAGTCATACATTGTGTGATGGGGGGATTAGATTGTGAGCTCCTGGGGTCAGGGATGATGAGAGTGATACATTGTGTGATGGGATTAGATTGTGAGCTCCTGGGGTCAGGGATGATGAGAGTGATACATTGTGTGATGGGGGATTAGACTGTGAGCTCCTGGGGTCAGGGATGATGGGAGTGATACATTGTGTGTGATGGGGGATTAGATTGTGAGCTCCTGGGGTCAGGGATGATGGGAGTGTTACATTGTGTGATGGGGGATTAGATTGTGAGCTCCTGGGGTCAGGGATGATGGGAGTGATACATTGTGTGATGGGGGGATTAGATTGTGAGCTCCTGGGGTCAGGGATGTTGGGAGTGATACATTGTGTGATGGGGGATTAGATTGTGAGCTCCTGGGGTCAGGGATGATGGGAGTCATACATTGTGTGATGGGGGGATTAGATTGTGAGCTCCTGGGGTCAGGGATGATGGGAGTCATACATTGTGTGATGGGGGGATTAGATTGTGAGCTCCTGGGGTCAGGGATGATGGGAGTGATACATTGTGTGATGGGGGATTAGATTGTGAGCTCCTGGGGTCAGGGATGATGGGAGTGATACATTGTGTGTGATGGGATTAGATTGTGAGCTCCTGGGGTCAGGGATGATAGGAGGGATACATTGTGTGATGGGATTAGATTGTGAGCTCCTGGGGTCAGGGATGATGGGAGTGATACATTGTGTGTGATGGGGGATTAGATTGTGAGCTCCTGGGGTCAGGGATGATGGGAGTGATACATTGTGTGTGATGGGGGGATTAGATTGTGAGCTCCTGGGGTCAGGGATGATGGGAGTGATACATTGTGTGTGATGGGGGATTAGATTGTGAGCTCCTGGGGTCAGTGATGATGGGAGTGATACATTGTGTGATGGGGGATTAGATTGTGAGCTCCTGGGGTCAGGGATGATGGGAGTGATACAATGTGTGATGGGAGGATATTAGATTGTGAGCTCCTGGGGTCAGGGATGATGGGAGTGATACATTGTGTATGATGGGGGGATTAGATTGTGAGCTCCTGGGGTCAGGGATGATGGGAGTGATACATTGTGTGTGATGGGGGATTAGATTGTGAGCTCCTGGGGTCAGTGATGATGGGAGTGATACATTGTGTGATGGGGGATTAGATTGTGAGCTCCTGGGGTCAGGGATGATGGGAGTGATACATTGTGTGTGATGGGGGGGATTAGATTGTGAGCTCCTGGGGTCAGGGATGATGGGAGTGATACATTGTGTGTGATGGGATTAGATTGTGAGCTCCTGGGGTCAGGGATGATGGGAGTGATACATTGTGTGATGGGGGATTAGATTGTGAGCTCCTGGGGTCAGGGATGATGGGAGTGAAAAATTATGTGATGGGGGGATTAGATTGTGAGCTCCTGGGGTCAGGGATGATGGGAGTGATACATTGTGTGATGGGGGATTAGATTGTGAGCTCCTGGGGTCAGGGATGATGGGAGTGATACATTGTGTGATGGGATTAGATTGTGAGCTCCTGGGGTCAGGGATGATGGGAGTGATACATTGTGTGTGATGGGGGATTAGATTGTGAGCTCCTGGGGTCAGGGATGATGGGAGTGATACATTATGTGATGGGGGATTAGATTGTGAGCTCCTGGGGTCAGGGATGATGGGAGTGATACATTATGTGATGGGGGGATTAGATTGTGAGCTCCTGGGGTCAGGGATGATGGGAGTGATACATTGTGTGATGGGGGATTAGATTGTGAGCTCCTGGGGTCAGGGATGATAGGAGTGATACATTGTGTGATGGGGGATTAGATTGTGAGCTCCTGGGGTCAGGGATGATGATAGTGATACATTGTGTGTGATGGGGGATTAGATTGTGAGCTCCTGGGGTCAGGGATGATGGGAGTGATACATTGTGTGTGATGGGGGGATTAGATTGTGAGCTCCTGGGGTCAGGGATGATGGGAGTGATACATTGTGTGTGATGGGGGATTAGATTGTGAGCTCCTGGGGTCAGGGATGATGGGAGTGATACATTGTGTGTGATGGAGGGATTAGATTGTGAGCTCCTGGGGTCAGGGATGATGGGAGTGATACATTGTGTGATGGGATTAGATTGTGAGCTCCTGGGGTCAGGGATGATGGGAGTGATACATTGTGTGTGATGGGGAGGGATTAGATTGTGAGCTCCTGGGGTCAGGGATGATGATAGTGATACATTGTGTGTGATGGGGGATTAGATTGTGAGCTCCTGGGGTCAGGGATGATGGGAGTGATACATTGTGTGTGATGGGGGGATTAGATTGTGAGCTCCTGGGGTCAGGGATGATGGGAGTGATACATTGTGTGTGATGGGGGATTAGATTGTGAGCTCCTGGGGTCAGGGATGATGGGAGTGATACATTGTGTGTGATGGAGGGATTAGATTGTGAGCTCCTGGGGTCAGGGATGATGGGAGTGATACATTGTGTGATGGGATTAGATTGTGAGCTCCTGGGGTCAGGGATGATGGGAGTGATACATTGTGTGTGATGGGGAGGGATTAGATTGTGAGCTCCTGGGGTCAGGGATGATGGGAGTGATACATTGTGTGATGGGGGATTAGATTGTGAGCTCCGGGGGTCAGGGATGATGCGAGTGATACATTGTGTGTGATGGGATTAGATTGTGAGCTCCTGGGGTCAGGGATGATGGGAGTGATACATTGTGTGTGATGGGGGATTAGATTGTGAGCTCCTGGGGTCAGGGATGATGGGAGTGATACATTGTGTGATGGGGGATTAGATTGTGAGCTCCTGGGGTCAGGGATGATGGGAGTGATACATTGTGTGATGGGATTAGATTGTGAGCTCCTGGGGTCAGGGATGATGGGAGTGATACATTATGTGTGATGGGGGATTAGATTGTGAGCTCCTGGGGTCAGGGATGATGGGAGTGATACATTGTGTGATGGGGGATTAGATTGTGAGCTCCTGGGGTCAGGGATGATGGGAGTGATACATTGTGTAATGGGGGATTAGATTGTGAGCTCCTGAGGTCAGGGATGATGGGAGTGATACATTGTGTGTGATGGGATTAGATTGTGAGCTCCTGGGGTCAGGGATGATGGGAGTGATACATTGTGTGATGGGGGATTAGATTGTGAGCTCCTGGGGTCAGGGATGATGGGAGTGATACATTGTGTGTGATGGGGGATTAGATTGTGAGCTCCTGGGGTCAGGGATGATGGGAGTGATACATTATGTGATGGGGGATTAGATTGTGAGCTCCTGGGGTCAGGGATGATGGGAGTGATACATTATGTGATGGGGGGATTAGATTGTGAGCTCCTGGGGTCGGGGATGATGGGAGTGATACATTGTGTGTGATGGGGGATTAGATTGTGAGCTCCTGGGGTCAGGGATGATGGGAGTGATACATTGTGTGATGGGGGATTAGATTGTGAGCTCCTGGGGTCAGGGATGATGGGAGTGATACATTGTGTGTGATGGGGGATTAGATTGTGAGCTCCTGGGGTCAGGGATGATAGGAGTGATACATTGTGTGATGGGGGATTAGATTGTGAGCTCCTGGGGTCAGGGATGATGGGAGTCATACATTGTGTGATGGGGGGATTAGATTGTGAGCTCCTGGGGTCAAGGATGAAGGAAGTAATGTATTGTGTATGATGGGGGATTAGATTGTGAGCTCCTGGGGTCAGGGATGATGGGAGTGATACATTGTGTGTGATGGGGGATTAGATTGTGAGCTCCTGGGGTCAGGGATGATGGCAGTGATACATTGTGTGATGGGGGATTAGATTGTGAGCTCCTGGGGTCAGGGATGATGGGAGTGATACATTGTGTGTGATGGGGGGATTAGATTGTGAACTCCTGGGGTCAGGGATGATGGGAGTGATACATTGTGTGTGATGGAGGGTTAGATTGTGAGCTCCTGGGGTCAGGGATGATGGGAGTGATACATTGTGTGTGATGGGGGATTAGATTGTGAGTTCCTGGGGTCAGGGATGATGGGAGTGACACATTGTGTGATGGGGGATTAGATTGTGAGCTCCTGGGGTCAGGGATGATGGGAGTGATACATTGTGTGTGATGGGATTAGATTGTGAGTTCCTGGGGTCAGGGATGATGGGAGTGACACATTGTGTGATGGGGGATTAGATTGTGAGCTCCTGGGGTCAGGGATGATGGGGGTGATGCATTGTGTGATGGGATTAGATTGTGAGCTCCTGGGGTCAGGGATGATGGGAGTGATGCATTGTGTGTGATGGGGGGATTAGATTGTGAGCTCCTGGGGTCAGGGATGATGGGAGTGATACATTGTGTGATGGGGTATTAGATTGTGAGCTCCTGGGGTCAGGGATGATGGGAGTGATACATTGTGTGATGGGATTAGATTGTGAGCTCCTGGGGTCAGGGATGATGGGATTGATACATTATGTGATGGGATTAGATTGTGAGCTCCTGGGGTCAGGGATGAGGGGAGTGATACATTGTGTGATGGGGGATTAGATTGTGAGCTCCTGGGGTCAGGGATGATAGGAGTGATACATTGTGTGTGATGGGGGGATTAGATTGTGAGCTCCTGGGGTCAGGGATGATGGGAGTGATACATTGTGTGATGGGATTAGATTGTGAGCTCCTGGGGTCAGGGATGATGGGAGTGATACATTGTGTGTGATGGGGGGATTAGATTGTGAGCTCCTGGGGTCAGGGATGATGGGAGTGATACATTATGTGATGGGGGGATTAGATTGTGAGCTCCTGGGGTCAGGGATGATGGGAGTGATACATTATGTGATGGGGGGATTAGATTGTGAGCTCCTGGGGTCAGGGATGATGGGAGTGATACATTATGTGATGGGGGGATTAGATTGTGAGCTCCTGGGGTCAGGGATGATGGGAGTGATACATTGTGTGATGGGGGGATTAGATTGTGAGCTCCTGGGGTCAGGGATGATGGGAGTGATACATTGTGTGTGATGGGGGGATTAGATTGTGAGCTCCTGGGGTCAGGGATGATGGGAGTGATACATTGTGTGATGGGGGATTAGATTGTGAGCTCCTGGGGTCAGGGATGATGGGAGTGATACATTGTGTGTGATGGGGAGATTAGATTGTGAGCTCCTGGGGTCAGGGATGATGGGAGTGATACATTGTGTGATGGGGGGGATTAGATTGTGAGCTCCTGGGGTCAGGGATGATGGGAGTGATACATTGTGTGATGGGGGATTAGATTGTGAGCTCCTAGGGTCAGGATGTTGGGAGTGATACATTATGTGATGGGACATTAGATTGTGAGCTCCTGGGGTCAGGGATGATGGGAGTGATACATTATGTGATGGGGGGATTAGATTGTGAGCTCCTGGGGTCAGGGATGATGGGAGTGATACATTATGTGATGGGGGGATTAGATTGTGAGCTCCTGGGGTCAGGGATGATGGGAGTGATACATTGTGTGTGATGGAGGGATTAGATTGTGAGCTCCTGGGGTCAGGGATGATGGGAGTGATACATTGTGTGTGATGGGGGATTAGATTGTGAGCTCCTGGGGTCAGGGATGATGGGAGTGATACATTGTGTGTGATGGGGGGATTAGATTGTGAGCTCCTGGGGTCAGTGATGATGGGGGTGATACATTGTGTGTGATGGGGGGATTAGATTGTGAGCTCCTGGGGTCAGGGATGATGGGAGTGATACATTATGTGATAGGGGATTAGATTGTGAGCTCCTGGGGTCAGGGATGATGGGAGTGATACATTGTGTGTGATGGGGGATTAGATTGTGAGCTCCTGGGGTCAGGGATGATGGGAGTGATACATTGTGTGATGGGGGGATTAGATTGTGAGCTCCTGGGGTCAGGGATGATGGAAGTGATACATTGTGTGTGATGGGGGATTAGATTGTGAGCTCCTGGGGTCAGGGATGATGGGAGTGATACATTGTGTGATGGGATTAGATTGTGAGCTCCTGGGGTCAGGGATGATGGGATTGATACATTGTGTGTGATGGGGGATTAGATTGTGAGCTCCTGGGGTCAGGGATGATGGGAGTGATACATTATGTGATGGGGGGATTAGATTGTGAGCTCCTGTGGTCAGGGATGATGGGAGTGATACATTGTGTGTGATGGGGGATTAGATTGTGAGCTCCTGGGGTCAGGGATGATGGGAGTGATACATTGTGTGTGATGGGGGGATTAGATTGTGAGCTCCTGGGGTCAGGGATGATGGGAGTGATCCATTGTGTGATGGGATTAGATTGTGAGCTCCTAGGGTCAGGGATGATGGGATTGATACATTGTGTGTGATGGGGGATTAGATTGTGAGCTCCTAGGGTCAGGGATGATGGGAGTGATACATTGTGTGTGATGGGGGGATTAGATTGTGAGCTCCTGGGGTCAGGGATGATGGCAGTGATACATTGTGTGATGGGGGATTAGATTGTGAGCTCCTGGGGTCAGGGATGATGGGAGTGATACATTGTGTGTGATGGGATTAGATTGTGAGCTCCTGGGGTCAGGGATGATGGCAGTGATACATTGTGTGATGGGGGATTAGATTGTGAGCTCCTAGGGTCAGGGATGATGGGAGTGATACATTGTGTGTGATGGGGGGATTAGATTGTGAGCTCCTGGGGTCAGGGATGATGGCAGTGATACATTGTGTGATGGGGGATTAGATTGTGAGCTCCTGGGGTCAGGGATGATGGGAGTGTTACATTGTGTGTGATGGGATTAGATTGTGAACTCCTGGGGTCAGGGATGATGGGAGTGATACATTGTGTGTGATGGGGGATTAGATTGTGAGCTCCTGGGGTCAGGGATGATGGGAGTGATACATTGTGTGTGATGGGGGGATTAGATTGTGAGCTCCTGGGGTCAGGGATGATAGGAGTGATACATTGTGTGATGGGGGATTAGATTGTGAGCTCCTGGGGTCAGGGATGATGGGAGTGATACATTGTGTGTGATGGGATTAGATTGTGAGCTCCTGGGGTCAGGGATGATGGCAGTAATACATTGTGTGATGGGGGATTAGATTGTGAGCTCCTGGGGTCAGGGATGATGGGAGTGATACATTGTGTGATGGGGGGATTAGATTGTGAGCTCCTGGGGTCAGTGATGATGGGAGTGATACATTGTGTGATGGGGGGGATTAGATTGTGAGCTCCTGGGGTCAGGGATGATGAGAGTGATACATTGTGTGATGGGGGATTAGATTGTGAGCTCCTGGGGTCAGGGATGATGGGAGTGATACATTGTGTGTGATGGGGGGATTAGATTGTGAGCTCCTGGGGTCAGGGATGATGGGAGTGATACATTGTGTGATGGGGGGATTAGACTGTGAGCTCCTGGGGTCAGGGATGATGGGAGTGATACATTGTGTGTGATGGGGGATTAGATTGTGAGCTCCTGGGATGAGGGATGATGGGAGTGATACAGTGTGTGATGGGGGATTAGATTGTGAGCTCCTGGGGTCAGGGATGATGGGAGTGATACATTATGTGATGGGATTAGATTGTGAGCTCCTGGGGTCAGGGATGATAGGAGTGATACATTGTGTGTGATGGGGGGATTAGATTGTGAGCTCCTGGGGTCAGGGATGATGGGAGTGATACATTGTGTGTGATGGGGGGATTAGATTGTGAGCTCCTGGGGTCAGGGATGATGGGAGTGATACAATGTGTGATGGGGGATTAGATTGTGAGCTCCTGGGGTCAGGGATGATGGGAGTGATACATTGTGTGTGATGGGGGATTAGATTGTGAGCTCCTGGGGTCAGGGATGATGGGAGTGTTACATTGTGTGTGATGGGATTAGATTGTGAGCTCCTGGGGTCAGGGATGATGGGAGTGAAACATTATGTGATGGGATTAGATTGTGAGCTCCTGGGGTCAGGGATGATGGGAGTGATACATTGTGTGTGATGGGGGGATTAGATTGTGAGCTCCTGGGGTCAGGGATGATGGGAGTGATACATTGTGTGTGATGGGGGGATTAGATTGTGAGCTCCTGGGGTCAGGGATGTTGGGAGTGATACATTGTGTGTGATGGGGGATTAGATTGTGAGCTCCTGGGGTCAGGGATGATGGGAGTGATACATTGTGTGTGATGGGGGATTAGATTGTGAGTTCCTGGGGTCAGGGATGATGAGAGTGATACATTGTGTGATGGGGGATTAGATTGTGAGCTCCTGGGGTCAGGGATGATGGGAGTGATACATTGTGTGATGGGGGGATTAGATTGTGAGCTCCTGTGGTCAGGGATGATGGGAGTCATACATTGTGTGATGGGGGGATTAGATTGTGAGCTCCTGGGGTCAGGGATGATGGGAGTCATACATTGTGTGATGGGGGGATTAGATTGTGAGCTCCTGGGGTCAGGGATGATGGGAGTGATACATTGTGTGATGGGGGATTAGATTGTGAGCTCCTGGGGTCAGGGATGATGGGAGTGATACATTGTGTGTGATGGGATTAGATTGTGAGCTCCTGGGGTCAGGGATGATAGGAGGGATACATTGTGTGATGGGATTAGATTGTGAGCTCCTGGGGTCAGGGATGATGGGAGTGATACATTGTGTGTGATGGGGGATTAGATTGTGAGCTCCTGGGGTCAAGGATGAAGGAAGTAATGTATTGTGTATGATGGGGGATTAGATTGTGAGCTCCTGGGGTCAGGGATGATGGGAGTGATACATTGTGTATGATGGGGGGATTAGATTGTGAGCTCCTGGGGTCAGGGATGATGGGAGTGATACATTGTGTGTGATGGGGGATTAGATTGTGAGCTCCTGGGGTCAGGGATGATGGCAGTGATACATTGTGTGATGGGGGATTAGATTGTGAGCTCCTGGGGTCAGGGATGATGGGAGTGATACATTGTGTGTGATGGGGGATTAGATTGTGAGTTCCTGGGGTCAGGGATGATGGGAGTGATACATTGTGTGATGGGGGGATTAGATTGTGAGCTCCTGGGGTCGGGGGATGATGGGAGTGATACATTGTGTGATGGGGGATTAGACTGTGAGCTCCTGGGGTCAGGGATGATGGGAGTGATACATTGTGTGATGGGGGGATTAGATTGTGAGCTCCTGGGGTCAGGGATGATGGGAGTGATACATTGTGTGATGGGGGGATTAGATTGTGAGCTCCTGGGGTCAGGGATGATGGGAGTGATACATTGTGTGATGGGATTAGATTGTGAGCTCCTGTGGTCAGGGATGATGGGAGTAATACATTGTGTGATGGGGGATTAGATTGTGAGCTCCTGGGGTCAGGGATGATGGGAGTGATACATTGTGTGTGATGGGATTAGATTGTGAGCTCCTGGGGTCAGGGATGATGGGAGTGATGCATTGTGTGATGGGATTAGATTGTGAGCTCCTGGGGTCAGGGATGATGGGAGTGATGCATTGTGTGTGATGGGGGGATTAGATTGTGAGCTCCTGGGGTCAGGGATGATGGGAGTGATACATTGTGTGATGGGATTAGATTGTGAGCTCCTGGGGTCAGGGATGATGGGAGTGATACATTGTGTGTGATGGGGGATTAGATTGTGAGCTCCTGGGGTCAGGGATGATGGGATTGATACATTATGTGATGGGATTAGATTGTGAGCTCCTGGGGTCAGGGATGAGGGGAGTGATACATTGTGTGTGATGGGGGGATTAGATTGTGAGCTCCTGGGGTCAGGGATGATGGGAGTGATACATTGTGTGTGATGGGGGGATTAGATTGTGAGCTCCTGGGGTCAGGGATGATGGGAGTGATACATTATGTGATGGGATTAGATTGTGAGCTCCTGGGGTCAGGGATGATGGGAGTGATACATTGTGTGATGGGATCAGATTGTGAGCTCCTGGGGTCAGGGATGATGGGAGTGATACATTGTGTGTGATGGGGGATTAGATTGTGAGCTCCTGGGGTCAGGGATGATGGGAGTGATACATTGTGTGTGATGGGGGATTAGATTGTGAGCTCCTGGGGTCAGGGATGATGGGAGTGATACATTGTGTGTGATGGGGGATTAGATTGTGAACTCCTGGGGTCAGGGATGATGGGAGTGATACATTGTGTGATGGAGGGATTAGATTGTGAGCTCCTGGGGTCAGGGATGATGGGAGTGATACATTGTGTGATGGAGGGATTAGATTGTGAGCTCCTGGGGTCAGGGATGATGGGAGTGATACATTGTGTGTGATGGGGGATTAGATTGTGAGCTCCTGGGGTCAGGGATGATGGGAGTGATACATTGTGTGTGATGCAGGATTAGATTGTGAGCTCCTGGGGTCAGGGATGATGGGAGTGATACATTGTGTGATGGGATTAGATTGTGAGCTCCTGGGGTCAGGGATGATGGGAGTGATACATTGTGTGCTGGGGGATTAGATTGTGAGCTCCTGGGGTCAGGGATGATGGGAGTGATACATTGTGTGTGATGGGGGATTAGATTGTGAGCTCCTGGGGTCAGGAATGATGGGAGTGATACATTGTGTGTGATGTGGGATTAGATTGTGAGCTCCTGGAGTCAGGGATGATGGGAGTGATACATTGTGTGTGATGGGGGCATTAGATTGTGAGCTCCTGGAGTCAGGGATGATGGGAGTGATACATTGTGTGATGGAGGGGATTAGATTGTGAGCTCCTGGGGTCAGGGATGATGGGAGTGATACATTGTGTGTGATGGGGGATTAGATTGTGAGTTCCTGGAGTCAGGGATGATGGGAGTGATACATTGTGTGATGGGGGATTAGATTGTGAGCTCCTGGGGTCAGTGATGATGGGAGTGATACATTGTGTGATGGAGGGGATTAGATTGTGAGCTCCTGGGGTCAGGGATGATGGGAGTGATACATTGTGTGATGGAGGGGATTAGATTGTGAGCTCCTGGGGTCAGGGATGATGGGAGTGATACATTGTGTGATGGAGGGATTAGATTGTGAGCTCCTGGGGTCAGGGATGATGGGAGTGATACATTGTGTGATGGGGGATTAGATTGTGGGCTCCTGGGGTCGGGGATGATGGGAGTGATACATTATGTGATGCAGGATTAGATTGTGAGCTCCTGGGGTCAGGGATGATGGGAGTGATACATTGTGTGATGGGGGGATTAGATTGTGAGCTCCTGGGGTCAGGGATGATGGGAGTGATACATTGTGTGCTGGGGGATTAGATTGTGAGCTCCTGGGGTCAGGGATGATGGGAGTGATACATTGTGTGATGGAGGGATTAGATTGTGAGCTCCTGGGGTCAGGGATGATGGGAGTGATACATTGTGTGATGGGGGATTAGATTGTGAGCTCCTGGGGTCAGGGATGATGGGAGTGATACATTGTGTGTGATGGGGGATTAGATTGTGAGTTCCTGGAGTCAGGGATGATGGGAGTGATACATTGTGTGATGGGGGATTAGATTGTGAGCTCCTGGGGTCAGTGATGATGGGAGTGATACATTGTGTGATGGGGGGATTAGATTGTGAGCTCCTGGGGTCACGGATGATGGGAGTGATACATTGTGTGATGGAGGGATTAGATTGTGAGCTCCTGGGGTCAGGGATGATGGGAGTGATACATTATGTGATGGGATTAGATTGTGAGCTCCTGGGGTCAGGGATGATGGGAGTGATACATTATGTGATGGGGGGATTAGATTGTGAGCTCCTGGGGTCAGGGATGATGGGAGTGATACATTATGTGATGGGGGGATTAGATTGTGAGCTCCTGGGGTCAGGGATGATGGGAGTGATACATTGTGTGATGGGGGATTAGATTGTGAGCTCCTGGGGTCAGGGATGATGGGAGTGATACATTATGTGATGGGGGGATTAGATTGTGAGCTCCTGGGGTCAGGGATGATGGGAGTGATACATTGTGTGTGATGGGGGATTAGATTGTGAGCTCCTGGGGTCAGGGATGATGGGAGTGATACATTGTGTGTGATGGGGGGATTAGATTGTGAGCTCCTGGGGTCAGGGATGATGGGAGTGATACATTGTGTGTGATGGGGGGATTAGATTGTGAGCTCCTGGGGTCAGGGATGATGGGAGTGATACATTATGTGATGGGACATTAGATTGTGAGCTCCGGGGGTCAGTGATGATGGGAGTGATACATTGTGTGATAGGGGCATTAGATTGTGAGCTCCTGGGGTCAGGGATGATGGGAGTGATACATTGTGTGATAGGGGCATTAGATTGTGAGCTCCTGGGGTCAGCTATCCTATACACAGCTCTGCAGTATATGTCAGCACCATCTTCTGGTCGGCCGCCCCGGTGATGTGGTATAATCCCCTGTAATCCCCGGAATGTGAGCTGATTACTCGCTCCCCTTTCCTTATTGTGTTCTTAATTGGATTCCATTAGAATCGTAAACTCCATAACTCTGGCAGTAAGTTAGTGGCGCTCTATGAGAGTCCCTGGCGTCACGCCCGCCGCCCGCTGGGTCATCGTCTGCCCTTCACCTTCGTTAGGGCTCTGAGCTGTGATTCCTTATACCAACAATTCTTCTCATCCGATATCCTGATCTCTATTGTAACCTGAAACCCAGGAATCCGCTGCACACCTTGTGTCCTGAGCCTTCATTATCATCATCATCATCATCATCATCCCTTGTGTCCTGAGCCTTCATCATCATCATCATCATCCCTTGTGTGCTCAGTCGTCGTCATCGTCATCATCATCATCATCATCCCTTGTGTCCAAAGTTGTCATCGTCATCATCATCATCATCATCATCATCATCATCATCATCCCTTGTGTCCTAAGTCAGTAGTAATAGGAACGTCCCGCAGCACCCCTAAGTGCAGAGGTTCCGGTCTGTATATGCCGAGCCACCTGTGGGGTCATGAACCAAACCCCAAATAAATGCAATGGTGTCCAAGGAGGCGGCAGCATCAGCGGTGTAAAGATAGTAAAAAAAGGGTTTATTGCTCCAGAAAATGGAGACGTTTCGACTTTCAAGCTTGAAAAAGACTTTTACGGAGCAATAAAACCCTTTTTTTACAATCTCTACACCGTTGGTGCTGCCGCCTCCTTGGATACCATCGTGTCCTGAGTCGTCATCATCATCATCATTATTCCTTGTGTCCTCCATCATCATCCTCATCATCATCATCATCAGACTTTGTGTCCTGCATCATCATCATCAGACCTTGTGTCCTGCATCATCATCATCATCATCAGACCTTGTGTCCTGCATCATCATCATCAGCATCAGACTTTGTGTCCTGCATCATCATCATCAGACCTTGTGTCCTGCATCATCATCATCATCATCAGACCTTGTGTCCTGCATCATCATCATCATCATCATTATCATCATCAGACCTTGTGTCCTGCATCATCATCATCAGCATCAGACCTTGTGTCCTGCATCATCATCATCATCATCATTATCATCATCAGACCTTGTGTCCTGCATCATCATCATCAGACCTTGTGTCCTGCATCATCATCATCATCATCATCAGACCTTGTGTCCTGCATCATCATCATTAGACCTTGTGTCCTGCATCATCATCATTATCATCATCAGACCTTGTGTCCTGCATCATCATCATCAGACCTTGTGTCCTGCATCATCATCATCATCATCAGACCTTGTGTCCTGCATCATCATCATCAGCATCAGACCTTGTGTCCTGCATCATCATCATCATCATCATTATCATCATCAGACCTTGTGTCCTGCATCATCATCATCAGACCTTGTGTCCTGCATCATCATCATCATCATCATCAGACCTTGTGTCCTGCATCATCATCATTAGACCTTGTGTCCTGCATCATCATCATCAGACCTTGTGTCCTGCATCATCATCAGACCTTGTGTCCTGCATCATCATCAGACCTTGTGTCCTGCATCATCATCATCATCATCATCATCAGACCTTGTGTCCTGCATCATCATCATCAGCAGCCTTATGTCCCACATCATCATCAGACCTTGTGTCCTGCATCATCATTATCATCAGACCTTGTGTCCTGCATCATCATCATCAGCATCAGACCTTGTGTCCTGCATCATCATCATCATCAGACCTTGTGTCCTGCATCATCATCATCAGACCTTGTGACCTGCATCATCATCATCAGACCTTGTGTCCTGCATCATCATCATCATCATCATCATCAGACCTTGTGTCCTGCATCATCATCATTATCATCAGACCTTGTGTCCTGCATCATCATCATCAGCATCAGACCTTGTGTCCTGCATCATCATCATCATCATCATTATCATCAGACCTTGTGTCCTGCATCATCATCATCAGACCTTGTGTCCTGCATCATCATCATCAGACCTTGTGTCCTGCATCATCATCATCATCATCATCATCATCATCAGACCTTGTGTCCTGCATCATCATCATTAGACCTTGTGTCCTGCATCATCATCATCAGACCTTGTGTCCTGCATCATCATCATCATCATCATCATTAGACCTTGTGTCCTGCATCATCATCATCAGACCTTGTGTCCTGCATCATCATCATCAGACCTTGTGTCCTGCATCATCATTATCAGCATCATCATCATCATCATCATCATCAGACCTTGTGTCCTGCATCATCATCATCAGACCGTGTGTCCTGCATCATCATCATCATCATCATCATCATTATCATCAGACCTTGTGTCCTGCATCATCATCATCAGACCTTGTGTCCTGCATCATCATCATCAGACCTTGTGTCCTGCATCATCATCATCATCATCATCATCATCAGACCTTGTGTCCTGCATCATCATCATCAGACCTTGTGTCCTGCATCATCATCATCATCATCATCATCATCATCATCATCAGACCTTGTGTCCTGCATCATCATCATCATCAGCCTTATGTCCCACATCATCATCAGACCTTGTGTCCTGCATTATCATTATCATCAGACCTTGTGTCCTGCATCATCATCATCAGCATCAGACCTTGTGTCCTGCATCATCATCATCATCATCATTATCATCAGACCTTGTGTCCTGCATCATCATCATCAGACCTTGTGTCCTGCATCATCATCATCAGACCTTGTGTCCTGCATCATCATCATCATCATCATCATCATCAGACCTTGTGTCCTGCATCATCATCATTAGACCTTGTGTCCTGCATCATCATCATCAGACCTTGTGTCCTGCATCATCATCATCATCATCATCATTAGACCTTGTGTCCTGCATCATCATCATCAGACCTTGTGTCCTGCATCATCATCATCAGACCTTGTGTCCTGCATCATCATCATCAGCATCATCATCATCATCATCATCATCATCATCAGACCTTGTGTCCTGCATCATCATCATCAGACCTTGTGTCCTGCATCATCATCATCATCATCATTATCATCAGACCTTGTGTCCTGCATCATCATCATCATCATCAGACCTTGTGTCCTGCATCATCATCATCATCAGACCTTGTGTCCTGCATCATCATCATCATCAGACCTTGTGTCCTGCATCATCATCATCATCATCATCATCATCATCATCATCAGACCTTGTGTCCTGCATCATCATCATTAGACCTTGTGTCCTGCATCATCATCATCAGACCTTGTGTCCTGCATCATCATCATCATCATCAGACCTTGTGTCCTGCATCATCATCATTAGACCTTGTGTCCTGCATCATCATCATCAGACCTTGTGTCCTGCATCATCATCATCAGACCTTGTGTCCTGCATCATCATCATCAGCATCATCATCATCATCATCATCATCATCAGACCTTGTGTCCTGCATCATCATCATCAGACCTTGTGTCCTGCATCATCATCATTAGACCTTGTGTCCTGCATCATCATCATCAGACCTTGTGTCCTGCATCATCATCATCAGACCTTGTGTCCTGCATCATCATCATCAGACCTTGTGTCCTGCATCATCATCATCATCATCAGACCTTGTGTCCTGCATCATCATCATCATCAGACCTTGTGTCCTGCATCATCATCATTAGACCTTGTGTCCTGCATCATCATCATCAGACCTTGTGTCCTGCATCATCATCATCAGACCTTGTGTCCTGCATCATCATCATCAGACCTTGTGTCCTGCATCATCATCATCAGACCTTGTGTCCTGCATCATCATCATTAGACCTTGTGTCCTGCATCATCATCATCAGACCTTGTGTCCTGCATCATCATCATCAGACCTTGTGTCCTTCATCATCATCATCAGACCTTGTGTCCTGCATCATCATCATCAGACCTTGTGTCCTGCATCATCATCATCATCATCAGACCTTGTGTCCTGCATCATCATCATCATCAGACCTTGTGTCCTGCATCATCATCATTAGACCTTGTGTCCTGCATCATCATCATTAGACCTTGTGTCCTGCATCATCATCATCAGACCTTGTGTCCTGCATCATCATCATCATCATCATCATTAGACCTTGTGTCCTGCATCATCATCATCAGACCTTGTGTCCTGCATCATCATCATCAGACCTTGTGTCCTGCATCATCATCATCAGCATCATCATCATCATCATCATCATCATCAGACCTTGTGTCCTGCATCATCATCATCAGACCTTGTGTCCTGCATCATCATCATCATCATCATCATCATCATTATCATCAGACCTTGTGTCCTGCATCATCATCATCATCAGACCTTGTGTCCTGCATCATCATCATCATCAGACCTTGTGTCCTGCATCATCATCATCATCAGACCTTGTGTCCTGCATCATCATCATCATCATCAGACCTTGTGTCCTGCATCATCATCATCATCATCATCATCATCAGACCTTGTGTCCTGCATCATCATCATTAGACCTTGTGTCCTGCATCATCATCATCAGACCTTGTGTCCTGCATCATCATCATCATCATCATCATTAGACCTTGTGTCCTGCATCATCATCATCAGACCTTGTGTCCTGCATCATCATCATCAGACCTTGTGTCCTGCATCATCATCATCAGACCTTGTGTCCTGCATCATCATCATCAGACCTTGTGTCCTGCATCATCAGCATCATCATCATCATCATCATCATCAGACCTTGTGTCCTGCATCATCATCATCAGACCTTGTGTCCTGCATCATCATCATTAGACCTTGTGTCCTGCATCATCATCATCAGACCTTGTGTCCTGCATCATCATCATCAGACCTTGTGTCCTGCATCATCATCATCATCATCAGACCTTGTGTCCTGCATCATCATCATCATCAGACCTTGTGTCCTGCATCATCATCATTAGACCTTGTGTCCTGCATCATCATCATCAGACCTTGTGTCCTGCATCATCATCATCAGACCTTGTGTCCTGCATCATCATCATCAGACCTTGTGTCCTGCATCATCATCATTAGACCTTGTGTCCTGCATCATCATCATCAGACCTTGTGTCCTGCATCATCATCATCAGACCTTGTGTCCTTCATCATCATCATCAGACCTTGTGTCCTGCATCATCATCATCATCATCATCAGACCTTGTGTCCTGCATCATCATCATTAGACCTTGTGTCCTGCATCATCATCACCATCAGACCTTGTGTCCTACATCATCATCATCCAGAGGACCGGTGCTGCTCTGGAGAAGGCTTGGAGGCGGGAGTGAGAAGTTCGAATTAGAGGGGTGTGCAGTCTGGTTTCGTTAGCAGAGCGGAGAGCCCGGGCTGGGTGATGGATGGAGATGAGGGATACAGTATAGGGGGCGCTGCACTGTGGATAAGGGATACAATATAGGGGGCGCTGTGCTGTGGAGGGCTTTGTGGATGAAGGTAATAAGTTTAAATTGTATTCTGTATTTAACGGGCAGCCAGTGCAGTGACCGGCACAGGGCAGAGGCGTCCGAGTAGCGGCTGGACAGGAAGATGAGCCTGGCTGCCGCATTCAGGATGGATTGGAGAGGGTAGAGTCTGCTGCAGGGGGCCGATCAGCAACGAGTTGTAATAATCGAGCCGGGAGTGGATGAGGGCAACAGTGAGCGTTTTCAGCGTGTCTACAGTGAGAAAAGAGCGGATTCTTGTGATGTTCTTGAGGTGCAGCTGACATGTTCGGGCAAGAGATTGGATGTAGGGGGTAAAGGAGAGATCAGAGTCGGATATGACCCCAAGGCAGCGGGCATGCTGGGAGTTATGGTAGCGCCACACACTGAGATGGAGATGTCAGGATGAGGTCGGTTGGTGGAAGGAGGAAACACCAGTAAGTCAGTTTTAGAGAGGTTTAGTTTTAGGTAGAGAGAGGACATGGTGTTAGAGAAGGCGGACAGACAGTCGGTGATGTTTTGGAGGAAAGGTGCAGAGATGTCACGGGAAGAGGTGTATAGCTGGGTGTCATCAGCATACAGGTGGTACTGAAAGCCCAAACTACTGATAGTCTGTCCAATAGGGGCTGTGTAGATAGAGAAAAGGAGGGGGCCGAGGACCGAGCCCTGGGGGACCCCAACAGCAAGGGGAAGAGAAGGAGAGGTAGAGCCAGCAAAGGAGACACTGAAAGAGCGGTTAGATAGGTAGGAGGAGAACCAGGAGAGAGCAGTATCCTTTAGGCCAATGGAGCGAAGCATACTGATGAGGAGTTTGTGGTCAACAGTGTCAAATGCTGCGGAGAGGTCGAGGAGGATCAGTAGGGAGTAGTCACCCCTCGATTTGGCTGATAGTAGGTCGTTTGATACCCTTGTAAGGGCAGTTTCTGTAGAGTGTTGGGGTCGGAAGCCAGACTGTAGGGGGTCGAGGAGAGAGTTCTCTGATAAATAGCTTACAAGGCGGGAGTAAACCAGCCGTTCTAGTAATTTGGAGATGAAGGGGAGGTTTGAGATGGGTCGGTAGTTGGCAGCATCTGTCGCATCCAGAGTCGGCTTCTTTAGCAGTGGGGATATGATGGCGTGTTTGAAAGAAGAGGGAAAGATGCCAGAGGCCAGAGAGAGGTTGAATATAGTGGTGAGATGGGAGATGACCACTGGGGAGAAGGATCGGGGGAGGTGTGAGGGGAGAGGGTCACTAGCGCAGGTGGTGGGACGAGCAGAGGAGAGCAGTCTGGAGACTTCTTCCTCTGTCGCTGGTCTGAGTACAGACAGTGAGCAGGAGCTAGATGCAGTGCTGACAAGACTAGGGTCAGGGCTAGTCTGGGATTGGGAAGTTATTTCTTGACGGATGTCATCAATTTTCTTTTTGAAGTAAGCAGCCAGCTCTTCAGCACTGAGATCCGTCACCGGGGGCTGCGGTTTTGGGCTGAGAAGGGAGTGAAAAGTATCGAAGAGCCGTTTAGGGTTGTGCGATAATGAGGAGACTAGAGAGGTGAAGTAGACTTGTTTGGCGTGGTGGAGGGCGAGGTTGTAGGTTCTGAGCATGAATTTGTAGTGGAGGAAGTCTGCGGACGATTGCGATTTCCTCCACAGCCGTTCAGCACTTCTAGAGCACCACCGGATGAAGCGCGTTTGAGGCGTGAGCCAGGGTTGCCGAGGTCTACATCGAATGGCTCGGGTTCTGGGGGGCGCTGCTTCATCCAGGGCATGTTTGAGAGCGGTGTTGTAGTGAGCAGCAGCCAGGTTGGGGCAGGTGAGGAGAGAGATGGGGGACAGAGAGAACTGTAGGGACTAAGCAAAGTCTTGTGTGTGAATGGCCTCAAAGTTCCTGTAGGTACTGTAGGTAGGTGGGTCTGGAGAGATGGTAGGGAGCGTGACAGAGAAAGAGAGGAAGTTATGATCCGAGAGTGGGAGAGGGGAGTTAGTGAAGTTGGAAGCAGAGCAGAGCCGGAGGAAGACCAGATCCAGAGTATTGCCATCCCTGTGAGTGGGAGAGGCTGTGAGTTGTGAGAGACCAAGGAGGAGGTGAGCGAAAGAAGCTGAGAGGCAGATGGGGAGTTGGGGTCATTAGTGGGGATGTTAGTCTCCTAGGATGAGGGTTGGAATTTCACAGGATAGGAAGTGGGGGAGCCAGGTAGCAAAGTGATCCAAAAACAGGCGAGGAGCACCTGGGGGGCGATAGATAACTGCTACTCGCATGGACAGCGGGCGGAAAAGCCGTAGCATATGTACCTCAAATGATGGAAAGGTGAGTGAGGGTACAGGGGGGATGACCTGGTAGGTGCATTTCGGGGAGAGAAGAGCACCTACTCCTCCGCCACGCCTGTCATCTGGTCTTGGGGTATGGGAGAACTGCAGGCCATTGTAGGACAGTGCAGCAGGGAGGCCATGTCAGACTGCTGGATCCACGTTTCTGTGAGAGCGAGCAGGTTTAAAGATTTAGCAGTAAAAAAGTTGTGGATGGTGGGGAGTTTATTACATGCTGACTGGCAGTTCCAGAGGGCACATTTAAAGGAGTCAGGGGAGGGTATGCATGGGCTAGCAGTTGGGCTTGGGGATTTTATTAGTGAGTCAAGTAGGGGGTGATAGCTAGGAGCAGTGGAGCGTGGGCCAGGATTGGGAGAGATATCCAAAGCAGCTAGTAGCAGCAGGATAGTGAGGGTTAGCATCATCATCATCATCAGACCTTGTGTCCTGCATCATCATCATCATCATCATCATCAGACCTTGTGTCCTGCATCATCATCATCATCATCATCATCAATGATGACCCTTGTGATAGGTGTTGGCCAGCTCATCCCCGCACCTCTGGATTGGCATCACTGCTAATATTTCCTGGTTGGCGCATAGCATGCAGCCGCTGGGTATACAGCCCATGCCCACACTAAGCTCTGTCCCCTCTGGTGCATGATCCAGCCAAGCAGAGGGGGGCGCTGTTAGAGGTGTTGAGGGCACCTGTCTGAGGCCCTTCCCAGCAGGCAGTGCAGGGGGGAGGTGCATTGAGGAAGCCCCACCCCTTCATGATGTCAGGCTGCTAAGCCCCACCCATCCCCCTCTAGAAGCTGCTGGAAGGTTCTGGGGGGGCAGCAGGGGCCTTATAAAGATGTGTGCTGTGACCCAGCTCAGCAGAGCCGCAGACGGGACCGCCAGCCCTGACGGGCCAACGGATGGCACCTGAGGAGAGGGAGGGCGACACCGGGGGCGAGGTGCCACGTACGCGTCACGTCTGCATGTCTGAGGCCGCGCAGACCAAGAGCAAACCGGAGGACACCAAGTACCCGGAACTTGCGTGATGCCAGGGCGGGCAGACGACTCACTGGCACGGTGACTGGTTGTTATCAGAGTTATGATGCCATAGTATGGGTAATCCCAGGGCGGGCAGACGACTCACTGGCACGGTGACTGGTTGTTATCAGAGTTATGGCGCCATAGTATGGGTAATGCCAGGGCGGGCAGACGACTCACTGGCACTGTGACTGGTTATCAGAGTTATGGCGCCATAGTATGGGTAATCCCAGGGCGGGCAGACGACTCACTGGCACTGTGACTGGTTGTTATCAGAGTTATGGCGCCATAGTATGGGTAATCCCAGGGCGGGCAGACGACTCACTGGCACTGTGACTGGTTGTTATCAGAGTTATGGCGCCATAGTATGGGTAATCCCAGGGCGGGCAGACGACTCACTGGCACTGTGACTGGTTGTTATCAGAGTTATGGCGCCATAGTATGGGTAATCCCAGGGCGGGCAGACGACTCACTGGCACCGTGACTGGTTGTTATCAGAGTTATGGCGCCATAGTATGGGTAATGCCAGGGCGGGCAGATGACTCACTGGCACTGTGACTGGTTGTTATCAGAGTTATGGCGCCATAGTATGGGTAATCCCAGGGCGGGCAGATGACTCACTGGCACCGTGACTGGTTGTTATCAGAGTTATAGCGCCATAGTATGGGTAATGCCAGGGCGGGCAGACGACTCACTGGCACTGTGACTGGTTGTTATCAGAGTTATGGCGCCATAGTATGGGTAATGCCAGGGTGGGCAGACGACTCACTGGCACCGTGACTGGTTGTTATCAGAGTTATGGCACCATAGTATGGGTAATGCCAGGGTGGGCAGATGACTCACTGGCACTGTGACTGGTTGTTATCGTAGTTATGGCGCCATAGTATGGGTAATGCCAGGGCGGACAGACGACTCACTGGCACTGTGACTGGTTGTTATCGTAGTTATGGCGCCATAGTATGGGTAATGCCAGGGTGGGCAGATGACTCACTGGCACTGCGACTGGTTATCAGAGTTATGGCGCCATATTATGGGTAATGCCAGGGCGGGCAGATGACTCACTGGCACTGTGACTGGTTGTTATCGTAGTTATGGCGCCATAGTATGGGTAATGCCAGGGCGGGAAGACGACTCACTGGCACGGTGACTGGTTATCGTAGTTATGGCGCCATAGTATGGGTAATGCCAGGGCGGGCAGATGACTCACTGGCACTGTGACTGGTTGTTATCGTAGTTATGGCGCCATAGTATGGGTAATGCCAGGGTGGGCAGACGACTCACTGGCACTGTGACTGGTTTTCAGAGTTATGGCGCCATAGTATGGGTAATGCCAGGGCGGGCAGACGACTCACTGGCACTGTGACTGGTTGTTATCGTAGTTATGGCGCCATAGTATGGGTAATGCCAGGGCGGGCAGAGGACTCACTGGCACGGTGACTGGTTATCGTAGTTATGGCGCCATAGTATGGGTAATGCCAGGGCGGGCAGATGACTCACTGGCACTGTGACTGGTTGTTATCGTAGTTATGGTGCCATAGTATGGGTAATGCCAGGGTGGGCAGATGACTCACTGGCACTGTGACTGGTTGTTATCAGAGTTATAGCGCCATAGTATGGGTAATGCCAGGGCGGGCAGACGACTCACAAGCACTGTGACTGGTTATCAGAGTTATGGCGCCATAGTATGGGTAATGCCAGGGTGGGCAGACGACTCACTGGCACTGTGACTGGTTGTTATCGTAGTTATGGCGCCATAGTATGGGTAATGCCAGGGTGGGCAGATGACTCACTGGCACTGTGACTGGTTATTATCGTAGTTATGATGCCATAGTATGGGTAATGCCAGGGTGGGCAGACGAATCACTGGCACTGTGACTGGTTGTTATCAGAGTTATGGCGCCATAGTATGGGTAATGCCAGGGTGGGCAGATGACTCACTGGCATGGTGACTGGTTATCGTAGTTATGGCGCCACAGTATGGGTAATGCCAGGACTGTGCTCATGATGTTATGTCATTTGTGCCTGCTGACGTGTAATGGTGCAGTAAAGCCACATGTGGTGGAGCGGCGCTGTGGGGCCAACAAGGTGTGTGCCCGCCTCTGGGTATGGGGGACGTTATGATGGGTTGTGTTCTGTATGTAAGACGCTGCTCCTATGGAGCGTTAGAACGCGTGTAGAATTATGGCAGCAGTCAAGGGATGCCGCAAAGGGATATGTGAAAAGAGGTGTGCCTTGCTGCTGCGAAGGAGAAGTGAAGGCAAATGGAAGGCAAAGTGAAAGTGATGTGTCGGCGGGATCGAGCGGTTGACGAGAGGGGCGTCGGTCGCAGTAGACATCTGGAGTGCGCTTGCTTTGAGAGACTTCATGTTGGCTTTCGGACATGTGGAAGACCCTCTGCGGGAGCCTCCATATCTTTACTTGGCTGGTGTTAGCTAAAGCTGATTTTTGTAAATGAAGTGTGCCGCCTCCGTCTGTCATTACTGCACCATCACATGACTGGCCGCGGGCACGTACCACCCACCCGGGACACTCGGACCCCTGGATTTGTGATGACGGTTGAGATGCTTGAGATGCAGCCATGGAGGCCAAGTGGTGAACAGACGAAGGGAGAGAGGAATCCAATGCAGCACTTTGCTTGGTGGCAGCAAGCAGTCCAATGATCATGGGGTTTCATAAGAGTCTCTCACATAAAGGCCGCAGTCTTTTCAGTTGCTTATACAGGATGGCGGTCACTTATAGCAATTCAGCTGTCCGAATAGTCACCTCAGTGCTACTTTTACCCATTTTAAGTGTCACTGACCCACCTCCCTACGGAGTCTGGCTATCACAACCCCATCCTGTATGTCCATCTCATCAGGCCTTTGCACTAGACAGGATTCTCACTCTAGATCCCAACAAGGAAA
The DNA here is from genome assembly GCA_035609135.1 of Eleutherodactylus coqui. NCBI lineage: Eukaryota > Metazoa > Chordata > Amphibia > Anura > Eleutherodactylidae > Eleutherodactylus > Eleutherodactylus coqui. Next base: position 1,956,064 of record CM069409.1, read on the forward strand.
AATCACATTGGCAGACAACTAAACCTCCTGGGAGGCAGCAATGGCACTGCCTCCATGGGCAGATACTTGCTTTACTTACTGTTGCTGCACTGACCCACTACTGGCACTCCTCAGCAGTAGCGGTTCTGGTGCTAGGTTTGGAGCCGCTGGTCTAGTAGCCATGCAGGTCCAGAGAGTAGTCAGAGGAGAGCCAGGAGTCGGCAACAGGTGGTCTCTTGTTGTGGTACAAAGGAGGAGGTGGTACCATTGTCAGGAGGAAAGCCAGAGGTCAGTATTGATAGGTTTAAGTTTGGTTTGCAGAGGAGTAGGCAGGAGAGGAGCTAGACTAAGTGTGCAGCACAATAATCACACACTGGAAGAGAGACAGGGCCAGGTTTATATAGTGTCTCTGATTAGGAGCAGGGCGGAGCCAAGACAGGGAGCTGGCCAAGGATATGGGAACCCGGCTAAGGTCCAGCCAGATGGATGGCTCAGTGAAGAGAGCTGCCGACTGGAGAGCAGGAGGTCCCAGGTCCAGTCCCTGACAGTATTCCCCTCCTTTCAGGATGGCTTCTGGACATCCCACATGCTGTTCTTCCTGGATATGTCCCGTGGACCTGCCTCAGGACACACACATTTTGGTCTGGCTCCCAGGGGTCCTCCTCTGGCCCGTATCCCTGCCACTGTACAAGATATTGTAACCTTCCTCTATGTAGTCTGGCATTGAGAATCTTCTCCACAACTAATTCCTCTTGACCTTTACAGGAGGGGGAGGCGGTTGCGGTTTTCCAGTGAAGATATTTTCCTGAAATGGTTTCAATTGGGAAGAATCTGGTTCAAGATTGGTGAATCCTCAGGCTGCCCCGCAGCTTCAACAGGAATGCCGCCTGGCTGACCCTTGCTAAGATTGGAGAGGGTCTAATCAATCTTTGTTCACCTTTGGGAGAGGGTACGTGGGCCTTCAGATTTTTGGTAGACAACCACACCTTTTCTCCAACCCAGAAGATAGGGGGCGCTTGGTGGTGTCTGTCTGCCGCCTTCTTGCAGGCATTCTGGGTTTCCCATAAGGCTTCCTTCAATTTAGTTTAGGCTCATTCCCATGGAGGGATTTGCGCGGTGTTATCCCGCAGCTCTTGGCTTTCTGCATTTCAATGTTCACGCTGCAGAGTTCCACTGAGAAATTGTGCAGTATAAAAGAAAGCGCGGCGCGCTCTGATTGTCACGGGAAACGCGCGTCCGGCGGCCATTATAGTCAATGAAAGCCATCCGTCACGCGATACGTCTACTGTGAGCACAGCGGACGTATCGTGTGATGACACAGCACCACCAGCCGCATCATCGCCCACTGCAGACGCATCATGCACTGTACTGCGCATGCGTGCCGCCTCACCAGACGGGACTCACACGGTGGATCCGGAGAGGTGAGTATGGGGTCCTTGGGAGTGCTGCGATATTCCACTGGCAGAGTCCGACACAGCGATGGCCCTGGGGCCTTAGTCTGTGATTGAAAGGTGCGACACAAGTGTTTATAGGAAGGCCAGGAATGTATACCGTAGTTGGCATAGGACGGGCGCTGAGTGGTTGAACTGTGGGAGTTGTCGTAAATACCGCTGTTGATAAATAGTCCAACCAGTCATCATGGAAATGAGAAATGAAGCAGCGAAGACTCTGCTCCACAGTCTGGTTTGTTCTCTCAGTCTGGCTGTTAGACTGAGGATGAAAGGCATGTAAGAGATTCACGCTAGTTCCCAGGGCTGTGCAAAAGGGTTTCCAGAATTTTGATGTGAACTGTATCCCTCTGCCCAAGAACACATCGTCAGGAATTCCATGTAGTCTGAAACCTTCCTGGAAGGTCATCTCCGTGGTGTGCTCACCGGTGGGAATTCCTTTGATGGGGGTGAAGTGAGCCATCTTTGTAAGTCAGTCCATGACAACAAGAATGCTAGTCGTTCCTTTTGAGAGGGGTAGATCCACAATCAAGTCCATAGATAAAATCCTCCTGGCCTGGATGGAACTGGAAGAGGTTGTAGAAAACCCAGAGGGTGAGCCCATGGCATCTTGTTTCAAGCACATGATTGCAAAATGTGACATACCTCTTCACATCCCTCCTGCAGTTGGACTACCAGAAGGAACAAAGCAAGAGTTCCAAAGTTTTCGTGACCCCCAAGGTGACCGGCAAGCTTGGAATCATGGACCAGTTTAAGGACTTTGAGTTGACCAACCTCGGGAACATATAGTTGGTCTTTTTGCATCTGTGGGCTATTCTTAAAAATAAGCTCCATATCGTTAGAGGGACGACTCAGGAAAAGATCATTTTCGTATCCTTCTTTGAACTTTACTAGTAGGCTTTCTAAGTGCAAAATGCCCCCAAAATTTCCTGGGGACAGAATAGTGCAGTCCATGTTTGATTCCCTTTCTGGCTCCGAAAAAATCCCGGGCAAGGCGTCCATCTTGCCATTTCTGGAACCGGGTCGATAGGAAACAAAGTTGAACCTGAAGAAAAGCAGGGCCCATCGTGTTTGTCTTGCCAATAATCTCTTCGCTGTATGGAGAAATTCTAAGTTCTTATAGTTAGTAAGGACTGTTACTGGGTGATGGGCTCCTTCCAGGACATGTCTCCATTTGGTGAAAGTGACCTTGATGGCCAGAAGCTCTTTGGTCCCGATATCATAGTTCTTCTCTGCAGGTGATTAGTTGTAGGACAGAAATGCACAAAGATATAGTTGCATCCCCTCACTGACTCGTGGTGAAGGATAGCCCCTACTGCGGAGCTAGAGGCATCTACCCCAACAATAAAAGGCAATTCTGGTCTTGGCTGGACCAGCACTGGTGGCGAAGTGAAAAGAGTTTTCAGTTTTTCTAAGGAGACTTGTGCCTCCAACTTTCTTTGTGAGGGAGGGGATCAGAAAGATGATCTTCGAGAAGTTCTTAAATCTTCCGTAGAAATTCGCTAATCTGATAAGGTGCTGTATATCCTTTACATTTATTAGAATGGGCCAATCACTGATGGCTTTGATCTTGCTGGGGTCCATACTTAGGTCATCTGTAGAGATAATGTATCCCAGGAATTGCATCCGGGTTTGTTTAAATTCACACTTCTCTAGTTTGATGTAGAGTTGATTCTTTTGGAGTCGTTCCAAGACCACTCGACCGTGACTTCCATGTTTCTCCTAATCAGAGAAGATGGGATGTCGTCGAGATACATCACCACGAATTGGTCCAACAGGTCTCGAAATACGTCATTAATGGCATTACCAGGTATTTGAAATGACCATACCTTGTTCTAAAAGCAGTCTTCCCCTCATCCCCTGGGTGATTCTGCACAAGGTTATAAGCCTCTCTTAGATCTAGTTTAGTGATGATCTGAGCAGAGCAGAGTCTTTCTAGCAATTCTGGAATCAAGGGGAGGTTGGGTGGGGGTGGGGGGGGGGGAAGCGATTTTTTTTTTTTCTAATAGTAACCTTATTTAACTCCCTATAGTCAATGCATGATCGCAGGGTTGAGTCACTCTCTTCCACGAAGAATATAGGCGCCCCAGCCAGGGAAGATGCAGGTCACATGAATCTATAAAGTTTCCTCCCACTCTTGAATCCAACATGGCTGAGCACTGTATCTTCTGACTTCCTGTTAAGATCTCTATGGGGAGGACACAATAGTAGTGTGGGGGAAGGGTTTTCACACTGTCTTGAACTACAGGTGCCAAGGTGCGTTTGGCGGCATCCCCTTGTTTTGCAATGGCTGGATTGGTTGTGGCTTTGATGTTGGTTGGGGCAAGAGTCCTCTGAAACTTATTTGGACAGTTTAAGGCATACTGTCCTGAGCTTCCTCAATAAATGCACAGATTTTACGCACGGCACCTTTCTTTTTCAGTGGTGGAAAGCGGTTTGCGGATGACATAAACCAGCATTGGTTCAGGTGTGGCTACAGTCCTTGGCTGGGGATTGAACATGTATTGACTGAAGGATTAACGGGTGCTGGTGCCCAAACCCCGCAGTCTCTCCTTTTGCTCCTCAAAAAGTCTCTGGCCAATTTGGATACATAGCAGGATAAAATCTTCCATGTTCCCACGAGTCTCCACTCTGGCAAGTTCATCCTTTACGCACTCAGATATTCCCTGAGGAAATTGGTTCTGTTGTGCAGCTGGGTTCTGTGTATTCTGCAACGGACCATCGCCCTTGTCGTAGGTTATGTAACCACCTTTCGGCATGACCCATGGCTATCGAGGAGATTACTGTTCTCTACAAATGGCGAGGCCCAGGCAAGCGCCTCATCAGGGAGGAGGTAGATGAAGAAGACCTTCTTCCTGTCACAGGTAAAGAAGGTAGGCTGCATCTGAAAATGGATTTGGCACTGGTTGAAGAAACCTCGATACTAATGACGATCCCCACTGAACTTTGCTGGCAGTGGTGTGCGGACATCTGAGCCTGAATGACGCAAATCCAGAAGTTGTTTTTGTAAGGCAATTATCTCCTTCTGTTGATCCAGCACCAGTGTCTGTAATCCAGAAAACCTTTCTTGGTAGGGGGCACAAAATTCTTGGAGCTCTGTCACTTGTTTTCACAGCGTGGTCACTACGGACTCCATTTTGGGTGGGATTATTTTGTAGTGGTTCTGGTGCTTGGTTTGGAGCCGCGGGTGTAGTAGCCATGCAGGTCCATAGAGTAGTGAGAAGGAGAGCCAGGAGTCAGCAACAGGTAGTCTTAAGTCACAGTACAAAGGAGGAGGTGGGTATCATTGTCAGGAGGAAAGCCAGAGGTCAGTATCGGTAGGTTGCAATTAGGTTTGCAGAGGAGCAGGCAGGAGAGGAGATTGACTAAGGCTGTGCAGCACAATAATCATGCACTGGAGGAGAGATGGGGCCAGATTTATCTTGGGTATCTAATTAGGAGCAGGGCGGAGCCAAGACAGGGAAATGGATCAGGAATACGGAAACTAAGCTAAGTCCCAGCAAAGAAGCTGTCCAAGGGCTGGATGTCTCAGCGCACATGTTAACAACTGTATTTGTGAATCTCTGCCTTGCTTTAGAAATTGGGAATCCTAGTGTTGTCAGTCAGCTCCTCTGTATAACCTCTGCTTGGCAGCTATCTATGCCAGAGGAGGGGGTTGAGCTAGAACATGCCAGAAGAGGTGATAAAACACCCAGTCTTGTTTGGATAGTGAGTGCAGTAGCATAGAGATCAGTCTATCTGCCCCCGCTACTCACATGCAGCGTACAGCACCCAAAGCTGCAGGTTGTTGCTAAGTCGGAAAGTAGCCTGAGCCTGTATGTGGAGATCAGCAGGACTAAAGTTCACTTGGACTGAAATCAGAAGTGAACCCCAAGACTTGGATAAGGTGCAAATTGTATTGTGAGGGGATACAGTCTAGTGGAACCCTTCACAACCCCAAATCGAGTACTATAAAGTAAGCCGCTGGCATATGTATCTAGTTTTGGACAGAGACATCCGGGGTGTCTGGATGCTGCATAGCCGGCTTCTAATACTAGCCACAACCGCAGCACTAAACTGACAGGACCTTGGATTAAACTAAGTCCAACCCTCTAATGCCTTCCATATGGCGCTTCTGTCCAACGTCTCCTTTACTCTATGCTGGATTCATGCTATGTACCTCCAATTGACTAACATGTTACCTTCAGCAATATAGCGCTTGGTTGTTCCTGTCCTCTGCCATATTGCTGCTACTCCACCATCCATGTGGCATCCTCAGCACTTATGCACCGGGTCACAGCATGGGAACACATTTGTGTAGAAGCAGGACCAGAGGCATAACTCATATAGAGGCCACAGAACAAGGTCCCACAAGGTGGTCGTCACTTGCAGAAGACTCAGCTGCCAGGATACTCAACGGTCTCTTCGGTCGCTGCTGGTTCAACTTCTTCCACCCTCTCCACTCGTCGGGTCATTCACAGAGTTAGGGACAATCACACCTGCTCCACCCTCATACTTGAGTTGGGAGCTGACTACTGCACCCCTTGCCGGCAGCTGCCTTCGGGCACTTCCTCTGTGAACAGACCCTTGGCACCGCTGATCTTTGCCTCATTAAGCAGGTCAACGACAACGCTAACCTGTCGGGAACTCGTGTTATCCAAGGCTCTAATCCCTGCCGTCTGCGGCGGCGCCCAATGTCGCCTATACTCTCCACCGCAGATACATGACCTTCAGCATAGGCTATTAACCGTCCTGCATCCACTGGCTCCACATACGCTGCCGCTGATCTCCATCCACACGCTGACTGCTATATTTAGTCGTGTTTTTATAGGCGCGGACAGCGTTTAGCGACATTTCTAAATTCCCTGCCAATAATACAGATATAGATCAGGAGGAACGCTTCTCATAGATGGCGGGATGGGAACAAGTCCACCCAGGAATCCAGTCCCGGGAGTCTCCAGACGTCCCTCCAACATCCGCAGTACCACAAACCTTCACATGGGGTCCCCTAATAATCGGAGGCCCCATCATCATGTGCTTCCACTGTCACTTCTCACTGTTTCCGTCGTCCTTCTGCTGCATGTCTGGGAAATTTACAGTTGGGTCGTCAATCTTGCAAAATCCTTGGGGTCCGAGAAAGACTTTCGGCTGCTGGTCTCCCCTTATCAAAGAATGTACAATGCTGAGTACTACGTGGCAATATATATCTGTGGCAAAGCTGGTGGAGGCACTGTGTACATACATCATCTATCCTATACTAATCCTGCCTTACATGCTGTATTATACTCCAGAGCTGCACTCACTATTCTGCTGGTGGAGTCACTGTGTACATACATCATCTATCCTATACTAATCCTGCCTTACATGCTGTATTATACTCCAGAGCTGCACTCGCTATTCTGCTGGTGGAGTCACTGTGTACATACATTACTTATCCTGTACTGATCCTGAGTTACATCCTGTATTATACTCCAGAGCTGCACTCACTATTCTGCTGGTGGAGTCAGTGTGCACATACATTACTTATCCTGTACTGACCCTGAGTTACATCCTGTATTATACCCCAGAGCTGCACTCACTATTCTGCTGGTGGTGTCACTGTGTACATGCATTACTTATCCTGTACTGATCCTGAGTTACATCCTGTATTATACTCCAGAGCTGCACTCACTATTCTGCTGGTGGAGTCACTGTGTACATACATTACTTATCCTGCACTGTATTATACTCCAGAGCTGCACTCACTATTCTGCTGCTGGTGGAGTCACTGTATACATACATTACTTATCCTGTACTGATCCTGAGTTGCATCCTGTATTATACCCCAGAGCTGCACTCACTATTCTGCTGCTGGAGTCACTGTGTACATACATTACTTATCCTGTACTGATGCTGAGTTACATCCTGTATTATACTCCAGAGCTGCACTCACTATTCTGCTGATGGAGTCACTGTGTACATACATTACTTATCCTGTACTGATCCTGAGTTACATCCTGTATTATACTCCAGAGCTGCACTCACTATTCTGCTGGTGGAGTCACTGTGTACATACACTACTTATCCTGTACTGCTCCTGAGTTACATCCTGTATTATACCCCAGAGCTGCACTCACTATTCTGCTGGTGGAGTCACTGTGTACATACATTACTTATCCTGTACTGATCCTGAGTTACATCCTGTATTATACTCCAGAGCTGCACTCACTATTCTGCTGGTGGTGGAGTCACTGTGTACATACATCGCTTATCCTGTACTGATCCTGAGTTACATCCTGTATTATACTCCAGAGCTGCACTCACTATTCTGCTGCTGGTGGAGTCACCGTGTACATACAATACTTATCCTGTACTGCTCCTGAGTTACATTCTGTATGGTGGTATTATCAATGTATAGCAGTATCATCAGTCACAGTATAGCAGTACTATCAGTGTATAGCGGTCACTGTATGGCAGTATTATCAGTCAATGTGTGGCGGTACTATCAGTGTGTGGCGGTATTATCAGTCATTGTATAGCGGTATTATCAGTCACTGTGTGGCGGTACTATCAGTGTGTGGCAGTATTATCAATCAATGTGTGGCGGTATTATCAGTCATTGTATAGCGGTATTATCAGTCACTGTGTGGCGGTACTAACAGTGTGTGGCAGTATTATCAGTCACTGTGTGGCGGTACTAACAGTGTGTGGCAGTATTATCAGTCATCTTTATTTGTATAGCGCCAACATATTGCACAGAGCTTACATAGACAAAAATGCAAAAACCCTGGTTACATAGTAATCAGCTGATGGATACAATAGGGGTGAGGGTCCTGCTCCAACCAGCTTACATACTACAAGTATTGGGGGGTACAGAAGGTAAAGTTGTGGAGATGGCGGGGTGAAGAGTGAGGGATGCTATACACACAGGCAATGATCAGACTTGAGCCATGTAGTGGCTGAATCGGTATGACGGCAGGGGGCGCTGATGGTGGCTAGCAGGAATTGCAGTCAGTAGGTCAGGGAGCATGTTATCATGTGGTGTACAGAGGGGTTTGGTTTAGGGGATATGGTATGCCTCCCTGAAGAGGGGCACTTTTAGAGCACGCCTGAAGTTTAGTGTGTCAGGGATTGCCCGGATATTTTGGGGTAGCGTGTTCCAGAGGACCGGTGCTGCTCTTGAGAAGTCTTGGAGGCGGGAATGAGAGGTTCAGGTTAAAGGGGCGCTCAGTCTAATTTCGTTAGCATAGCGGAGGGCGCTGTTACAGTACTAGTGGGCTGCATAGGTACACACGGCGCGGGGCTCCCTGACTTTCGTCCACGCCAATGTCCCTTCCGGCACGGTGGAAAAAGCCCTCTTAAGTTGCTCAAGCGCTTCTAAAGCTTCTGGAGACCACGACGTCACGTCCGCTTCTTTTTTCGTGGGATCAGTCAGCGGTTGTGCAATCACTGAAAAATGTCTGATAAATTTTCTGTAAAAGTTAGCAAACCCAAGAAAGCGCTTTTGTGTGATTGCCGCAACCTTGTCTGACTTAATATAAACATCAGTTGGAGTAACGATATACCCAAGGAATGACTCGTTTGACCCCAAATGAGCACTTCCCCAATTTAACATACAATTGGTACTACCGTAGCCGCTCTAACGCTAAACGGAGATGTCTGACATGCGTGTCCCAATCCGACGAGTACACCAAAATGTCGTCCAAATAGACAACCATAAAAAGCCGTAGGTAATCGTGGAAGACCGTGTTCATAAACCCCTGAAAAACCACATAATTTGCAGAACCCGAAGGGCATAACCAGACACTCAAAGTGCCCAAACGGGGTGTTGAACGCGATCTTCCACTCGTCACCAGGCTTAATACGTATAAGATTATAAGCCCCCCGAAGGTCAAGCTTAGAGAACCAGCGTGCTCCCACCACCTGATCCAGCAGATCCGAGATCAGAGGGAGCGAGCACTGACTCTTTATGGTGATCTTGTTTAAAGCCCGATAGTCGACACAAGGCAGCAAAGACCCATCTGTCTTTTCAACAAAAACTAGGCCTACTCCAGCTGGTGACTTTGATGGTCTGATATGTTCCTTGGCTAAAGCCTCTGAAATACAGGATTTAAGAGCCTCATGCTCCCGACCCGTCAGATTAAATATGGCCCACTTAGGGATGGGACTATCCGGGACAAGATCAATCCTACAATCCCATTCGCGGTGTGGGGGTAATACCTCAGAAAGCTTCTTAGAGAACAAATCTTGGAAATCCCATGAATAGTCTGGAATACTAATAGTATCGGTGGAGCACAATGTAACCGGCACTAGATGATCCTGAGAGGACCCTCCCCACCGAACTAGCTCCAGAGTAGTCCAATCGAACTGAGGATTGTGCATCCTTAGCCATGGCTGCCCCAGAACAATATTCACAGACATCTTCTCCATGACCAGAAATGAAATAACCTCTGAATGTAATGCGCCCACCATGAACCGAAGTTCTGGTGTCCTCCAACACACTACCCCTGAGGACAGAGGGATAGCATCGATATTGGTAAAGGGGATTGGCAAACCTAATGCGGTAAAACTTGACAACAGTGGTCTTACGAACTTCAAATGGATAAGGTTCGCGGCCGACCCAGAATCTAGAAATGCCTGTCCCACCCTGTGAAAAGCCTTGTAAGACACACTACGAGGCACCAGTAATTTAGGGAGTACCTGACCTTCTAGATGACCCTCCCGATAGTCACCTAGGAGCTGAAGTTTTGCTGCTGCTTCGGTATCTGCCTTTCCTGGCAGGATGCCATGCGATGACCAGCCTTGCCATGTCCACTTCCATACCATCATCTCCGGAAGTTGACAATGGGGTACAGGCTGTAGAAGTCGCCAGAGACTTAACACCATGTTCTTGACGGGCCTCTAGCTTAGCATCCCTTCTAGACCTGAGTCTATGATCAGCTCTGACTGCCAATTCCATAGCCTGATTCAAGGTACATGATGACGGATGGGGCAGCAATAGATCTTTTACTGCGTCAGACAGGCCTACCAAAAACAAATCTCTGAGCGCACAGTCGTTCCATGCAGATTTATCTGAATACTGCCTGAAACTAGAGCAATATTCTTCTGCCAACTGGCATCCCTGGCGTAGAACCAACAACTTACTGACTGCATAACCCGCACGATCGGGTTCATCAAAAATATTCCCGAGCTCAATGAAAAACAGAGTCTACCGACTGCAGACAAGCGGAATCAGCCGGTAAAGGATAGGCCCATGACTTAGGCCCTTCTCTGAGCAACAACATAACAATCCCGACCCGTTGGGACTCAGACCCAGAGGACCGAGGCCGCAAGCGGCAAAACAACTTACGAGCCTCCCGGAAGACAAATAATTTTTCCAATCCCCCCCCAAAACACCTCGGGTAATGGGCATTTAGGTTCTGGTACTGGATCAATGGCCACAACCAACCACTGCTCATGATGGCTGAGACGCCCCGACAGGTCCTGAACCATCCTGCCCAGGTCACGAATGTGACCGGTAATCGCATTGTAGGACTCCATTCACACAGTGAATCCTACCCAAAACAAAATGCAGGAAATTGTTTTTTGGGCCAGTTATTATGTTACAGTACTAGTGGGGTGCATAGGTAGACACAGCGCGGGGCTCCCTGACTCTAACCCACGCCAATGTCTCTTCCCGGAGATAGCCCTGAAGGTGGACACGTCCAGGCCGCCAACTCTGACCCTACGCTACCTAGTGGCAGGACAGGAAGGAACCGCTGTACCTGTGCAGGTGACTACTCACTAGTACTGACAGGCTAGGCAGATGGATTAACCAACAGACACAAAACCACAGAGCTGGTTTGGGATAGGGTAACTTCCACACAGAGGACGGAACCAATAACTGGCGACTGCTATCAGCAGCTGCCAGACTATATTCAGGAGTCTCCACCCTTAGGGTGACTACCCAATAGCGTTTTTTATTTTTCTGCAGCGAATTTGCTCCTATTTTTTTCTTCCAATTGTCAGTGGGACTTCCTAATGTTAAAACCGCATCGCGACGCAACGCAACTTTGCGTTTTTAACATTAGAAAGTCCCATTGACAATTGGAAGGAAAAATAGGAGCAAATTCGCAGCAGAAAAAAAACGCTAGTGGGTGGTCACCCTTAGGGCGGAGACCAATCAAGCCAGTGGACTGGAGCTCCCAGCCAGCCACTATAACTCACAGAGATAGAGCATGCGTGCGTTTCACAGCAGACGCGCGTGCCACATGCTGCGCACGCACACCGAAGCACAGCACTACCGCTCGCCGACCCGAACGCGGGCACAACGTCATCCCAGGACACCGTGCTGAACCGCGCCCCTGCCGCCCAGGGTCCCTGATCAGCCTCATGGCAACAGGCGCGGGCTGGGTGGTGGATTGAGATGAGGGATACAATGTAGGGCGGTGCAATGCTGTGGAGAGCTTTATGGATGAGCGATACAATGTAGGGCAGCGTGGTGCTGTGAATGAGGGATACAATGTAGGGCGGTGCAGTGCTATGGATGAGGGATACAATGCAGGGCGGTGCTGTGGATGAGGGATACAATGTAGGGCGGTGCTGTGGATGAGGGATACAATGTAGGGCAGTGCAGTGCTGTGGATGAGGGATGCAATGCAGGGCGGTGTTGTGGATGAGGGATACAATGTAGGGCAGTGCTGTGGATGAGGGATACAATGTAGGGCAGTGCGGTGCTGTGAATGAGGGATACAATGTAGGGCGGTGCAGTGCTATGGATGAGGGATACAATGCAGGGCGGTGCTGTGGATGAGGGATACAATGTAGGGCGGTGCTGTGGATGAGGGATACAATGTAGGGCAGTGCAGTGCTGTGGATGAGGGATGCAATGCAGGGCGGTGTTGTGGATGAGGGATACAATGTAGGGCAGTGCTGTGGATGAGGGATACAATGTAGGGCGGCGCGGTGCTGTGGATGAGGGATACAATGTAGGGCGGCGCAGTGCTGTGGATGAGGGAAACAATGTAGGCGGCACGGTGCTCTGGATGAGGGATACAATGTAGGGCGGCCGGGTGCTGTGGATGAGGGATACAATGTAGGGCGGTGCTGTGGATGAGGGATACAATGTAGGGCGGTGCGGTGCTGTGGATGAGGGATACAATGTAGGGTGGTGCTGTGGATGAGGGATACAATGTAGCGGCATGGTGCTGGGGATGAGGGATACAATGTAGGGCGGCGCGGTGCTGTGTATGAGGGATACAATGTAGGGCGGTGCTGTGGATGAGGGATACAATGTAGGGTGGTGCTGTGGATGAGGGATACAATGTAGGGCGGTGCTGTGGATGAGGGATACAATGCAGGGTGGCGCGGTGCTGTGGATGAGGGATACAATGTAGGGTGGTGCTGTGGATGAGGGATACAATGTAGCGGCATGGTGCTGGGGATGAGGGATACAATGTAGGGCGGCGCGGTGCTGTGTATGAGGGATACAATGTAGGGCGGTGCTGTGGATGAGGGATACAATGTAGGGCGGCATGGTGCGGTGGATGAGGGATACAATGTAGGGCGGTGCGGTGCTATGGATGAGGGATACAATGTAGGGCGGTGCGGTGCTATGGATGAGGGATACAATGTAGGGCGGTGCGGTGCTATGGATGAGGCATACAATGTAGGGCGGCACGGTGCTGTGGATGAGGGATACAATATAGGGGGGCGCGGCGCTGTGGATGAGGGATACAATGTAGGGCGGCGCGGTGCTGTGGATGAAGGATACAATGTAGGGCGGCGCGGTGCTGTGGATGAGGGATACAATGTAGGGCGGCGCGGTGCTGTGGATGAAGGATACAATGTAGGGCGGCGCGGTGCTGTGGATGAGGGATACAATGCAGGGTGGCGCGGTGCTGTGAAGGGCTTTATGGATGAGGGTGGTGAGTGTGAATTGTATTCTGTATATGACGGGCAGCCAGTGCAGTGACCGCACAGGACAGAGGCATGCGAGTAGGGGCCAAACAGGAAGATGAGCCTGGCCGCCGCATTCAGAATGGATTGGAAGGGGTAGAGTGTCATGCAGGGGGCCGATCAGCAGCGAGTTGTAATAATCGAGCTGGGAGCGGTTGAGGGCAGCAGTGAGTGTTTTTAGCGCGTCCGCGGTGAGAAAGGGGCGGATTCTTGAGATGTTCTTGAGGTGCAGCTGACATGTTTGGGCGAGAGATTGGATGTAGGGGGTAAAGAAGAGATCGGAGTCGCATATGACCCCAAGGCAGCGGGCATGCTGTGAGTTATGGTGCCACACACTGAGATGGAGATGTCAGGATGAGGTCGGTTAGTGGAGGGTGGAAACACCAGCAGGTCAGTTTTAGAGAGGTTTAGTTTTAGGTAGAGAGAGGACATGGTGTTAGAGACAGCGGACAGTCGGTGGCGCTCTGGAGGACCGGCGCTGTGATGTCACAGGAGGAGGTGTATAACGGTGTAGTCAGCGTAGAGGTGGTACTGAAAACCAAAACTACTGATGGTCTGTCCAATGGGGGCTGTGTAGATGAAGAAGAGGAGGGGGGCCGAAGACCGAGCCCTGGGGACCACAACAGCAAGGGGCAGAGGAGAAGGCCGAGGACCTAGCTATGGGGGACTCCAACAGCAAGGGGAAGAGGAGGGGGACGAGGACCAAACCCTGGGGGACCACGACAGCAAAGGGAAGAGGAGAAGAGGGGGCCAAGGACTTAATCCTGGGGGACCTCAACAGCAAGGGGAAAAGGAGAGAAGTGGGCCGAGGACCAAGCCCTGGGAGACTCCAACAGCAAGGTGAAGAGAAGGGGAGGGGGCTGAGGACCAAGCTCTGGGGGACCCCAACAGCAAGAAGAAAAGGAGTGTAGATAGAGCCAGCAAAGCAGACACTGAAGGAGCGATCAGATAGGTAGGAGGAGAACCAGAAGAGAGCAGTGTCCTTTAGGCAGATGGAACGAAGCATACTAAAGGAGGAGTTTGTGGTCAACAGTGTTGAATGCTGCGGAGAGGTCAAGGAGGATCAGTAGGGAGTAATCACCCCTCGATTTGGCTGTCAGGAGGTAGTTTGACATCCTTGTAAGGGCAGTTTCTGTCAAGTGTAGGGGTCGGAAGCCAGACTGTAGGGGGTCGAGTAAACCAGGCGTTCTAGTAGTTTGGAGATGAAGGTGAGATTAGAGATGGGTCGGTAGTTGGCAGCATCAGTTGTGTCAACAGTTGGCTTCTTTAGTAGTGGGGATACGATGGAGTGTTTCAAAGAAGAGGGAAAGATGCCAGAGGTCAGAGAGAGGTTGAATATAGTGGTGAGATGGGAGATGACCACGGGGGAGAGGGACCGGAGGAGATGTGAGAGGAGCGGAGCTAGGGGCGAAGGGAGAGGGAGCAGAGCTAGGGGAGAGGGAGCCGGAGCAGGGAGAGGGAGTGGAGCTAGGGGCGAGGGGAGAGGGAGCGCAGCTAGGGGAGAGGGAGCATTACTACAAGACCGCGCCGCCCCACATTGTATCCCTCATCCACAGCAACATCCTACATTGTATCCCTCATCCACAGCACCGCCCTACATTGTATCCCTCATCCACAGCACCGCCCTACATTGTATCCCTCATCCACAGCGCAGTGCCACCCTACATTGTATCCCTCATCCACAGCGCAGTGCCACCCTACATTGTATCCCTTATCCACACCACCATGCTGTGCTACATTGCATCCCTTATCCACAGCACCGCGCCGCCCTACATTGTATCCCATGTCCATAGCAACACGCCACCCTACATTGTATCCCTCATCCACAGCACCGTGCCACCCTACATTGTATCCCTCATCCACAGCACTGCGCCGCCCTACATTTTATGTCTCATCCACAGCCCAGTACTGCCCTACATTGAACCCCTAATCCATGACACAGTGCCACGTCGCCCTACCCTGTATCCCTCATTCACAGCTCCACGCTGCCCTATATTGTACCCCTCATCCACACCACTGCATCGCCCTACATTGTATCCCTCATCCACAGCGCCGCCCCACATTGTATCCCTCATCCACAGCGCCGCCCTACATTGTACCCCTCATCCACAGCGCACTGCTGCCCTACATTTTATCACTTATTCACAGCGCCTCGCCGCCCTACGTTGTATCCCTCATCCACAGCAATGCGCCGCCCAACATTTTATCCCTCATCCACGACATTGTACCGCCCTACATTGTATCCCTCATCCACAGCACCACGCCGTCCTACATTGTATCCCTCATCCATAGTACCATCCTACATAGTATCCCTTATCCACAGCACCGCGCCGCCCTACATTATATCCCTCATCCACAGCACCGCGCCGCCCTACATTGTATCCCTCATCCACAGCACCGCGCCGCCCTACATTGTATCCCTCATCCACAGCACCGCGCCGCCCTACATTGTATCCCTCATCCACAGCAACACGCCACCCTACATTGTGTCCCTCATCCACAGCGCAGTACTGCCCTACATTGTACCCCCAATCAACGGCACAGCGCTATGCCGCCCTACCCTGTATCCCTCATCCACAGCACCGCGCTGCCCTACATTGTACCCCTCATCCACAGCACTGCCCTACATTGTATCCCTCATCTACAGCACCGCGCCGCCCCACATTGTATCCCTCATCCACAGCGCAGTGGCGCCCGATGTTGTATCCCTTACCCACAGCGCAGTGCCGCCCTACATTGAAACCCTCATCCACAGCACTGCGCCACCCTACATTGTATCCCTCATCCACAGCGCCGCCCTACATTGTACCCCTCATCCACAGCGCACTGCTGCCCTACATTGTATCACTTATTCACAGCGCCGCGCCGCCCTACATTGTATCCCTCATCCACTGCAATGCGCTTCCCAACATTTTATCCCTCATCCACTGCATCGTGCCGCCCTACATTGTATCCCTCATCCACAGCACCGCGCTGTCCTACATTGCATCCCTCATCCCCAGCACCGTCCCGCCCTACATTGTATCCCTCATCCACAATGCAGTGCTGCCCTACATTGTGCCCCCCATCCACAGCGCCGCCCTACATTGTATCCCTCATCCACAGTGCTGCTCCGCCCTCCATTGTATCCCTCATCCACAGCACTGCCCCGCCCTACATTGTATCTGTCATCAACAGTGCAATACTACCCTACATTGTATCCCTAATCCACGGCACAGCGCCATGCCTCCCTACCCTGTATCCCTCATCCACAGCACCGCGCTGCCCTACATTGTACCCCTAATCCACGGCACAGCGCCATGCCGCCCTACCCTGTATCCCTCATCCACAGCACCACGCTGCCCTACATTGTACCCCTAATCTACGGCACAGCGTCATGCCACCCTACCCTGTATTCCTCATCCACAGCACCGCAACGCCCCACATTGCATCCCTCATCCACAGCACTGCCCTATATTGTATCCCTCATCCACAGCACCGCGCCGCCCCACATTGTATCCCTCATCCACAGCACCGCGCCGCCCTACATTGTATCCCTCATCCACACCACCATGCTGTCCTACATTGTATCCCACATCCACAGCGCCGCCCTACATTGTTTCCCTCATCCACAGCAACACGCCACCCTACATTGTATCCCTCATCCACAGCCCACTACTGCCCTACATTGAACCCCTAATCCACGACAGAGTGCCATGCCGCCCTACCCTGTATCCCTCATCCACAGCTCCATGCTGCCCTATATTGTACCCCTCATCCACACCACTGCACCGCCCTACATTGTATCCCTGATTCACAGCGCTATGCTGCCCTACAATGTATTCCTCATCCACAGCACCTGGCCACCCCACATTGCATCCCTTATCCACAGCACCGCCCTACATTGTACCCCTCATCCACAGCACACTGCTGCCCTTCATTGTATCACTTATTCACAGCGCCGCGCCGCCCTACATTATATCCCTCATCCACTGCAATGCGCCGCCCAATATTTTATCCCTCATCCACAACATCGTGCCGCCCTATATTGTATCCCTTATCCACAGCACCACGCCGTCCTACATTGTATCCCTCATCCACAGCACTGCGCCGCCCTACATTGTATCCCTCATCCACAGCAACGCCCTACATTGTATCCCTCATCCACAGCACCATCCTACATAGTATCCCTCATCCACAGCACCACCCTACATTGTATCCCTCATCCACAGCACCATCCTACATAGTATCCCTCATCCACAGCATCGCGCTGTCCCACATTATATCCCTCATACACAGCGCAGTGCCGCCCTACATTGTATCCCTCATCCACACCACCATGCTGTCCTACATTGTATCCCTCATCCACAGCAACACGCCACCCTACATTGTATCCCACATCCACAGCGCCGCCCTACATTGTATCCCTTATCCACAGCATCGCGCCACCCTACATTGTATCCCACATCCACAGCGCCGCCCTACATTTTATCCCTCATCCACTGCATCGTGCCGCCCTACATTGTATCCCTCATCCACAGCACCGCGCTGTCCTACATTGCATCCCTCATCCCCAGCACCTTGCCGTCCGACATTGTATCCCTCATCCACAGCACCATCCTACATAGTATCCCTCATCCACAGCACCGCACTGCCCTACATTGTATAGCTCATCCACAGCACCATCCTACATAGTATCCCTCATCCACAGCATTGCGCTGTCCTACATTATATCCCTCATCCACAGCACTGCACCGCCCTACATTATATCCCTCATCCACAGCACTGCACCGCCCTACATTATATCCCTCATCCACAGCACTGCGCTGCCCTACATTTTATGTCTCATCCACAGCACCGCCCTATATTGTACCCCTCATCCACAGCACTGCCCTACATTATATCCCTCATCCACAGCACCGCGCCGTCCTACATTGTATCCCTCATCCACAGCACCGCCCTACATTGTACCCCTCATCCACAGCGCCGCCCTACATTGTACCCCTCATCCACAGCACACTGCTGCCCTACATTTTATCATTTATTCACAGCGCCGCGCCGACCTACATTGTATCCCTCATCCACTGCAATGTGCCGCCCAACATTTTATCCCTCTTCCGCGGCATCGTGCCGCCCTACATTGTATCCCTCATCCAAAGCACCACGCTGTCCTACATTGTATCCCTCATCCACAGCATTGCGCTGTCCTACACTATATCCACAGCACTGCCCCGCTCTACATTGTATCCCTCATCCACAGCACCGCACTGCCTTACATTGTATCCCTCATCCCTAATCCACGGCACAGCGCCATGCCACCCTACCCTGTATCCCTCATCCACAGCACCGCACTGCCCTACATTGTACCCCTCATCCACAGCACTGCCCTACATTGTATCCCTCATCAACAGCACCGCGCCGCCCTACATTGTATCCCTCATCCACAGCGCAGTGCCGCCCTACATTGTATCCCTCATCCACAGCACCGCGCCGCCCTACATTGTATCCCTTACCCACAGCGCAGTGCCGCCCTACATTGTATCCCTCATCGACAGCAACACGCCTCTCTACATTGTATACTTCATCCACAGCACTGCGCCGACCTACATTTTATGTCTCATCCACAGCCCAGTACTGCCCTACATTGAACCCCTAATCCATGACAGAGTGCCACGTCGCCCTACCCTGTATCCCTCATTCACAGCTCCACGCTGCCGTACATTGTACCCTTCATCCATACCACTGCACCGCCCTACATTGTATCCCTCATCCACAGCGCTATGCTGCCCTACATTGTATCCCTCATCCACAGCGCTATGCCGCCCCACATTGTATCCCTCATCCACAGCACCGCCCTATATTGTACCCCTCATCCACTGCACCGCCCTACATTGTATCCCTCATCCACAGCACTGCGCCGCCCCACATTGTATCCCTCATCCACAGCGCAGTGCCGCCCTATATTGTATCCCTTACCCACAGCGCAGTGCCGCCCTACATTGAAACCCTCATCCACAGCACTGCGCCACCCTACATTGTATCCCTCATCCACAGCGCCGCCCTATATTGTACCCCTCATCCACAGCACCGCGCCGCCCTACATTGTATCCCTCATCCACAGCGCACTGCTGCCCTACATTGTATCCCTCATCTACTGCAATGCGCCGCCCAACATTTTATCCCTCATCCACAGCACCATGTCGTCCTACATTGTATCCCTCATCCACAGCACCATCCTACATAGTATCCCTCATCCACAGCATCACGCTGTCCTACACTATATCCCTCATCCACAGCACTGCCCCGCCCTACATTATATCCCTCATCCACAGCACCTGGCCGCCCCACATTGTATCCAACATCCACAGCGTCACCCTACATTGTACCCCTCATCCACAGCGCTGCCCTACATTGTACCCCTCATCCACAGCGCACTGCTGCTCTACATTGTATCACTTATTCACAGTGCCGCGCCTACCTACATTGTATCCCTCATCCACTGCAATGCGCCGCCCAACATTTTATCCCTCTTCCACAGCATCGTGCCGCCCTATATTGTATCCCTCATCCACAGCACCACGCCGCCCTACATTGTATCCCTCATGCACAGCACCGTCCTACATTGTATCCCTCATGCACAGCACCGTCCTACATTGTATCCCTCATCCACAGCACCGTCCTACATAGTATCCCTCATCCACAGCATTGTGCTGTCCTACACTATATCCCTCATCCACAGCACTGCCCTGCCCTACATTGTATCCCTCATCCACAGCAACATGCCACCCTACATTGTGTCCCTCATCCACAGTGCAGTACTGCCCTACATTGTACCCCTAATCCACGGCACACGCCCTACATTGTATCCCTCACCCACAGCGCCATGCCGCCCTACCCTGTATCCCTCATCCACAGCACCGCGCCGCCCTGCATTGTATCCCTCATCCACAGCACCGCGCCGCCCCACATTGTATCCCTCATCCACAGCACTGCGCCGCCCTAGATTGTATCCCTTACCAACAGCGCAGTGCCACCCTACATTGTATCCCTTACCCACAGCGCAGTGCCGCCCTACATTGTAACCCTCATCCACAGCACTGCGCCACCCTACATTGTACCCCTCATCCACAGCGCCTCCCTACATTGTACCCCTCATCCACAGCTGCCCCACATTGTATCACTTATTCACAGCACCACGCCGCCCTACATTGTATCCCTCATCCACAGCACCGCCCTACATTGTATCCCTCATCCACAGCACCGCCCTACATTGTATCCCTCATCCACAGTGCCGCCCTACATTGTATCCCTCATCCACCGCATCGTGCCGCCCTACATTGTATCCCTCATCCACCGCATCGTGCCGCCCTACATTGTATCCCTCATCCACAGCACCGTGCTGTCCTACATTGCATCCCTCATCCACAGCACCTCGCCGTCCTACATTGCATCCCTCATCCACAGCACCTCGCCGTCCTACATTGCATCCCTCATCCACAGCACCGCACTGCCCTACATTGTATCCCTCATCAACAGCACCGCACCACCCTACATTGCATCCCTCATCCACAGCACCGCACTGCCCTACATTGTATCCCTCATCCACAGCCCAGTACTGCCCTACATTGAACCCCTAATCCATGACAGAGTGCCACGTCGCCCTACCCTGTATCCCTCATTCACAGCTCCACGCTGCCGTACATTGTACCCCTCATCCATACCACTGCACCGCCCTACATTGTATCCCTCATCCACAGCACCTCGCCGCCCCACATTCTATCCTTCATCCACAGCACCGCCCTATATTGTACCCCTCATCCACTGCACCGCCCTACATTCTATCCCTCATCCTCAGCACTGCGCCGCCCTACATTGTATTCCTCATCTCAATCCATCCCCCAGCCCCGACTCTCCGCTCTGCTAACGAAACTAGACTGCGCACCCCTCTAATTCGAACTTCTCATTCCCGCCTCCAAGACTTCTCCAGAGCAGCACGGGTCCTCTGGAATGCACTACCAAAGGCTACCCGAGCAATCCAGGACTCGCAGAACTTCAGGCGTGCTCTAAAAACGCACCTCTTCAGGGAGACATACCGCATTCTCTAAACCAAACCCCTCTGTACTCCGCCTGATAACATGCTCCCTGACCTACTGACTGCAATCCCTGCTAGCCATCATAAACCACTCCTGCAGTCACAGTTACTGCTGTCACATGGCCAAATGTCTGACCATTGTCTATGTGAATAGCATTCCTCATTCTCCACCTTCCCATACCGTGCAAATCTCCCCCCCCCCCCATACTGTGCACATCTCCATCCCCCCATACTGTGCACATCTCCAGCCCTTTACCTTCTGTATCCCCCCAATACTTGTAGTATGTAAGCTCGTTGGAGCCGGACCCGCACCCCTATTGTCTCCATCAGCTGATTACTATGTAACCGTGGTTCTGTAATGTTTGTATTTTGTCTTTCTGTATCCCCCCTGTCTATGTAAGCACTGCGGGATATGTTGGCGCTATACAAATAAAGAGTATTACTATCAGTCACTGTATGGTGATATTATCAGTCACTATATGCCAGTACTATCAGTTACTGTATGGCGGTATTATCAGTCACTATATGCCAGTACTATCAGTTACTGTATGACGATATTATCAGTCACTTTATGGCGGTACTATCAGTTAATGTATGGCGGTACTATCAGTCACTGTATGGCGGTATTATCAGTCACTATATGCCAGTATTATCAGTCACTATATGCCAGTATTATCAGTTACTGTATGGCGGTATTATCAGTCACTGTATGGCGGTATTATCAGTCCCTGTATGGCGGTATTATCAGTCACTGTATGGTGATATTATCAGTCACTGTATGGCGGTATTATCAGTCACTATATGCCAGTATTATCAGTCACTGTATGGCGGTATTATCAGTCACTGTATGGCGGTATTATCAGTCACTATATGCCAGTATTATCAGTCCCTGTATGGCGCTATTATCAGTCACTGTATGGTGATATTATCAGTCACTATATGCCAGTACCATCAGTCACTTTATGGCGGTACTATCAGTTACTGTATGGTGATATTATCAGTCACTATATGCCAGTATTATCAGTCACTGTATGGCGATATTATCAGTCACTATATGCCAGTATTATCAGTCACTGTATTGGCGGTATTATCAGTCACTGTATGGTGATATTATCAGTCACTATATGCCAGTATTATCAGTCACTGTATGGCGGTATTATCAGTCACTGTATAGCGGTATTATCAGTCACTGTATGGCGATATTATCAGTCACTATATGCCAGTATTATCAGTCACTGTATTGGCGGTATTATCAGTCACTGTATGGTGATATTATCAGTCACTATATGCCAGTATTATCAGTCACTGTATGGCGGTATTATCAGTCACTGTATGGCGGTATTATCAGTCACTGTATGGTGATATTATCAGTCACTATATGCCAGTACCATCAGTCACTTTATGGCGGTACTATCAGTTACTGTATGGCGGTATTATCAGTCACTATATGCCAGTATTATCAGTCACTGTATGGCGGTATTATCAGTCACTATATGCCAGTACTATCAGTCACTGTATGGCGGTATTATCAGTCACTATATGCCAGTATTATCAGTCACTGTATGGCGGTATTATCAGTCACTATATGCCAGTACCATCAGTCACTGTATGGCGGTACTATCAGTCACTTTATGGCGGTATTATCAGTCACTGTATGGCGATATTATCAGTCACTTTATGGCGGTACTATCAGTTACTGTATGGCGGTACTATCAGTCACTGTATGGCGGTATTATCAGTCACTATATGCCAGTATTATCAGTCACTGTATGGCGGTATTATCAGTCACTGTATGGCGATATTATCAGTCACTTTATGGCGGTATTATCAGTGTATATGTTACGTTGTGCTGCTGGGACCTATAGTACAAGGGTTTCTAGCAGCACAGCTCACAGGTGTTGAATGATTGAGCTGGCTGGGTGTGGTGATCTCCGCCAGCCAACCCCCTTTACTCTGCAGCATATAAACCCAACATCTCTCAGTAGTGGATGCTGGTCATTTTACTGCTTGGATGTATCTGTCTTGTTCCCACTCAGATCTGTGTTTGCATGTAGGTCTGTTGCGTCTCTCTGCTTCCCTAAAGACGGTCTGGACACCTGTAGTCCTTGTCTGTATCATATGCCGACCCCCTCTATCCTTCCCCTGACAGGTGCGGCCTCCAGACGTCTCATGTCTCTTCTGTGTGTCAGTTGTGGATCCCTGCCACAGTTCCCTATGTCGGCACGGTGGCTGACTGTCTGTCCCCCCGGTGTGAGGACACTGAGACTTGCTGTGGTATTGCAGCTGCTTCCATGTGAGCTCAGGGTTGGGTCCTGTTTTATGCACTATATGTTGTATGTTTGGTGTGAACAGCGATGTGTTTGATATGTCTGTGCTGGTGGCCGACATGTTCTGTATGTCCAGTCCTGTTCTGTGTTCGGTGTGTCAGTACAGTGTCGTGTGTGTCTGTTTAGTGCATCGCTCCAGCTCCCTAATCAGGGATAGTTAGGTCCCAGGTACGAGTGCAGGCCCGCATCTATCGACGCGACCCGTCTGCCGTGGTAGGCGGGGCCTCACCCTCGTTCATTACGTATTCAGGGAAAGCCTTCTCATTTATTGTTTGAGTGTTTGCAGGTTTTAAATGGACGCACTTGCGTCCCTTCTGTGGAATGGCACTTTCATGCTCCAAGCGGATGTAAGAGTATAGCAGTACTATCAGTCACTGTATGGCGGTACCATCAGGCAGTATATTGTGGCTTTCAG
Organism: Eleutherodactylus coqui; assembly: GCA_035609135.1. NCBI lineage: Eukaryota > Metazoa > Chordata > Amphibia > Anura > Eleutherodactylidae > Eleutherodactylus > Eleutherodactylus coqui. The sequence goes on from CM069409.1 coordinate 1,980,199, forward strand.
GTACTGTATTAGAGTCATGTATGTATCATGTATGATATGGTTTCAGCACGAGACCCTCCAAAATAAGTTTCATACACTATATCGAAGCCTATCATGTATGATACGTTCTGCTGAGATACTGTATGTAATCCTATTATATGTGATACGTTCTGCTGAGATACTGTATCTAATCCTAGTATATGTGATACATTCTGCTGAGGTACTGTATCTAATGCTATTGTGTGATACACTGTGCTGAGATACTGTATCTAATCCTAGTATATGTGATACAGTCTGCTGAGGTACTGTATCTAATCCTACTATATATGATACATTCTGCTGAGGTACTGTATCTAATGCTATTGTGTGATACACTGTGCTGAGATACTGTATCTAATCCTACTATATGTGATACATTCTGCTGAGGTACTGTATCTAATGCTATTGTGTGATACACTGTGCTGAGATACTGTATCTAATTCTAATATATGTGATACAGTCTGCTGAGATATTGTATCTAATCCTATTACAGTATTTTAGCAGAACGTAGCATATAATAGGATTAGATACAGTATCTCAGCAGACTGTATCACATATATTAGGATTAGATATATTATCTCAGTAGACTGTAACACATATAATAGGATTAGATACAGTATCACAGCAGAACGCAGCATATAATAGGATTAGATATGGCATCTCCGCAGACTGTGTCATATATAATAGGCTTAGATATAGTATATCAGCAGACTGTATCACTGTATCTAATCCTATTATATGGATCTCAGCAGAATGTAGCATATATCTAATCCTATTATATGTGATACAGTCTGCTGAGATACCGTATCTAACCCTATTATATGTAATACAGTCTATTGAGATAATATATCTAATCCTATTATATGCTACGTTCTGCTGAGATACTGTATCTAATCATTATTTGTGATGCACTCTGCTGAGATACTGTATCTAATCCTATTATATGTGATGCATTTGGCTGAGATACTGTATCTAATCCTATTATGTGTGATACACTCTGCTGAGATACTGTATCTAATCATTATTTGTGATGCACTCTGCTGAGATACTGTATCTAATCCTATTATATGTGATACATTTGGCTGAGATACTGTATCTAATCATTATTTGTGATGCACTCTGCTGAGATACTGTATCTAATCCTATTATATGTGATGCATTTGGCTGAGATACTGTATCTAATCCTATTATGTGTGATACACTCTGCTGAGATACTGTATCTAATCATTATTTGTGATGCACTCTGCTGAGATACTGTATCTAATCCTATTATATGTGATACATTTGGCTGAGATACTGTATCTAATCCTATTATGTGTAATACACTCTGCTGAGATACTGTATCCAATCCTATTATAATAGGACTAGATACATTATCTCAATAGACTGTAATACATTTGGCTGAGATACTGTATCTAATCCTATTATGTGTGATACACTCTGCTGAGATACGGTATCTAATCCTATTATATATAATACAGTCTATTGAGATAATGTATCTAGTCCTAATAGGATTAGATACCATATCTCAGCAGAGTGTATCACACATAATAGGATTAGATACAGTATCTCAGCCAAATGTATTACAGTCTATTGAGATAATGTATCTAATCCTCTTATATGTGATACTGTCTGCTGAGATACGGTATCTAATCCTATTATGTGTGATACCGTCTCAGGGGTCCACAGGCATGACACAATACATGAGCGCTGCACAATAGGGTGACTTACCTGCTGGGTGGGCTTTGTACCCCACATCCTCATGGGGCTCCTGACCTCTCACAAGGGGCCCCAGAGCCCAGGTGAGGAGCAGCAGTTTGTGCAGACCCTGGAGTCCCATAGCCGGCTGTGTCCCTCTCAGCACCTCTGCAGCTGTAATCCTGCGCTCCCTCCTTAATCTCCCTGGAGAGTTCTGGCCGCGCCGCACTGATTGGAGGATGGGGCGGTATATGTGTGTATGTGACGGTGTATACAGCCTGTGACTCACCCAGAGGCTGCACTAATACAGCCAAGGGTCAAGGCATAGTACTGGAGAAACCAGGGACTGCAGCACAAGGTCAGGCAGCACCCCTACAGCCCTGATGGTCACTTACCCTCAAACACACCATAGATGGCCTGTGACAGAAGACTCAGTCCTCATATGCCGCTAGTAATGCAGTCACCACCCAGCATGCCGTCTCTGATGGGAGTCATTCCCTTCCCCTTTTCTTCTCTATCAAGCCCAGACCACCGTGAAGACTTCTTCCAGTCACAACCCCTCTCCTCACCCTGCTGCTCCCCACAAAGTCACATTTGGAGGGACATGAGGGTTGCTCCTTTGTACAATGCCCATAAGTTGGAGGCGGTGCAGGTGTGGCGGCTGTAACTCATTGCTGGGATATCAGAGGATGAAGGGTGGGAACCTCTGACCCCGTGCGGCCCCATAGATGTAAGGGAGGCCGGGGTCCCGGGCTCTGGAGGGGTGAAGGTCTGAGCTGACCTTGGTAGAGCTAAGCTCAAGTCCTCCAGAGTGACCAAGGTGGTAAGTCTTCCAGACCGCATTGACGCCAAATATGTAACAACAAGTAAGAGTTGCGGTTGTCGGAATGTAAGTCCGTCAGAGCATGCAGAAGCCCGTGGGGTGAAGGAAAAACCCAATTGTGCTCCGGCTTGGTGGGAACCACTTACTTTCAGAGTCCTTTTGGCACTATTTTCAAACTGGTATCGCAATGCCGTTACCATCAAAATTGGTCCTTGATGGGGGAGGGGAGTGTGGCGAAATCTCTGCTGAGGGCTCAGAAGCGCGATGCCCGTAGGGCTGCAGCTATTATGCCTCCGCTGTTCCAGGGAGTATCCCATGCTTCTGCCCACGCGGCAAAGCTGCCTCACCACTATGCTCTTCCCACCCGGAGACCCCGCCCGCATATATCGCTACATGGACTATTAAAAGACACCCATAGTACCCCGTTATAGCCATCATAGCAGATGAAGGGCTGCAGTGGGGATGATAGGGGTATTACTACTTCTCCACTAGTTGTTGATATTGGGGGCTTTAGTCATAAAGTTTCCTGGAGGTCCCAACCCAAATTCTGGAATATTTCATTACTATTAACCCAGCGAGCGGCCGTAGGCTGTTCTGTTGGAGGGTTCTGCGGGGGGTGCTGTGCTCGTGGAGGACATTACTGATGAGTCCTTCATGGCTGTTATGTGAGGGTCCTGCGGGGGGTGCTGTGCTCATGGGGGACATTACTGATTAGTCCATTATGCTTAATGGCTGTTCTGTGAGGGTCCAGCGGGGGCGCTGTGCTCGCGGGGACATTACTGATGAGCCCTTCATGGCTGTTCTGTGAGGGTCCTGCTGGTAACGCTGTGCTTGTGGGGGACATTACTGATGAGTCCTTCATGGCTATTCTGTGAGGGTCATGCCGGTGGCGCTGTGCTCATGGGGGTGCATTACTGACTAGTCCTTAGGGTTGCCACCCGGCCGGTAAACCATTGGCCTGGACGGTATTGGAGCTGTGTGTGTGATGTGTGTGGGGGTCAAAATGGATGTAGTGGTGTTGTGTGTGTGTGATGCATGTGGGAGTCAAATTGGATTTAGTGGAGCTGTGTGCGTGATGTGTGTTGGTTAAAATGGATGTAGTGGAGCTGTGTTTGTGTAAGAGAGTCAGGATGGTTGTAGTGGAGCTGTGTATGTGGGGGTCAGGAGGAATGTAGTGGAGCTGTGTGTGTGTGTGGGGGGGGGGTCAGGATGGATGAATGGAGCTATATGTGTGGTCAGGATTGATGTAGTGGAGCTGTGTGTGTGATGTGTGTTGGGGTCAGGATGGATGTAGTGGAGCTGTGTGTGTGATGTGTGTGGGAGTCAAAATGGATGTAGTGGAGCTGTGTGCGTGATGTGTGTTTGGGGTCAAAATGGATGTGGTGGAGCTGTGTGTGTGTGATGTGTGTTTGGGTCAGGATAGATGTAGTGGAGCTGTGTGCATGATGTGTGTGTTGGTCAAAATGGATGTAGTGGAGCTGGATGTGGGTGAGGATAGATGTAGTGGAGCTGTGTTTGTTTGTGTAAGGGGGTCAGGATGGATGTAGTGGAGCTGTGTGTGTGTGGGGGGGTCAGGATGGATGTAGGGGAGCTGCGTGTGTTTAGGATTTATGTAGTGGAGCTGTGTGTGTGTGTATGGGGGGTCAGGATGGATGTAGGGGAGCTGTGTGTGTTTAGGATTGATGTAGTGGAGCTGTGTGTGTGTGTGTGGGGGGGTCAAAATGGATGTAGTGGAGCTGTGTGTGTGATGTGTGTGTGAGGGTCAGTATGGAGATCATGGAGCTGTGTGTGTGATGTGTGTGAGGGGCAGGATGGATGTACTGGAGCTGTGTGTGGGGTCAGGATTGATGTACTGGAGCTGTGTGTGGGGATCAGGATGGATGTAGTGGAGTTGTGTGCGTGTGTGTGTGTGAGGGTCAGTATGGATATCATGGAGCTGTGTGTGTGATGTGCGTGAGGGGCATGATGGATGTAGTGGAGCTGTGTAATGTGTGTGTGGGGGTCAAAATGGATGTAGTGGAGCTGTGTGTTGGGGTCAGGATGGATGTAGTAGAGCTGTGTGTGTGGTCAGGATTGATGTAGTGGAGCTGTGTGTGCGGGGGTCAAAATGGATGTATTGGATCTGTGTGTGTGGAGGGTCAAAATGGATGTATTGGAGCTGTGTGTGTGGAGGGTCAAAATGGATGTAGTGGAGCTGTGTGATATGTGTGGGGGTCAGGATGGATGTAGTGAAGCTGTGTGTGTGGTCAGGATTGATGTAGTGGGGATGTGTGTGGGGGTCAAAATGGATGTAGTGGAGCTGTATGTGTGATGTGTGTTTGGTGCTCAAAATGGATGTGATGAAGCTGTGTGTGTCATGTGTGTGGGGGGTCAAGATGGATGTAGTGGAGCTGTGTGTGGGGGTCAGGATCGATGTAGGGGAGCTTTGTGTTGGGGTCAGAATGGATGTAGTGGTGCTTTGTGTGTGGCCAGGATTGATGTAGTGGAGCTGTGTGTGGGGGAGGGGGTCAAAATGAATGTAGTGGAGCTGTGTGATGTGTGAGGGGGTCAGGATTTATGTAGTGGAACTGTGTGTGTGATCAGGATTGATGTAGTGGAGATGTGTGTGGGGGGTCAGGATGGATGTAGTGGAGCTGTGTGTGATGCGTGTGGGAGTCAAAATGGATGTAGTGGAGCTGTGTGCGTGATGTGTGTTTGGGGGTCAAAATGGATGTGGTGGAGCTGTGTGTGTGTGATGTGTCTTTGGGTCAGGATAGATGTAGTGGAGCTGTGTGCATATGTGTGTTGGTCAAAATGGATGTAGTGGAGCTGTGTGTGGGTGAGGATAGATGTAGTGGAGCTGTGTTTGTTTGTGTAAGGGGGTCAGGATGGATGTAGTGGAGCTGTGTGTGTGTGTGTGGGGGGGGTCAGGATGGATGTAGGGGAGCTGTGTGTGTTTAGGATTGATGTAGTGGAGCTGTGTGGGGGGGGGGTCAAAATGGTTGTAGTGGAGCTGTGTGTATGATGTGTGTGTGAGGATCAGTATGGATATCATGGAGCTGTGTGTGTGAGGGGCAGGATGGATGTACTGGAGCTGTGTATGGGGTCAGGATTGATGTAGTTGAGCTGTGTATGGGGATCAGGATGGATGTAGTGGAGTTGTGTGTGTGTGAGGGTCAGTATGGATATCATGGAGCTGTGTGTGTGATGTGTATGTGAGGGGCAGGATGGATGTAGTGGAGCTGTGTAATGTGTGTGTGGGGGTCAAAATGGATGTAGTGGAGCTGTGTGTTGGGGTCAGGATGGATGTAGTAGAGCTGTGTGTGTGGTCAGGATTGATGTAGTGGAGCTGTGTGTGCGGGGGTCAAAATGGATGTATTGGATCTGTGTGTGTGGAGGGTCAAAATGGATGTATTGGAACTGTGTGTGGAGGGTCAAAATGGATGTAGTGGAGCTGTGTGATATGTGTGTGGGTCAGGATGGATGTAGTGAAGCTGTGTATGTGGTCAGGATTGATGTAGTGGGGATGTATGTGGGGGTCAAAATGGATGTAGTGGAGCTGTATTTGTGATGTGTGTTTGGGGGTCAAAATAGATGTAGTGGAGCTGTGTGCTTGATGTGTTTTTGGGGGTCAAAATGGATGTGATGAAGCTGTGTGTGTCGTGTGTGTGTGGGGGGGGTCAAGATGGATGTAGTGGAGCTGTGTATGGGGGTCAGGATGGATGTAGTGGAGCTGTGTGTTGGGGTCAGAATGGATGTAGTGGTGCTGTGTGTGTGGCCAGAATGGATGTAGTGGAGCTGTGTGTGGGGGAGGGGGTCAAAATGAATGTAGTGGAGCTGTGTGTGATGTGTGTGGGGGTCAGGATTTATGTAGTGGAACTGTGTGTGTGTGGTCAGGATTGATGTAGTGGAGATGTGTGTGGGCCCAGAATGAATGTAGTGGAGCTGTGTGTGATGCGTGTGGGAATCAAAATGGATTTAGTGGAGCTGTGTGCGTGATGTGTGTTTGGGGGTCAAAATGGATGTGGTGGAGCTGTGTGTGTGATGTGTGTGGGTCTGGATAGATGTAGTGGAGCTGTATTTGTTTGTGTAAGGGGGTCAGGATGGATGTTAGTGGAGCTGTGTGTGTCTGTGGAGGGGGGTCAGTATGGATGTAGTGGAGCTGTGTGTGTGGTCAGGATTGATGTAGTGGAGCTGTGTGTGTAGGGGGGGGGGTCAAAATGGATGTAGTGGAGCTGTGTGTGTGATGCGTGTGGGGCTCAAAATGGATTTAGTGGAGCTGTGTGCGTGATGTGTGTTTGGGGGTCAAAATGGATGTGGTGGAGCTGTGTGTGTGATGTGTTTTTGGGTACAAGATGGATGTAGTGGAGCTGTGTGAGGGGGTCAGGATGGATGTGGGGGAGCTGTGTGTTGGGGTCAGAATGGATGTAGTGGTGCTGTGTGTGTGTGGTCAGGATTGATGTAGTGGAGCTGTGTGTGGGGGAGTGGGACAAAATTAATGTAATGGAGCTGTGTGTGATGTGTGTGGGGGTAAGGATTTATGTAGTGCAGCTGTGTGTGTGGTCAGGATTGATGTAGTGGAGATGTGTGTGGAGTCAGGATGGATGTAGTGGAGCTGTGTGTGATGCATGTGGGAGTCAAAATGGATTTAGTGGAGCTGTGTGCGTGATGTGTGCTTGGGGGTCAAAATGGATGTGGTGGAGCTGTGTGTGTGATGTGTGTGGGTCTGGATAGATGTAGTGGAGCTGTATTTGTTTGTGTAAGGGGGTCAGGATGGATGTACTGGAGCTGTGTGTGTGTGTGGAGGGGGGTCAGGATGGATGTAGTGGAGCTGTGCGTGTGGTCAGGATTGATGTAGTGGAGCTGTGTGTGGGGGGGTCAAAATGGATGTAGTGGAGCTGTGTGTGTGGGCGGAAGTGTCAAAATGGATGTAGTGGAGCTGTGTGTGGGTCAGGATAGATGTAGTGGACCTGCTTTTGTGTGTGTGTGGGGGGGGGGGGTCAGGATGGATGTAGTGGAACTGTGTATGTGGGGGTCAGGATAGATGTAACGGAGCTGTGTGTGTGTGGGCGGGGGGGGGGTCAGGATGAATGTAGTGGAGCTGTGTGTTTAGGATGGATGTAGTGGAGCTGTGTGTGTGATGTGTGGGGGTCATGATGGATGTAGTTGAGCTGAGTGTGGGGATCAGGATGGATGTAGTGGAGCTGTGTGTGTGGGTCAGTATGGATGTCATGGAGCTGTTTGTGAGGGGCAGGATGGATGTAGTGGATCTGTGTGTGTGATGTATGGGGGTCAGGATGGATGTACTGGAGCTGTGTGATGTGTGTGGCAGTCAAAATAGATGTAGTGGAGCTGTGTTGGGGTCAGGATTGATGTTGTGGAGCTGTGTGTGTGGTCAGGATTGATGTAGTGGAGCTGTGTGTGTGGGGGACAAAATGGATGTAGTGGAGCTGTGTGAGGGGGGGGTCAAAATCGATGTAGTGGAGCTGTGTGTGTGATGTGTGTGGGGGTCAGGATGAATGTAGTGAAGCCGTGTGTGTAGTCAGGATTGATGTAGTGGGGATCTGTGTGGGGGTAAGGATGAATGTAGTGGAGCTGTGTGTGTGATGTGTGTGGGGGTCAAAATGGATGTAGTGGAGCTATGTGTGTGATGCACATGGGGGTCAAAATGGATTTAGTGGAGCTGTATGTGTGATGTGTGTTTGGGGGTCAAAATGAATGTAGTGAAACTGTGTGTGATGTGTGTGGGGGTCAAGATGGATGTAGTGGAGCTTTGTGTGTGGTCAGGATTGGTGTAGTTAAGCTGTGTGTGGGGATCAGTATGGATGTAGTGGAGCTGTGTGTGTGTGTGTGTGGTCAGTATGCATGTCATGGAGCTGTGTGTGAGGGGCAAGATGGATGTAGTGGAGTTGTGTGTTGGGGTCAGAATGGATGTAGTGGTGCTGTGTGTGTGGTCAGAATGGATGAAGTGGTGCTGTGTGTGTGGTGAGGATTGATGTAGTGGAGCTGTGTGTGGGGGAGGGGGTCAAAATGAATGTAGTGGAGCTGTGTGTGATGTGTGTGTGGTCAGGATTTATGTAGTGGAGCCGTGTGTGTGATGTGTGTGGGGGTCAAAATTGATGTAGTGGAGCTATGTGTGTGATGCACATGGGGGTCAAAATGGATTTAGTGGAGCTGTATGCGTGATGCGTGTTTGGGGGTCAAATGGATGTAGTGGAGCTGTGTGCGTGATGTGTGTTTGGGGGTCAAAATGGATGTGGTGGAGCTGTGTGCGTGATGTGTGTGTGTCAAAATGGATGTAGTGGAGCTGTGTGTGGGTCAGGTTAGATGTAGTGGAGCTGTGTTTGTTTGTGTGGGTGGGTCAGGATGGATGTAGCGGAGCTGTGTATGTGGGGGGGGTCAGGATGGATGTAGTTGAGCTGTGTGTGTGGTCAGGATTAATGTAGATGGGCTGTGTGTGGGGATCAGGATGGATGTAGTGGAGCTGTGTGTGTGATGTGTGTGGGGGTCAAAATTGATGTAGTAGAGCTGTGTATGTGGGTGGGGGTCAGGATGGATGTAGTTGAGCTGTGTGTGGTCAGGATTGATGTAGTAGAGCTATGTGTGGGGGTCAGTATGGATGTCATGGAGCTGTGTGTGTGAGGGGCAGGATGGGTGTAGTAAAGCTGTGTGTGTGTGATGTATGGGGGTCAGGATGGATGTAGTGGAGCTGTGTGTGTGGTCAGGATGGATGTAGTGGAGCTGTGTGTGATGTAATGGGGGTCAGGATGGATGTAGTGGAGTTGTGTGTGTGTGTGTGTGTGCGCACACACACACACACGCGCGCACACGATGTGTGGGGGTCAGGGTGGATGTCCGGCCGGCGCTGCAGTGACAGTGTCGGGACCTGATGAGGAGAGTAGAGGAGCAGTACACGCAGTACAATATCTGTACTATGTACTTCGTGTAATCTTGTATGTTTAGGTGGTATACGTTATACAAGCTGTACATATAATTACATACAGGACATATCTACCCCACATCAGCATCACTGTATACAGGGGAGGTATATCTGCTATATATAGTAATAGTGACCATGCTGGGGTAACCTGAGGATCTCAGGTATATAATTATATATGTGTAGATTGTATGCGAGCGTCTGCAGCGTGTTCTCATGAGCAGATGACATATGAATCACACTAAATGTCATCTACTCACGAGAACACATGGGATCGCCCGACATGCCCCCTTTTTTTTTTACCATGCCCAGTATTTTTTCGTGACAAAGGTGGCAACCCTACTAGTCATTCATGGCAGTTCTGTGAGAGTCCTTCGGGTTGCACTGTACTCACAGGGACATTATTGACGAGTCCTTGATGGCTGTTCTGTGGGGGTCCTGCAGGGGCGCTGTGCTAATTGGGGACATTATTGACAAGTCTTTCATGGCTATTCTGTGAGGGTCCTGCGGGTGGCGTGCTTGTGGGGGACATTACTGACAAGTCCTTCATGGCTGTTCTGTGAGGGTCCTGCCGGTGGCGCTGTTCTCGCTGGGGGGACACTACTGACGAGTCCCTCATGGCTGTTCTGTGAGGGTCCTGCCGGTTTTGCTGTGCTCATGGGGAGCATTATCGATTAGTCCTTAGGGTTGCCACCCGGCTGGTAAATCATTGGCCTGGACGGTATTTTTTCTGTCAGGCCGGTGCCCGGTATATATTTTTTTTACCAGCCCTATTACAGGCCAGTATTTTCAGAGCCTCACTGCCCCCTAGTGCCGGTTAACTCTCCCCGGCAGGAGAAACACAGTCCTGCAGAGCCGACAGCTTCCAGGGCCTCCGATGATATCATGTCATGTGATGTGATACCCTGTGTGGGATGAGTCAGGGATCACATGACCATGAGGGCTAAGTAAATGCAGTGGAGTGGAGCTGTGTGTTTGATGTGTGTGGGGGTCAGGATGGATGTAGTGGAGCTGTGTGTGTGATGTGTGTGAGGGGCAGGATGGGTGTAGTGAAGCTGTGTGTGTGATGTGTGTGGCAGGTCAGGATGGATGTAGTGGAGCTGTGTGTGTGAGGTGTGTGGGGTCAGGATGGATGTAGTGGAGCTGTGTGTGGTCAGGATTGATGTAGTAGAGCTGTGTGTGGGGGTCAGTATGGATGTCATGGAGCTGTGTGTGTGAGGGGCAGGATGGGTGTAGTGAAGCTGTGTGTGTGATGTGTGTGGGGGGTCAGGATGGATGTAGTGGAACTGTGTGTGTGTGAGGGGCAGGATGGATGTAGTAGAGCTGTGTGTGGGGGTCAGGATGGATGTAGCGGAGCTGTGTGTGATGTCTGGAGGTCATGATGGATGTAGTGGAACTGTGTGTGATGTGTGTGGGAGTCAGGATAGATGTAGTGGGGCTGTGTGTGGGGGTCAGGATGGATGTAGTGGGGCTGTGTGTGGGGGTCAGGATGGATGTAGCGGAGCTGTGTGTGTGATGTCTGGAGGTCAGGATGGATGTAGTGGGGCTGTGTGTGGGGGTCAGGATGGATGTAGCGGAGCTGTGTGTGATGTCTGTGGATCAGGATGGATGTAGTAGAGCTGTGTGTGATGTGTGTGGGGGTCAGGATGGATGTAGTGGAGCTGTGTGTGTGAGGTGTGTGGGGTCAGGATGGATGTAGTGGAGCTGTGTGTGGTCAGGATTGATGTAGTAGAGCTGTGTGTGGGAGTCAGTATGGATGTCATGGAGCTGTGTGTGTGAGGGGCAGGATGGGTGTAGTGAAGCTGTGTGTGTGATGTGTGATGTCTGTGGATCAGGATGGATGTAGTGGAGCTGTGTGTGTGTGAGGGGCAGGATGGATGTAGTAGAGCTGTGTGTGTGGTGAGGATGAATGTATTGGAGCTGTGTGTGGGGGTCAGGATGGATGTAGCGGAGCTGTGTGTGTGATGTCTGGAGGTCAGGATGGATGTAGTAGAGCTGTGTGTGATGTGTGTGGGAGTCAGGATGGATGTAGTAGAGCTGTGTGTGATGTGTGTGGGAGTCAGGATGGATGTAGTGGGGCTGTGTGTGGGGGTCAGGATGGATGTAGCGGAGCTGTGTGTGATGTCTGGAGGTCAGGATGGATGTAGTGGGGCTGTGTGTGGGGGTCAGGATGGATGTAGCGGAGCTGTGTGTGTGTGATGGCTGTGGATCACGATGGATGTAGTGGAGCTGTGTGATGTCTGTGGATCAGGATGGATGTAGTGGAGCTGTGTGTGATGTGTGTGGGAGTCAGGATGGATATAGTGGAGCTGTGTGTGATGTCTGGGGATTAGTATGGATGTAGCGGAGGGTGTGTGTGTGAGAGAGATGTTTGGGGGTCAGGGTGGATGTCCGGCCGGCCCTGCAGTGACAGTGTTGGAACCCGAGGAGAAGAGCGGAGGAGCAGTACATGCGGTACGATTTTTGTACCATGTACTTCATGTAATCTTGCATGTTTAGGTGGTATACGTTATACCAGCTGTACATATAATTATGTACAGGACATATCTACCCCACATCAGCATCACTGTATACAGGGGAGGTATATCTGCTATATATAGTGATATGGACCATGCTGGGGTAACCTGGGTATCCCACGTATATAATTATATATGTGTAGATTGTATGCGAGCGTCTGCAGCGTGTTCTGGTGAGCAGATGACGTATGAATCACACTAAATGTCATCTACTCACGAGAACATGCTGGACGGGATCCAGGAGATAAAGGGGAAGAAAAATGCTGTGATAAGCCACGCCCCCGTCACGCCCCCCAACACGTCCCGTCACGCCCCTATAAACCATGGCTGGTATTTTTTTCTTGAGAAAGGTAGCAACGAGTCCTTCGTGGCTGTTCTGTGGGGGACCTGCGGGTGGCGCTGTGCTCGTTGGGGGGACGGGGGGCATTACTGCCTAGTCCTTCATGGCTGTCCTGTGAGGGCCCTGCGGTGGCGATGTGCTCGGTGGGGGGGACATTACTGCCTAGTCCCTTCATGGCTGTCCTGTGAGGGCCCTGCGGTGGCGCTGTGCTCGGTGGGGGGACATTACTGACAGTCCTTCATGGCTGTTCTGTGGGGGTCCTGCGGGTGGCGCTGTGCTCGTTGGGTGGGGGGGGGCATTACTGACAGTCCTTCATGGCTGTTCTGTGGGGGTCCTGCGGGTGGCGCTGTGCTCATGGGGGACATTACTGACAGTCCTTCATGGCTGTCCTGTGTCTTCATGGCTGTCCTGTGAGGGCCCTGCGGTGGCGCTGTGCTCGTTGGGTGGGGGGGCATTACTGACAGTCCTTCATGGCTGTTCTGTGAGGGTCCTGCGGTGGCGCTGTGCTCATGGGGGACATTACTGACAGTCCTTCATGGCTGTCCTGTGAGGGCCCTGCGGTGGCGCTGTGCTCGTTGGGTGGGGGGGCATTACTGACAGTCCTTCATGGCTGTCCTGTGAGGGCCCTGCGGTGGCGCTGTGCTCGTTGGGTGGGGGGGCATTACTGACAGTCCTTCATGGCTGTTCTGTGAGGGTCCTGCCGGTGGCGCTGTGCTCGGTGGGGGGACATTACTGACAGTCCTTCATGGCTGTTCTGTGAGGGTCCTGCGGTGGCGCTGTGCTCATGGGGGACATTACTGACAGTCCTTCATGGCTGTTCTGTGAGGGTCCTGCGGGTGGCGCTGTGCTCATTGGGTGGGGGGGCATTACTGACAGTCCTTCATGGCTGTTCTGTGAGGGTCCTGCGGTGGCACTGTGCTCGTTGGGTGGGGGGGCATTACTGACAGTCCTTCATGGCTGTCCTGTGAGGGTCCTGCGGTGGCGCTGTGCTCATTGGGTGGGGGGGCATTACTGACAGTCCTTCATGGCTGTTCTGTGAGGGTCCTGCGGTGGCGCTGTGCTCGTTGGGTGGGGGGGCATTACTGACAGTCCTTCATGGCTGTCCTGTGAGGGTCCTGCGGTGGCGCTGTGCTCATTGGGTGGGGGGGCATTACTGACAGTCCTTCATGGCTGTTCTGTGGGGTCCTGCGGGTGGCGCTGTGCTCGTGGGGGACATTACTAACTAGTCCTTCATGGCTGTCCTGTGAGGGCCCTGCGGGTGGCGCTGTGCTCATTGGGGGGGGGCATTACTGCCTAGTCCTTCATGGCTGTTCTGTGGGGGACCTGCGAGTGGCACTGTGCTCGTGGGGGGCATTACTGACTAGCCCTTCATGGCTTTTCTGTGGGGGCCCTGCGATGGCGCTGTGCTCGTGGGGGGCATTACTGACTAGTCCTTCATGGCTGTTCTGTGAGGGTCCTGCGGTGGCACTGTGCTCGTGGGGGGCATTACTGAATAGTCCTTCATGGCTGTTCTGTGGGGGACCTGCAGTGGCGCTGTGCTCGTGGGGGGCATTACTGACTAGCCCTTCATGGCTGTTCTGTGGGGGCCCTGCGGTGGCGCTGTGCTCGTGGGGGGGGGGGGGGGGGACATTACTGACTAGTCCCTCATGGCTGTTCTGTGAGGACCCTGCGGTGGCACTTTGCTCGTGGGGGGCATTACTGGCTAGTCCTTCATGGCTGTTCTGTGAGGGTCCTGCGGGTGGCGCTGTGCTCGTGGGGGGCATTACCGACTAACCCTTCATGGCTGTTCTGTGGGGGCCCTGCGGTGGCGCTGTGCTCGTGGGGGGCATTACTGACTAGTCCTTCATGGCTGTTCTGTGGGCGTCCTGCGGGGTGGCGCTGTGCTCGTTGGGGGGGACGGGGACATTACTGACAAGTCCGTCATTGCTTGTTCTGCAGGTACCTGGCAGAGTTTATTGCAGATTAGAGATAAGAATAACTGCCGGTCGTTAATTATTAACCCTCGCCCCTCCCCCACAGGCTCGTTAGGACAAGGTCACTGTTACCGTGGTTGTCAATGAGAATAATTCTGTTCCCATGTTTTCCTCATCTCCTCTCCTCTATAAATGCGACCATGAGCCAAATTATGGCGCCGCACCCACTGCGAGGACCGAACACAGGGTGGGGGCATTACACGATGACGGTGGTGGTCCAGGGGCAATACTAGGGTTGTAAAACTGAGCCTGGGGTGATATGGGGGACAAGTGGGCAGAGGGGGATACAGGAAGGGCAAGTGGTGGCACAGTGGGGTATGGGAACCTAGGGGGGGGGACAAGTGGTGGCACTGGAGGGTAGGGGGATGTAGGAAGGACAAGTGGTAGAAAAGGGGGGTAGGGGAACTTCAGGGGGGGAGTGGGGACACGGTAGGGAGACACAGGGAGGGACAAGTGGTGGCATAGGGGGATGCAGGAAGGGCAAGTGGTGGCACAGTGGGGTATGGGAACCTAGGGGGGGACAAGTGGTGGCATAGGGGGATGCAGGAAGGACAAGTGGTGGCAGAGGGGGGGCGGGGGGACAAGTGCTGGCACAGAGGGGTAGGGGGATGCAGGAAGGAAAGGTGGTAGCACAGGGCGGTAGATGGGGACACATGGGGACAATTGGTTACTCAGGCGTAGAGGGGGGGGGGGGGGGACAAGTGGGATTAGACCACTAGCAGAGTTCTGTGTTGTCACCCTACAATAAATATGGATGCTGCTTTACTCATCTCTTTGACAAAGGGAGTAGATGGACAACTGGTGGTACTGGGGGGTAGGAGCACACTGGGGGGGACAAGTAGTGACAAAGGGGGTGGGGGGACACAGGGGGAACAGCTGGTGGTACTGGAGGGTAGGGGACTTGGAAGACAAGTGGTGGTACTGGGGTAGGGGGACACATGGGGAACAGGTGGTGGTACCGGAGGGTAGGGGGACACAGGGGGGACTAGTGGTGGTACAGGGGTGGGGGGACAGGCGGTGACACTGGAGGGTAGGGGGAAACAGGGGGGGCAGGTGGTGGTACCGGAAGGGTAGGGTGACGCAGGGGGGGACTAGTGGTGGTACAGGGGTGGGGGGAGAGGTGGTGGCACTGGGGGGTTAGGGGAACACAGGGGGGGACACGTGGTGGCACTAGGTTAGTATCAGACTGATCATGTTATTTGCACCAAGAATGCCATTACTTTTGGACTAGTCTGACGTGTTGCCCCCTACCTTCAGAGCGAGCCGGCCTGGGGGTGAGGGTTTGACATCTATCTCACATGTTCGGGAATGGCGGCATCTTCCATTCCTCATTGGTGTTGCCAGGTGTGATAGTGATGCTCCGGTGTCCGCCCTGCACATATATACCATTACTATCGACCACATGCCACGGTTTTGCAGCGGCTCTGCGGTGTGCTAATTGGTGTTGCCAGGTGTGATAGTGATGCTCTGGTGCCCGCCCTGCACATAGTAATGGTATATATCGCCCCCATGCCACGGTTCGCTCATTGGACACGCACTTTTTACAGAATACTTTTATTTTACATGTTTCTTCTGTAAAACTCCATCACGGACTCTTCTGATGCAGGTGTAATGCGGGTTTAGTTAGAGGGGCAGGTGGGGCATGTGCCCCGGGCTGATATATGATGCTGCAGCCACCGGTGCCCCCTGGCAGCATCAGCTTGGGTCTAATGGAACTGAGCAGAAATTGCACCTCTTACTGCACCATCCCCTGCACCTCCTGTCATGGACATCAGGGTAACATGACCAGGGGAGCGCAGCTTCAGAATCCTGGAGGCTAGAAGTCAATTACAGCAGAGGGAAGAGAGGAGGTGGCGGCGCTTCTGGATCTCCGCCCAGGGGCTTGTTTAGTCTTTCCCCTCTATTGTGGGGAAGCTGCTGTCAGTCTGCAGAGGGGTAAGATGCTGCAGAAGGGAGGGAAGGGGTAAAATGCTGCTTCCACCAATGGAGAGTGGGAAAAGGGCAGGATGCTGCTGCCGGTGGGGGGGGAGGGGATGATGCGGCTGCCGGTGGGGGGGAGGGGATGATGCGGCTGCCGGTGGGGGGAGGGGATGATGCGGCTGCCGGTGGGGGGAGGGGATGATGCGACTGCCGGCGGGGAAGGGGATGATGCTGCCGCCGGTGGGGGAGCGGACGATGCTGCTACCCATGGGGGAGCGGATGATGCCGGAGGGTGAAGGGGGGGGGGGGTGATGCTGCTGTTGGTGGGGGAGCGGATGATGCTGCCGCTGGTGGGGGAGGCCATTATGCTGCTGCCAGTGGGGGAGCGGATGATGCTGCTGCCAGTGGATGAGGGGGGGTGATGCTGCTGCCAGTAGGGGAGGGGATGACGCTGCCGCCAGTGGAGGAGCATATGATGCTGCCGGTAGTTGGGGAGGGGATGCTGCTGCTGCGGCGGCCAGTGGGGAGGGGATGCTTCTGCCGCCAGTGGAGGAGGGGATGACTATGCTGCTATGATGCTGCTATGCTGCATATGATGCTGCTGCTAGTGGGGGAGGGGATGCTGCTGCCGCCAGTGGGGGAGGGGGTGCTGCTGCCACCGGTGGGGGAGGGGGTGATGCTGCCGCCAGTGTCGGAGGGGATGATGCTGCTGCCGCCTGTGGCGGAGGGGATGCTGCTGCTGCCGCCAGTGGGGGAGGGGATGCTGTTGCTGCCGCCGGTGGGGGAGGGGATGCTGTTGCTTTCGCCGGTGGGGGAGGGGATGCTGTTGCTTCCGTCTGTGGGGGAAGGAATGCTGCTGCTGCCGTCGGTGGGGGAGGGGATGACTCTGTTGCTGCCAGAGGGGGAGCGGATGATGCTGCCGCTGGTGGAGGAAGCCATGATGCTGCTGCCAGTGGGGGAGCAGATGATGCTGCTGCCAGTGGATGAGGGGGGGTGATGCTGCTGCCGGTAGGGGAGGGGATGACGCTGTCGCCAGTGGAGGAGCATATGATGCTGCCGGTAGTTGGGGAGGGGATGCTGCTGCGGCGGCCAGTGGGGGAGGGGATGCTTCTGCCGCCAGTGGGGGAGGGGATGACTCTGCTGCTAGTGTAGGAGCATATGATGCTGCTACTAGTGGGGATGGGGATGCTGCTGCCGCCAGTGGGGGAGGGGGTGCTGCTGCCACCGGTGGGGGAGGGGGTGCTGCTGCCGCCAGTGTCGGAGGTGATGATGCTGCTGCCGCCGGTGGCGGAGGGGATGCTGCTGCTGCCGCCGGTGGGGGAGGGGATGCTGCTGCCGCCGGTGGGGGAGGGGATGCTGCTGCTGCCGCCGGTGGGGGAGGGGATGCTGCTGCTGCCGTCGGTGGGGGAGGGAATGCTGCTGCTGCCATTGGTGGGGGAGGGGATGACTCTGCTGTCGCCAGAGGGGGAGGGGATGATGCTGCTGCCGCCAGAGGGGGAGGGGATTCTGCTGCTGCCGCCAGGGACGGGGAGGGGATGCTGCCGCTGCTGCCAGTGGAGGAGGGGATGATGCTGCTGCTGCCAGTGGGGGAGGGGATGCTGCTGTTGCCGCCAGTGAGGGAGGAGGAGATGATGCTGCTGCTGCCAGGGATGGGGAGGGGATGCTGCCGCTGCTGCCAGTGGGGGAGGGGATGATGCCGCTGCTGCCAGTGGGGGAGGGGATGCTGCTGTTGCTGCCAGTGAGGGAGGAGGAGATGATGCTGCTGCTGCCAGGGACGGGGAGGGGTTTGATACTATGTCTTTACACTGAGGCACAGATGTTAACCGGACACAAGTAGAGCGCCACACGGGCCCGGCGCTGTGGCATGGAGACCTCCTTGGTGCACACAGTTTCCATGTAGTTGTCATCTCATATTTCACAGAAATGGTTTTCTTCCCCGTTTTCCGCCCACCAGCGCCGGCTTCACTAAAGGGTTATATAAAAGCATTACTGATCCGTCAGAGAAGCGGAATCCTTACTTTGGCGCCTGGTTTACCAACCATTTAAGGGATTGTAGTGAAACGGTTAAAACTGGAAACCTGCAAATGTGAAGACAGACTGATACCAACCAGCTCCAGCAGGGGGCACACTGACGCCTTATTAGAGCACTACTAGCAGGATGATGTCTGTAGGGGGCGATGCTGGTCATCATACGGTCCTACTGGTCATGTCATGGGCGGTGTTTGGCGTCCTGCGCTCCCTACCGCTCAGCCACTGTCCTCTGCGGCGCGCATACTCGCCCCTCAGCTCCCGCCTTGTTGTGCCGAGACGCCTATAGAAGATGCCAAACCTACAGTGAAATCTATATGTACCATATATAGGTGAGGCTCGCTACATGTCTGTGCTTACAGGCTGCGTTGTGTTAAAGGGATGGCAACCGGTGGTGCCCCCTTATTGTCTGAAAGAGGCGTGCTGTGAGTTGGTTCTGGAGCTTACCCCCGCTGTGATTGAGGTCATACTACCCATCTGTAGGGTAGAGAAGCCGTGGGCTGGGGGTGGCGGTGTACTGGACCTCCTCGTTTAGGTAGTCAACGGGTCCTCCAGGGCTGTTATGGACCGCTGCACAGGTCACAGGGTCGGCCTCTTTTCCGTGCCCCTGAGGCGGCGTGGAGGTGGCTGCTTGAAGTGCCATAACAGTCTGGCACCGCCCTCATCTGTCTGAAGGGCGCCATCCCATGGCAGCTCGCTGTCTTACGCCCATTCGATGCTTGAGCTCTCTTACACATGGAGGCTTTACCCCGACAGCTCTACTCCACCCTGGTGCCCCCTCTCCAGTTTCTGATACGGGGATCCCACGCCAAGAACCAGCCATAACAGGGGTCCCGTCCGTCCAGCCCTAAAGGAACAGTGCTGCCACGGAGCTTTATATCACACGACGAGCAATGGCTTCCACAGCTGCTAGTGCGAGGGGCACCATGGGCACCATGGTCTGGTGTCTGTAGAGAAGTGCCAGAAATATGGTAAATAGGACGATCCGCCCGCAGCCATCACCATGTCATAGATGTGGCCCTTAGTGCGTCCACCATTAGCTCCTCCCATAATGTCGCTCCCATCCGCTCCCCAGAGACATCTGTAGAGCTGCAGCACCCCCACCTACCATTTACAATACTGGGGTCTGTGCATGTGGTAGAAGGGTTTTCAGGGACCCCCATAGATGCACAATGACAGTGGATACAGGTAGGGTTCCTCTCATTGTGGCCCCCAGGTCCGGGCTCCTCTCCAATACTATGTGCAGGGCGTGAGCTTCATATGGTGCCAGGTACAGGCGTGTGGTCACATCCGGTATGGTGAGGACGCTGACATGATTGGTTGCAGCCAGCTGTACACGCCACACAGCGTACAATGCTTGGCCAGCAGCCGCCTGACTCACAGTCAACAATACTGTTTGCTGACGGCAGATAAGACGTAGTAATCAGCGCTCGCTCATCCCGGAGAGGAAGAGCCGCCATTCCTGGGTGATCCAGCGGGTCCGGGTGCCGGCCGTGCAGCATGTCCAGGCCATGCTGACCCATGATTTACTGTTAGAATGGGGGTATTTGTAGTTCTGCTAGATTCCAGTGGAGCGCCTCATTATGGAATGTCTACTTGTCCAGTCAAAGCATCATAGTGCAGCCCAACATCCAGCCAAGGGTGACAGATGATGATGGTTAGAGATGGTGAAGGAGGGCAGGGCGGCAGACGGGGTCAGACTTGAGTACATAGGTCCCACCAGCAAAGTTGGTTCTTAGGTCTCCCCACGGGAGCTGGTTCTAAAGGACCCCACCAGCGGAGTCGGCTCTGAGGGCCCCACCAGCGGAGTCGGCTCTGAGGGCCCCACCAGCGGAGTCGGCTCTGAGGGCCCCACCAGCGGAGTCGGCTCTGAGGGCCCCCCAGCGGAGTCGGCTCTGAAGGCCCCACTAGCGGAGTCGGCTCTGAGGGCCCCACTAGCGGAGTCGGCTCTGAGGGCCCCACTAGCGGAGTCGGCTCTGAGGGCCCCACTAGCGGAGTCGGCTCTGAGGGCCCCACCAGCGGAGTCGGCTCTGAGGGCCCCACCAGCGGAGTCGGCTCTGAGGGCCCCACCAGCGGAGTCGGCTCTGAGGGCCCCACCAGCGGAGTCGGCTCTGAGGGCCCCACCAGCGGAGTCGGCTCTGAGGGCCCCACCAGCGGAGTCGGCTCTGAGGGCCCCACCAGCGGAGTCGGCTCTGAAGCCCCACTTTCCATCTCTACTAGAATATTGGAGGTTCAGGTTTAGTGATGAACCAAGTAGATCAGGTTTTTCACATCTGTGCTGAGGATTCCGCTTTCCTGCTCCATTCAAGGCGGGAGGTCCCGACGCAGAAGTGAAGCCCCAATCACAACATCCCGCAGTGCTGCTTTTCTTCTATGTTGCTCAGATATTCAACCCCTTAGTGACTAAGCCTGTTTGGGCCTAAAGGCCCATTTACATAGAGCGATGATTGCTCTAAAATTGCTAAAAAACGGATTGAGCGATGATCGTTGCGTCTAAATGTGCCCCCATTGTGCACTGCTAGCTGATCGGTAAACTCAGCCCAACCTAAAAATCATCATTCAGCCTTATCAGCAGTTCTCCACGGGGAGTGCTGACAGCATTGTTTCTTGGCGGAGAACAAAGGAGCTGAAAGCAGATGCGAGCCCTCCGGCTATTAACTGCTTTCAGCTAAGGCTTCATTTGCATATCTAATTGCTCTTAGGTAGCTGAGTAGCTACTTAATAGTTTATGCAAAATGATGGCTCAAAGCCGTCACTGTCATGTGAGCGATCATCGTCAATCTGCCATGTGTCACCTAACATGCATAACTCCGCTGCGGCGCTGCCGATCCCGCTGATTCGGATGTTGGACTTCATTCAGGTGGTGAAAACAGAGCGATACAATGTGTGGATATTCATTAAAAGATACAAAATTGGAAAAAGTTTGAGGAAATTCTAATTTTTTCACATTTTCTACTGTAATGTAGCAAATCTGTGCTCAGAGATACATTTCCATCTGTTTACATTGGAAAAACTTCAATTTTTTTAACCATTTAGGAGCTGGACAAATTTAACATTATTATTTACACTTTGTTTTCCTGCACCGAGCCGAGATTGTAAAGGCTCACAGGTGTCAGAATAATAGATGCCCCCACAAATGACCCCATTTTATAAACTGCACCCCTCAATATATTCACTGGGGGGGATCCCCATTGTGGCCCTAATCTACCTACAGGACACATGGCCCGGCCTACAATGGAGGAACACCCGTTGGATTTCAGGGTACAACTGAATAAATTCCCGGCCCCATTGCTCACTGGTGCAGAAGAAAATTGACTCCCTAAATATAACCCCCCCCCCCTCCCCCTCTTTTTGGCGTTCCCTAAATCTTAGATAAAAGTAATAATGTAAGCTGTGTGGTATGTCTGAAGAGAGGGGGAATTACGGGGGCTGGCTGGGATGGACACACGGGGCAATAAAACCGGGTATCCCCCCTCCTCCTATCCTTTTTGGGAGGTATTTCTTGCCCTCAGCGGCAGGGATGGGGTGTAGGAAGTGGCGCTCTGTGAGTGTCCGTAATCTCACTGCGGTGCGACGGTCTCACACAGAAGGCGCTCAACAAGCTGCTCCTGAACTGCAGGAAGGCGAGCGTTCCCCGGGCTTCTTGTAAATTACGGATTACAGGTAGCGGTCTGAATAACGCCGGGCTCACACGGCCGGATGTGGGATCTGCTTGTGGAGGCCGGCAGCAGATCCTGGCTGTGAGCCCGACCGTGGCGCTGCGTACGGCCACATAATGTACTGCACATAACTGCCTACTCACATGGGCGGTGATGAGCAGTACACTGTTCATATTTCCTGCGCCATCGCTTAGCGATGACCTGGGTACCCGCAGCCCGCAGTGGGTAAATCTGTGGGTAAATCTACCACCACTCTCTGCTCCACGAGGCCACCGCTCACTGCTCCATGAGGCCACAGCTCACGGCTCCACCGCTCACCGCTGCACGAGGTCACCACTCAAGGCGGGGCCATGGCTCACCACTCCATGAAGCCACTGCTCCACGGGGCCACCACTCACTGCTGCACAAGGCCACGGCTCACCGCTCCACGAGGACACTGCTCCATGGGGCCACCGCTCACTGCTCCATGAGCCCACAGCTCACGGCTCCACCGCTCACCGCTGCATGAGGTCACCACTCACGGCGGGGCCATGGCTCACCACTCCATGAAGCCACTGCTCCACGGGGCCGCAGCTCACTGCTCCACGGGGCCACCACTCACTGCTGCACAAGGCCACGGCTCACCGCTCCACGAGGACACTGCTCCATGGGGCCACCGCTCACTGCTCCATGGGGCCGCCCCTCCAAGAGGCCTCCGCACACAGTGCTCCAGGACCTCAGTGACTGTTGGTCGCCAAGAACAAGGACATTTTACATTTCCGAGGCTCCCGACTCCAGCATATGTGTCTGGCATTTTGCTGGTGGCCGCATGTGCAGAATCGAGGTAAGGTCTGTGGAGGAGGATTGCGTCTGGGTTCAAATACGGAGCCATCTGGTAAGACGTTTCATGTCCTCTCACCAATCGCATCAGAGAGGGAAGATGAAACTTCAACTTCTTTTATACTTGATGATGTCACCGCAGCCCCCGTGACATCATCGCCCCCGATCACATCACCCTGTATACAGCGGCCCCCGATCACATCTCCTGCATACAGCCCCCCCCGATCACATCTCCTGTATACAGCGGCCCCCGATCACATCACCTGTATACAGCGGCCCCCCGATCACATCTCCTGTATACAGCGGCCCCCGATCACATCTCCTGTATACAGCGGCCCCCGATCACATCTCCTGTATACAGCGGCCCCCCGATCACATCACCTGTATACAGCGGCCCCCGATCATATCACCTGTATACAGCGGCCCCCGATCACATCTCCTGTATACAGCGGCCCCCCATCACATCACCTGTATACAGCGGCCCCCGATCACATCACCTGTATACAGCGGCCCCCGATCACATCACCTGTATACAGCGGCCCCCGATCACATCACCTGTATACAGCGGCCCCCGATCACATCACCTGTATACAGCGGCCCCCGATCACATCACCTGTATACAGCGGCCCCCCGATCACATCACCCGTATACAGCGGCCCCCGATCACATCACCTGTATACAGCGGCCCCCCGATCACATCTCCTGTATACAGCGGCCCCCGATCACATCACCTGTATACAGCGGCCCCCGATCACATCTCCTGTATACAGCGGCCCCCGATCACATCACCTGTATACAGCGGCCCCCCGATCACATCTCCTGTATACAGCGGCCCCCGATCACATCACCCGTATACAGCGGCCCCCGATCACATCTCCTGTATACAGCGGCCCCCGATCACATCACCTGTATACAGCGGCCCCCGATCACATCACCTGTATACAGCGGCCCCCGATCACATCACCTGTATACAGCGGCCCCCGATCACATCACCTGTATACAGCGGCCCCCGATCACATCACCTGTATACAGCGGCCCCCGATCACATCACCCTGTATACAGCGGCCCCCCGATCACATCACCTGTATACAGCGGCCCCCGATCACATCACCTGTATACAGCGGCCCCCGATCACATCACCCTGTATACAGCGGCCCCCCGATCACATCACCCTGTATACAGCGGCCCCCCGATCACATCACCCTGTATACAGCGGCCCCCCGATCACATCACCCTGTATACAGCGGCCCCCCGATCACATCACCCTGTATACAGCGGCCCCCCGATCACATCACCCTGTATACAGCGGCCCCCCGATCACATCACCTGTATACAGCGGCCCCCGATCACATCACCTGTATACAGCGGCCCCCGATCACATCTCCTGCATACAGCCCCCCCCCCCCCCCCGATCACATCACCTGTATACAGCGGCCCCCCGATCACATCTCCTGTATACAGCGGCCCCCGATCACATCACCTGTATACAGCGGCCCCCCGATCACATCACCTGTATACAGCGGCCCCCGATCACATCACCTGTATACAGCGGCCCCCGATCACATCACCTGTATACAGCGGCCCCCCGATCACATCTCCTGTATACAGCGGCCCCCCGATCACATCTCCTGTATACAGCGGCCCCCGATCACATCTCCTGTATACAGCGGCCCCCGATCACATCACCCTGTATACAGCAGCCCCCCGATCACATCACCTGTATACAGCGGCCCCCCGATCACATCACCTGTATACAGCGGCCCCCGATCACATCACCTGTATACAGCGGCCCCCGATCACATCACCTGTATACAGCGGCCCCCGATCACATCACCTGTATACAGCGGCCCCCGATCACATCACCTGTATACAGTGGCCCCCGATCACATCACCTGTATACAGCGGCACCCGGTCACATCTCCTGTATACAGCGGCCCCCGATCACATCACCTGTATACAGCGGCCCCCCGATCACTTCTCCTGTATACAGTGGCCCCCGATCACATCTCCTGCATGCAGCGCCCCCCGATCACATCACCTGTATACAGCGGCCCCCGATCACATCACCTGTATACAGCGGCCCCCCGATCACATCACCCTGCATACAGCGGCCCCCTGATCACTTCTCCTGTATACAGCGCCCCCCCCCCCCCGATCACATCTCCTGTATACAGCGGCCCCCGATATACTACCAGCAACGCCATATATTACCAGATCGCTTCCTCCCCCTTTCCTCGTGGCGCTGTGTCCCTGTGAATCTCCTCCTCCCCCTTATCTCGTGGCGCTGTGTCCCTTCAGAATCACCCCGCCCCCTTTCCTCGTGGCGCTGTCCCCTTACTATATATTGGGGGCCTCATGAGATGATGGATCACAGTTGCCGATCTCATTCTTTCCATTTGGTCGTCTTGATAGTAAAGCTCCTGGCAGGAGACGACATCCCCTCCGGACCGCTGACCCGCCGGCAGGAGACATCCGCTCCGGACCGCTGACCCGCCGGCAGGAGACATCCGCTCCGGACCGCTGACCCGCCGGCAGGACACATCCCCTCCGGACCGCTGACCCGCCGGCAGGACACATCCGCTCCGGACCGCTGACCCGCCGGCAGGAGACATCCGCTCCGGACCGCTGACCCGCCGGCAGGACACATCCCCTCCGGACCGCTGACCCGCCGGCAGGACACATCCGCTCCGGACCGCTGACCCGCCGCCAGGAGACGTCCGCTCCGGACCGCTGACCCGCCGGCAGGACACGTCCGCTCCGGACCGCTGACCCGCCGGCAGGACACGTCCGCTCCGGACCGCTGACCCGCCGGCAGGACACGTCCGCTCCGGACCGCTGACCCGCCGGCAGGACACGTCCGCTCCGGACCGCTGACCCGCCGGCAGGACACGTCCGCTCCGGACCGCTGACCCGCCGGCAGGACACGTCCGCTCCGGACCGCTGACCCGCCGGCAGGACACGTCCGCTCCGGACCGCTGACCCGCCGGCAGGACACGTCCGCTCCGGACCGCTGACCCGCCGGCAGGACACGTCCGCTCCGGACCGCTGACCCGCCGGCAGGACACGTCCGCTCCGGACCGCTGACCCGCCGGCAGGACACGTCCGCTCCGGACCGCTGACCCACGTGTGGTTCCACCAGATGTGACACAGAACAAACAAGCAGATAAATGCTCGCACAATAAGTAAAGCCAAAAAAATAGCTTCCAAGCATTCGTAATGTGGAAAATCAGCGGCCATGTATTTACGTGCCGAGATCACGCCGTCACCCAGAGGGGCGCATCCTGTTTACTCGTTCTGTGCATTAGCGTCTCCACCATGTTCATCCTCTCATTAATCAGTCATTCATCCCTGACCGGACTAATCCCTAATATTAACATGGTCCTCCTGACTAAGTCCCGGGGACTGAGCCCAGCACAGCTGGAGGACGTACCGCACATGGAGGCAGCGGATTAGCAGTATCCGGGCCATTCCAGGCCCCCACGTACACAACACGCTCTGGGACTTATACGCTCCTTTCACTGATGCAGCTTATACATACCAGCAAGAAACGGCGTGCCAGCTCCATTTAATGAAAATACAGTATATACTACAATGCGGGACTTAGCAAGACACCTCACCATATAATACACTGCACACCGAACGTCCTGACACCCCTCTCACATGTTATGTTGTGTCCCCCTCGTTTAGCACTCGGTTATGGCAAGGTGACAACAGAACCCGAGAAGGCTCTTATATATTTGACACACACACACATATATATATATATATACTAGCTGATATACCCGGCTTCGCCCAAGTTAATTTGGTACTGGTGTTTATCTGGTGTTTTCACATGGAAAATCTTATGAAGTCGTGGTTACGACATAATATGACATCAGGAAGTGAGAGAATTAGATTCCGTACGTAAAATTTGGACGCTAATTCTTTTGCGCTTACAATTGAATAATGGAGTTGGTACCTATTAGCTTTTCCTATTTATGACATAATCAATGCTCGTGCCAAATTTCATGTTTCTATGACAACGGGATATATATCCGATAACTATCCCATCAGTGACTGATGACACCCGATAACTATCCCATCACTGCCTGACGACATCCGATAACTATCCCATCACTGACTGATGTTATCCGATAACTATCCCATCACTGACTGACATCCGATAACTATCCCATCACTGCCTGACGACATCCGATAACTATCCCATCACTGACTGATGACACCCGATAACTATCCCACCACTGACTGATGACATCCGATAACTATCCCACCACTGACTGATGACACCTGATAACTATCCCATCACTGACTGATGACATCCGATAACTATCCCATCACTGACTGACATCCGATAACTATCCCACCACTGACTGATGACACCCGATAACTATCCCACCACTGACTGATGACACCCGATAACTATCCCATCACTGACTGATGATACCCGATAACTATCCCATCACTGACTGATGACACCCGATAACCTTCCCATCACTGACTGATGACACCCGATAACTATCCCATCACTGACTGATGACACCCGATAACTATCCCATCACTGCCTGATGACACCCGATAACTATCCCACCACTGATGACACCCGATAACTATCCCACCACTGACTGATGACACCCGATAACTATCCCATCACTGACTGACGACATCCGATAACTATCCCATCACTGACTGACGACATCCGATAACTATCCCATCACTGACTGATGACACCCAATAACTATCCCATCACTGACTGATGACATCCGATAACTATCCCATCACTGACTGATGACACCCGACAACTATCCCATCACTGACTGATGACACCCGACAACTATCCCATCACTGACTGATGACACCCGATAACTATCCCATCACTGACTGATGACATCCGATAACTATCCCATCACTGACTGATGACATCCGATAACTATCCCATCACTGACTGATGACATCCGATAACTATCCCATCACTGCCTGATGACACCCGATAACTATCCCATCACTGACTGATGACACCCGATAACTATCCCATCACTGCCTGATGACACCCGATAACTATCCCATCACTGACTGATGACACCCGATAACTATCCCACCACTGACTGACACCCGATAACTATCCCATCACTTCCTGATGACACCCGATAACTATCCCATCACTGACTGATGACACCCGATAACTATCCCACCACTGACTGATGACACCCGATAACTATCCCATCACTGACTGATGACATCCGGTAACTATCCCATCACTGACTGATGACATCCGATAACTATCCCATCACTGACTGATGACATCCGATAACTATCCCATCACTGACTGACGACATCCGATAACTATCCCATCACTGACTGATAACACCCGATAACTATCCCATCACTTCCTGATGACACCCGATAACTATCTCATCACTGACTGATGACACCCGATAACCTTCCCATCACTGACTGATGACACCCGATAACTATCCCATCACTGACTGATGACACCCGATAACTATCCCATCAATGACTGACTGACATCCGATAACTATCCCATCACTGCCTGATGACATCCGATAACTATCCCATCACTGACTGATGACATCCGATAACTATCCCATCACTGACTGATGACATCCGATAACTATCCCATCACTGACTGATGACATCCGATAACTATCCCATCACTGACTGATGACACCTGATAACTATCCCATCACTGACTGATGACACCTGATAACTATCCCATCACTGACTGATGACACCCGATAACTATCTCATCACTGACTGATGAGATCCGATAACTATCCCATCACTGACTGATGACACCTGATAACTATCCCATCACTGACTGATGACACCCGATAACTATCTCATCACTGACTGATGTTATCCGATAACTATCCCATCACTGACTGATGTTATCCGATAACTATCCCATCACTGACTGATGACATCCAATAACTATCCCATCACTGACTGATGACATCCAATAACTATCCCATCACTGACTGATGACACCCGATAACTATCCCACCACTGACTGATGACACCCGATAACTATCCCATCAATGACTGACTGACATCCGATAACTATCCCATCACTGACTGACATCCGATAACTATCCCATCACTGACTGATGACACCCGATAACTATCCCATCACTGACTGATGACATACGATAACTATCCCATCACTGACTGATGACACCCGATAACTATCCCATCACTGACTGACGACACCCGATAACTATCCTATCACTGACTGACATCTGATAACTATCCCATCACTGACTGATGACACCCGATAACTATCCCATCACTGCTTGATGATATCAGATATCTATCCCATCACTGACTGATGACACCTGATAACTATCCCATCACTGCCTGATGACACCCGATAACTATCCCATCACTGCCTGATGATTCCCGATAACTATCCCATCACTGCCTGATGATTCCCGATAACTATCCCATCATTGACTGATGACACCTGATAACAATCCCATCACTGCCTGATGACATCCGATAACTATCCCATCACTGACTGATGACATCCGATAACTATCCCATCACTGACTGACAACACCCGATAACTATCCCATCACTGACTGATGACACCCGATAACTATCCCATCACTGACTGATGACACCTGATAACTATCCCACTACTGACTGATGACACCCGATAACTATCCCACTACTGACTGATGACACCCGATAACTATCCCACCACTGACTGATGACACCCGATAACTATCCCACCACTGACTGATGACACCCGATAACTATCCCATCACTGACTGATGACACCCGATAACTATCCCATCACTGACTGATGACACCCGATAACTATCCCATCACTGACTGATGACATACGATAACTATCCCATCACTGACTGATGACACCCGATAACTATCCCATCACTGACTGACGAGATCCGATAACTATCCCACCACTGACTGATGACACCCGATAACTATCCCATCACTGACTGATGACATCCGATAACTATCCCATCACTGACTGATGACACCCGATAACTATCCCATCACTGCCTGATGACACCCGATAACTATCCCATCACTGACTGATGAGATCCGATAACTATCCCATCACTGCCTGATGACATCCGATAACTATCCCATCACTGACTGATGACACCCGATAACTATCCCATCACTGACTGATGACACCCGATAACTATCCCATCACTGACTGATGACACCCGATGACTATCCCATCACTGACTGATGACATCCGATAACTATCCCATCACTGACTGATGACATCCGATAACTATCCCATCACTGACAGATGACACCCGATAACTATCCCACCACTGACTGATGACACCCGATAACTATCCCATCAATGACTGACTGACATCCGATAACTATCCCATCACTGCCTGATGACACCCGATAACTATCCCATCACTGACTGATGACACCCGATAACTATCCCATCACTGACTGATGACACCTGATAACTATCCCATCACTGACTGACTGACATCCGATAACTATCCCATCACTGACTGATGACACCCGATAACTATCTCATCACTGACTGATGTTATCCGATAACTATCCCATCACTGACTGATGACACCTGATAACTATCCCATCACTGACTGATGACACCCGATAACTATCTCATCACTGACTGATGTTATCCGATAACTATCCCATCACTGACTGATGTTATCCGATAACTATCCCATCACTGACTGATGACATCCAATAACTATCCCATCACTGACTGATGACATCCAATAACTATCCCATCACTGACTGATGACACCCGACAACTATCCCATCACTGACTGATGACACCCGATAACTATCCCATCACTGACTGATGACATCCGATAACTATCCCATCACTGACTGATGACATCCGATAACTATCCCATCACTGACTGATGACATCCGATAACTATCCCATCACTGCCTGATGACACCCGATAACTATCCCATCACTGACTGATGACACCCGATAACTATCCCATCACTGCCTGATGACACCCGATAACTATCCCATCACTGACTGATGACACCCGATAACTATCCCACCACTGACTGACACCCGATAACTATCCCATCACTTCCTGATGACACCCGATAACTATCTCATCACTGACTGATGACACCCGATAACCTTCCCATCACTGA
The DNA here is from genome assembly GCA_035609135.1 of Eleutherodactylus coqui. Classification (NCBI taxonomy): domain Eukaryota; kingdom Metazoa; phylum Chordata; class Amphibia; order Anura; family Eleutherodactylidae; genus Eleutherodactylus; species Eleutherodactylus coqui. The sequence goes on from CM069409.1 coordinate 2,011,075, forward strand.
CTGATGACACCCGATAACTATCCCATCACTGACTGATGACACCCGATAACTATCCCATCACTGACTGACGACATCCGATAACTATCCCATCACTGACTGACGACATCCGATAACTATCCCATCACTGACTGATAACACCCGATAACTATCCCATCACTTCCTGATGACACCCGATAACTATCTCATCACTGACTGATGACACCCGATAACCTTCCCATCACTGACTGATGACACCCGATAACTATCCCATCACTGACTGATGACACCCGATAACTATCCCATCAATGACTGACTGACATCCGATAACTATCCCATCACTGCCTGATGACATCCGATAACTATCCCATCACTGACTGATGACATCCGATAACTATCCCATCACTGACTGATGACATCCGATAACTATCCCATCACTGACTGATGACACCTGATAACTATCCCATCACTGACTGATGACACCTGATAACTATCCCATCACTGACTGATGACACCCGATAACTATCTCATCACTGACTGATGAGATCCGATAACTATCCCATCACTGACTGATGACACCTGATAACTATCCCATCACTGACTGATGACACCCGATAACTATCTCATCACTGACTGATGTTATCCGATAACTATCCCATCACTGACTGATGTTATCCGATAACTATCCCATCACTGACTGATGACATCCAATAACTATCCCATCACTGACTGATGACATCCAATAACTATCCCATCACTGACTGATGACACCCGATAACTATCCCACCACTGACTGATGACACCCGATAACTATCCCATCAATGACTGACTGACATCCGATAACTATCCCATCACTGACTGACATCCGATAACTATCCCATCACTGACTGATGACACCCGATAACTATCCCATCACTGACTGATGACATACGATAACTATCCCATCACTGACTGATGACACCCGATAACTATCCCATCACTGACTGACGACACCCGATAACTATCCTATCACTGACTGACATCTGATAACTATCCCATCACTGACTGATGACACCCGATAACTATCCCATCACTGCTTGATGATATCAGATATCTATCCCATCACTGACTGATGACACCTGATAACTATCCCATCACTGCCTGATGACACCCGATAACTATCCCATCACTGCCTGATGATTCCCGATAACTATCCCATCACTGCCTGATGATTCCCGATAACTATCCCATCATTGACTGATGACACCTGATAACAATCCCATCACTGCCTGATGACATCCGATAACTATCCCATCACTGACTGATGACATCCGATAACTATCCCATCACTGACTGACAACACCCGATAACTATCCCATCACTGACTGATGACACCCGATAACTATCCCATCACTGACTGATGACACCTGATAACTATCCCACTACTGACTGATGACACCCGATAACTATCCCACTACTGACTGATGACACCCGATAACTATCCCACCACTGACTGATGACACCCGATAACTATCCCACCACTGACTGATGACACCCGATAACTATCCCATCACTGACTGATGACACCCGATAACTATCCCATCACTGACTGATGACACCCGATAACTATCCCATCACTGACTGATGACATACGATAACTATCCCATCACTGACTGATGACACCCGATAACTATCCCATCACTGACTGACGAGATCCGATAACTATCCCACCACTGACTGATGACACCCGATAACTATCCCATCACTGACTGATGACATCCGATAACTATCCCATCACTGACTGATGACACCCGATAACTATCCCATCACTGCCTGATGACACCCGATAACTATCCCATCACTGACTGATGAGATCCGATAACTATCCCATCACTGCCTGATGACATCCGATAACTATCCCATCACTGACTGATGACACCCGATAACTATCCCATCACTGACTGATGACACCCGATAACTATCCCATCACTGACTGATGACACCCGATGACTATCCCATCACTGACTGATGACATCCGATAACTATCCCATCACTGACTGATGACATCCGATAACTATCCCATCACTGACAGATGACACCCGATAACTATCCCACCACTGACTGATGACACCCGATAACTATCCCATCAATGACTGACTGACATCCGATAACTATCCCATCACTGCCTGATGACACCCGATAACTATCCCATCACTGACTGATGACACCCGATAACTATCCCATCACTGACTGATGACACCTGATAACTATCCCATCACTGACTGACTGACATCCGATAACTATCCCATCACTGACTGATGACACCCGATAACTATCTCATCACTGACTGATGTTATCCGATAACTATCCCATCACTGACTGATGACACCTGATAACTATCCCATCACTGACTGATGACACCCGATAACTATCTCATCACTGACTGATGTTATCCGATAACTATCCCATCACTGACTGATGTTATCCGATAACTATCCCATCACTGACTGATGACATCCAATAACTATCCCATCACTGACTGATGACATCCAATAACTATCCCATCACTGACTGATGACACCCGACAACTATCCCATCACTGACTGATGACACCCGATAACTATCCCATCACTGACTGATGACATCCGATAACTATCCCATCACTGACTGATGACATCCGATAACTATCCCATCACTGACTGATGACATCCGATAACTATCCCATCACTGCCTGATGACACCCGATAACTATCCCATCACTGACTGATGACACCCGATAACTATCCCATCACTGCCTGATGACACCCGATAACTATCCCATCACTGACTGATGACACCCGATAACTATCCCACCACTGACTGACACCCGATAACTATCCCATCACTTCCTGATGACACCCGATAACTATCTCATCACTGACTGATGACACCCGATAACCTTCCCATCACTGACTGATGACACCCGATAACTATCCCATCACTGACTGATGACACCCGATAACTATCCCATCACTGACTGACGACATCCGATAACTATCCCATCACTGACTGACGACATCCGATAACTATCCCATCACTGACTGATAACACCCGATAACTATCCCATCACTTCCTGATGACACCCGATAACTATCTCATCACTGACTGATGACACCCGATAACCTTCCCATCACTGACTGATGACACCCGATAACTATCCCATCACTGACTGATGACACCCGATAACTATCCCATCAATGACTGACTGACATCCGATAACTATCCCATCACTGCCTGATGACATCCGATAACTATCCCATCACTGACTGATGACATCCGATAACTATCCCATCACTGACTGATGACATCCGATAACTATCCCATCACTGACTGATGACACCTGATAACTATCCCATCACTGACTGATGACACCTGATAACTATCCCATCACTGACTGATGACACCCGATAACTATCTCATCACTGACTGATGAGATCCGATAACTATCCCATCACTGACTGATGACACCTGATAACTATCCCATCACTGACTGATGACACCCGATAACTATCTCATCACTGACTGATGTTATCCGATAACTATCCCATCACTGACTGATGTTATCCGATAACTATCCCATCACTGACTGATGACATCCAATAACTATCCCATCACTGACTGATGACATCCAATAACTATCCCATCACTGACTGATGACACCCGATAACTATCCCACCACTGACTGATGACACCCGATAACTATCCCATCAATGACTGACTGACATCCGATAACTATCCCATCACTGACTGACATCCGATAACTATCCCATCACTGACTGATGACACCCGATAACTATCCCATCACTGACTGATGACATACGATAACTATCCCATCACTGACTGATGACACCCGATAACTATCCCATCACTGACTGACGACACCCGATAACTATCCTATCACTGACTGACATCTGATAACTATCCCATCACTGACTGATGACACCCGATAACTATCCCATCACTGCTTGATGATATCAGATATCTATCCCATCACTGACTGATGACACCTGATAACTATCCCATCACTGCCTGATGACACCCGATAACTATCCCATCACTGCCTGATGATTCCCGATAACTATCCCATCACTGCCTGATGATTCCCGATAACTATCCCATCATTGACTGATGACACCTGATAACAATCCCATCACTGCCTGATGACATCCGATAACTATCCCATCACTGACTGATGACATCCGATAACTATCCCATCACTGACTGACAACACCCGATAACTATCCCATCACTGACTGATGACACCCGATAACTATCCCATCACTGACTGATGACACCTGATAACTATCCCACTACTGACTGATGACACCCGATAACTATCCCACTACTGACTGATGACACCCGATAACTATCCCACCACTGACTGATGACACCCGATAACTATCCCACCACTGACTGATGACACCCGATAACTATCCCATCACTGACTGATGACACCCGATAACTATCCCATCACTGACTGATGACACCCGATAACTATCCCATCACTGACTGATGACATACGATAACTATCCCATCACTGACTGATGACACCCGATAACTATCCCATCACTGACTGACGAGATCCGATAACTATCCCACCACTGACTGATGACACCCGATAACTATCCCATCACTGACTGATGACATCCGATAACTATCCCATCACTGACTGATGACACCCGATAACTATCCCATCACTGCCTGATGACACCCGATAACTATCCCATCACTGACTGATGAGATCCGATAACTATCCCATCACTGCCTGATGACATCCGATAACTATCCCATCACTGACTGATGACACCCGATAACTATCCCATCACTGACTGATGACACCCGATAACTATCCCATCACTGACTGATGACACCCGATGACTATCCCATCACTGACTGATGACATCCGATAACTATCCCATCACTGACTGATGACATCCGATAACTATCCCATCACTGACAGATGACACCCGATAACTATCCCACCACTGACTGATGACACCCGATAACTATCCCATCAATGACTGACTGACATCCGATAACTATCCCATCACTGCCTGATGACACCCGATAACTATCCCATCACTGACTGATGACACCCGATAACTATCCCATCACTGACTGATGACACCTGATAACTATCCCATCACTGACTGACTGACATCCGATAACTATCCCATCACTGACTGATGACACCCGATAACTATCTCATCACTGACTGATGTTATCCGATAACTATCCCATCACTGACTGATGACACCTGATAACTATCCCATCACTGACTGATGACACCCGATAACTATCTCATCACTGACTGATGTTATCCGATAACTATCCCATCACTGACTGATGTTATCCGATAACTATCCCATCACTGACTGATGACATCCAATAACTATCCCATCACTGACTGATGACATCCAATAACTATCCCATCACTGACTGATGACACCCGATAACTATCCCACCACTGACTGATGACACCCGATAACTATCCCATCAATGACTGACTGACATCCGATAACTATCCCATCACTGACTGACATCCGATAACTATCCCATCACTGACTGATGAGATCCGATAACTATCCCATCACTGACTGATGACATCCGATAACTATCCCATCACTGACTGATGACATCCGATAACTATCCCATCACTGACTGATGACATCCGATAACTATCCCATCACTGACTGATGACACCCGATAACTATCCCATCACTGACTGACGACATCCGATAACTATCCCATCACTGACTGACGACATCCGATAACTATCCCATCACTGACTGACGACATCCGATAACTATCCCATCACTGACTGACGACACTCGATAACTATCCCATCACTGTATGACGACACCCGATAACTATCCCATCACTGACTGACACCCGATAACTATCCCATCACTGACTGATGACACCTGATAACTATCCCATCACTGAATGATGACACCCGATAACTATCCCATCACTGAATGATGACACCCGATAACTATCTCATCACTGACTGATGTTATCCAATAACTATCCCATCACTGACTGATGTTATCCGATAACTATCCCATCACTGACTGATGTTATCCGATAACTATCCCATCACTGACTGATGACATCCAATAACTATCCCATCACTGACTGATGACATCCAATAACTATCCCATCACTGACTGATGACACCCGATAACTATCCCACCACTGACTGATGACACCCGATAACTATCCCATCAATGACTGACTGACATCCGATAACTATCCCATCAATGACTGACTGACATCCGATAACTATCCCATCACTGACTGACATCCGATAACTATCCCATCACTGACTGACATCCGATAACTATCTCATCACTGACTGATGTTATCCGATATCTATCCCATCACTGACTGATGAGATCCGATAACTATCCCATCTCTGACTGATGACATCCGATAACTATCCCATCACTGACTGCTGACACCCGATAACTATCCCTTCACTGACTGATGACACCCGATAACTTTCCCACCACTGACTGATGACACCCGATAACTATCCCACCACTGACTGATGACACCCGATAACTATCCCACCACTGACTGATGAGACCCGATGACTATCCCATCACTGACTGATGACACCCGATAACTATCCCATCACTGACTGATGACACCCGATAACTATCCCATCACTGACTGACGAGATCCGATAACTATCCCATCACTGACTGATGACACCCGATAACTATCCCATCACTGACTGATGACACCCGATAACTATCCCATCACTGACTGATGACACCCGATAACTATCCCATCACTGACTGATGACACCCGATAACTATCCCATCACTGACTGATGACATCCGATAACTATCCCACCACTGACTGATGACACCCGATAACTATCCCATCACTGACTGATGACATCCGATAACTATCCCATCACTGACTGATGACACCCGATAACTATCCCATCACTGCCTGATGACACCCGATAACTATCCCATCACTGACTGATGAGATCCGATAACTATCTCATCACTGACTGATGAGATCCGATAACTATCCCATCACTGACTGATGAGATCCGATAACTATCCCATCACTGACTGATGAGATCCGATAACTATCCCATCAATGACTGATGACACCCGATAACTATCCCATCACTGACTGATGACATCCGATAACTATCCCATCACTGACTGACGACATCCGATAACTATCCCATCACTGACTGACGACTTCCGATAACTATCCCATCACTGACTGACGACACTCGATAACTATCCCATCACTGACTGACACCCGATAACTATCCCATCACTGACTGATGACATCCGATAACTATCCCATCACTGACTGATGACACCCGATAACTATCCCATCACTGACTGATGACACCCGATAACTATCCCATCACTGCCTGATGACACCCGATAACTATCCCATCACTGACTGATGACATCCGATAACTATCCCATCACTGACTGATGACATCCGATAACTATCCCATCACTGACTGATGACATCCAATAACTATCCCATCACTGACTGACACCCGATAACTATCCCATCACTGACTGATGAAACCCGATAACTATCCCACCACTGACTGATGATACCCGATAACTATCCCACCACTGACTGATGACACCCGATAACTATCCCATCAATGACTGACTGACCTCCGATAACTATCCCATCACTGCCTGATGACATCCGATAACTATCCCATCACTGACTGATGACACCTGATAACTATACCATCACTGACTGACACCCGATAACTATCCCATCACTGACTGATGACATCCGATAACTATCCCATCACTGACTGATGACATCCGATAACTATCCCATCACTGACTGATGACACCCGATAACTATCTCATCACTGACTGATGTTATCCGATAACTATCCCATCACTGAGTGATGTCATCTGATAACTATCCCATCACTGACTGATGACACCTGATAACTATCCCATCACTGACTGATGACACCCGATAACTATCTCATCACTGACTGATGTTATCCGATAACTATCCCATCACTGACTGATGTTATCCGATAACTATCCCATCACTGACTGATGTTATCCGATAACTATCCCATCACTGACTGATGACATCCAATAACTATCCCATCACTGACTGATGACATCCAATAACTATCCCATCACTGACTGATGACACCCGATAACTATCCCACCACTGACTGATGACACCCGATAACTATCCCATCAATGACTGACTGACATCCGATAACTATCCCATCAATGACTGACTGACATCCGATAACTATCCCATCACTGACTGACATCCGATAACTATCCCATCACTGACTGACATCCGATAACTATCTCATCACTGACTGATGTTATCCGATATCTATCCCATCACTGACTGATGACATCCGATAACTATCCCATCACTGACTGATGACACCCGATAACTATCCCATCACTGACTGATGACACCCGATAACTTTCCCACCACTGACTGATGACACCCGATAACTATCCCACCACTGACTGATGACACCCGATAACTATCCCACCACTGACTGATGAGACCCGATGACTATCCCATCACTGACTGATGACACCCGATAACTATCCCATCACTGACTGATGACACCCGATAACTATCCCATCACTGACTGACGAGATCCGATAACTATCCCATCACTGACTGATGACACCCGATAACTATCCCATCACTGACTGATGACACCCGATAACTATCCCATCACTGACTGATGACACCCGATAACTATCCCATCACTGACTGATGACATCCGATAACTATCCCACCACTGACTGATGACACCCGATAACTATCCCATCACTGACTGATGACATCCGATAACTATCCCATCACTGACTGATGACACCCGATAACTATCCCACCACTGACTGATGACACCCGATAACTATCCCATCACTGACTGATGACATCCGATAACTATCCCATCACTGACTGATGACATCCGATAACTATCCCATCACTGACTGATGACATCCAATAACTATCCCATCACTGACTGACACCCGATAACTATCCCATCACTGACTGATGAAACCCGATAACTATCCCACCACTGACTGATGATACCCGATAACTATCCCACCACTGACTGATGACACCCGATAACTATCCCATCAATGACTGACTGACCTCCGATAACTATCCCATCACTGCCTGATGACATCCGATAACTATCCCATCACTGACTGATGACACCTGATAACTATACCATCACTGACTGACACCCGATAACTATCCCATCACTGACTGATGTTATCCGATAACTATCCCATCACTGAGTGATGTCATCTGATAACTATCCCATCACTGACTGATGACACCTGATAACTATCCCATCACTGACTGATGACACCCGATAACTATCTCATCACTGACTGATGTTATCCGATAACTATCCCATCACTGACTGATGTTATCCGATAACTATCCCATCACTGACTGATGACATCCAATAACTATCCCATCACTGACTGATGACATCCAATAACTATCCCATCACTGACTGATGACATCCAATAACTATCCCATCACTGACTGATGACACCCGATAACTATCCCACCACTGACTGATGACACCCGATAACTATCCCATCAATGACTGACTGACATCCGATAACTATCCCATCAATGACTGACTGACATCCGATAACTATCCCATCACTGACTGACATCCGATAACTATCCCATCACTGACTGACATCCGATAACTATCCCATCACTGACTGATGACACCCGATAACTATCCCATCACTGACTGATGACACCCGATAACTATCCCATCACTGACTGACGACACCCGATAACTATCCCATCACTGACTGACGACATCCGATAACTATCCCATCACTGACTGACGATACCCGATAACTATCCCATCACTGACTGACGACACCCGATAACTATCCCATCACTGACTGACGACACCCGATAACTATCCCATCACTGACTGACGACATCCGATAACTATCTCATCACTGCCTGATGACATCCGATAACTATCCCATCACTGACTGATGACATCCGATAACTATCCCATCATTGACTGATGACACCCGATAACTATCCCATCACTGCCTGATGACACCCGATAACTATCCCATCACTGCCTGATGACACCCGATAACTATCCCATCACTGACTGATGACACCCGATAACTATCCCATCACTTCCTGATGACATCCGATAACTATCCCATCACTTCCTGATGACATCCGATAACTATCCCATCACTGACTGATGACACCCGATAACTATCCCATCACTGCCTGATGACATCCGATAACTATCCCATCACTGACTGATGACATCCGATAACTATCCCATCACTGACTGATGAGATCCGATAACTATCCCATCACTTCCTGATGACATCCGATAACTATCCCATCACTGACTGATGACATCCGATAACTATCCCATCACTGACTGATGACATCCGATAACTATCCCATCACTGACTGATGAGATCCGATAACTATCCCATCACTGACTGATGAGATCCGATAACTATCCCATCACTGACTGATGAGATCCGATAACTATCCCATCACTGCCTGATGACACCAAATAACTATCCCATCACTGACTGATGACACTCGATAACTATCCTATCACTGACTGATGAGATCCGATAACTATCCCATCACTGACTGATGACACCCGATAACTCTCCCATCACTGACTGATGACACCCGATAACTATCCCATCACTGACTGATGACACCCGATAACTACCCCATCACTGACTGATGTTATCCGATAACTATCCCGTCACTGACGGATGACACCCGATAACTATCCCATCACTGACTGATGACAACCGACAACTATCCCATCACTGACTGATGACACCCGATAACTATCCCATCACTGCCTGATGACACCCGATAACTATCTCATCACTGACTGATGACACCCGATAACTATCCCATCACTGACTGATGACACCCGATAACTATCCCATCAATGACTGAGTGACATCCGATAACTATCCCATCACTGACTGACGACACCCAATAACTATCCCATCACTGACTGACGACACCCGATAACTATCCCATCACTGACTGATGACATCCGATAACTATCCCATCACTGACTGATGACATCCGATAACTATCCCATCACTGACTGATGACATCCGATAACTATCCCATCACTGACTGATGAGATCCGATAACTATCCCATCACTGACTGATGACACCCGATAACTATCCCATCACTGACTGATGACACCCGATAACTATCCCATCACTGACTGATGACACCCGATAACTATCCCATCACTTCCTGATGACATCCGATAACTATCCCATCACTTCCTGATGACATCCGATAACTATCCCATCACTGACTGATGACATCCGATAACTATCCCATCACTGACTGATGAGATCCGATAACTATCCCATCACTTCCTGATGACATCCGATAACTATCCCATCACTGACTGATGACATTCGATAACTATCCCATCACTGACTGATGAGATCCGATAACTATCCCATCACTGACTGATGACATCCGATAACTATCCCATCACTGACTGATGACATCCGATAACTATCCCATCACTGACTGATGACATCCGATAACTATCCCATCACTGACTGATGACATCCGATAACTATCCCATCACTGACTAATGACATCCGATAACTATCCCATCACTGACTGATGGCACCCGATAACTATCCCATCACTGACTGATGACATCCGATAACTATCCCATCACTGACTGATGACACCCGATAACTATCCCATCACTGCCTGATGACACTCGATAACTATCCCATCACTGCCTGATGACACTCGATAACTATCCCATCACTGACTGACGACACCCGATAACTATCCCATCACTGACTGATGACATCCGATAACTATCCCATCACTGACTGATGAGATCCGATAACTATCCCATCTCTGACTGATGACATCCGATAACTATCCCATCACTGCCTGATGACACCCGATAACTATCCCATCACTAACTAATGACACCCGATAACTATCCCATCACTGACTGATGACACCCGATAACTATCCCATCACTGACTGATGAGATCCGATAACTATCCCATCACTGACTGATGACACCCGATAACTATCCCATCACTGACTGATGACACCCGATAACTATCCCATCACTGACTGATGACACCTGATAACTATCCCATCACTGACTGATGACACCCGATAACTATCCCATCACTGACTGATGAGATCCGATAACTATCCCACCACTGACTGATGACACCCGATAACTATCCCATCACTGACTGATGACACCTGATAACTATCCCATCACTGACTGATGACACCCGATAACTATCCCATCACTGACTGATGAGATCCGATAACTATCCCATCACTGACTGATGAGATCCGATAACTATCCCACCACTGACTGATGACACCTGATAACTATCCTATCACTGACTGATGACACCCGATAACTATCCCATCACTGACTGATGACACCCGATAACTATCCCATCACTGACTGATGAGATCCGATAACTATCCCATCACTGACTGACATCCGATAACTATCCCATCACTGACTGATGACATCCGATAACTATCCCATCACTGACTGACGACATCCGATAACTATCCCATCACTGACTAATGACACCCGATAACTATCCCATCACTGACTGATGACATCCGATAACTATCCCATCACTGACTGATGACACCCGATAACTATCCCATCTCTGACTGATGACATCCGATAACTATCCCATCACTGCCTGATGACACCCGATAACTATCCCATCACTAACTAATGACACCCGATAACTATCCCATCACTGACTGATGACACCCGATAACTATCCCATCACTGACTGATGAGATCCGATAACTATCCCATCACTGACTGATGACACCCGATAACTATCCCATCACTGACTGACGACATCCGATAACTATCCCATCACTGACTGACGACATCCGATAACTATCCCATCACTGACTGACGACATCCGATAACTATCCCATCACTGACTAATGACACCCGATAACTATCCCATCACTGACTGATGACATCCGATAACTATCCCATCACTGACTGATGAGATCCGATAACTATCCCATCTCTGACTGATGACATCCGATAACTATCCCATCACTGCCTGATGACACCCGATAACTATCCCATCACTGACTGATGACACCCGATAACTATCCCATCACTGACTGATGACACCCGATAACTATCCCATCACTGACTGATGACATCCGATAACTATCCCATCACTGACTGATGACACCCGATAACTATCCCATCACTGACTGATGACATCCGATAACTATCCCATCACTGACTGACGACATCCGATAACTATCCCATCACTGACTAATGACACCCGATAACTATCCCATCACTGACTGATGACATCCGATAACTATCCCATCACTGACTGATGACACCCGATAACTGTCCCATCACTGACTAATGACATCCGATAACTATCCCATCACTGACTGATGAGATCCGATAACTATCCCATCTCTGACTGATGACATCCGATAACTATCCCATCACTGCCTGATGACACCCGATAACTATCCCATCACTAACTAATGACACCCGATAACTATCCCATCACTGACTGATGACACCCGATAACTATCCCATCACTGACTGATGAGATCCGATAACTATCCCATCACTGACTGATGAGATCCGATAACTATCCCATCACTGACTGATGAGATCCGATAACTATCCCATCACTGACTGATGACATCCGATAACTATCCCACCACTGACTGATGACACCTGATAACTATCCCACCACTGACTGATTACACCCGATAACTATCCCATCACTGACTGATGACACCCGACAACTATCCCACCACTGACTGATGACACCCGATAACTATCCCATCACTGACTGATGACATCCGATAACTATCCCATCACTGACTGATGACACCCGATAACTATCCCATCACTTCCTGATGACACCCGATAACTACCCCATCACTGCCTGATGACACCCGATAACTATCTCATCACTGACTGATGACACCCGATAACTATCCCATCACTGACTGATGACATCCGATAACTATCCTATCACTGACTGATGAGATCCGATAACTATCCCATCACTTCCTGATGACACCCGATAACTACCCCATCACTGCCTGATGACACCCGATAACTATCTCATCACTGACTGATGACACCCGATAACTATCCCATCACTGACTGATGACACCCGATAACTATCCCATCACTGACTGATGACACCCGATAACTATCCCATCACTGACTGACGACATCCGATAACTATCCCATCAGTGACTGATGACACCCGATAACTATCCCATCACTGACTGATGAGATCCGATAACTATCTCATCACTGACTGATGACACCCGATAACTATCCCATCACTGACTGATGACACCCGATAACTATCCCATCACTGACTGATGACATCCGATAACTATCCCATCAGTGACTGATGACACCCGATAACTATCCCATCACTGACTGATGAGATCCGATAACTATCCCATCACTGACTGATGACACCCGATAACTATCCCATCACTGACTGATGACACCCGATAACTATCCCATCACTGACTGATGAGATCCGATAACTATCCCATCACTGACTGACGACACCCGATAACTATCCCATCACTGACTGACGACATCCGATAACTATCTCATCACTGACTGACGACACTCGATAACTATCCCATCACTGTATGACGACACCCGATAACTATCCCATCACTGACTGACACCCGATAACTATCCCATCACTGACTGATGACACCTGATAACTATCCCATCACTGACTGATGAGATCCGATAACTATCCCATCACTGACTGACGACATCCGATAACTATCCCATCACTGACTGATGAGATCCGATAACTATCCCATCACTGACTGATGACACCCGATAACTATCCCATCACTTCCTGATGACACCCGATAACTATCCCATCACTGACTGATGACACCCGATAACTATCCCATCACTGACTGATGACATCCGATAACTATCCCATCACTGACTGATGACACCCGATAACTATCCCATCACTGACTGATGACACCCGATAACTATCCCATCACTGACTAATGACACCCGATAACTATCCCATCACTGACTGATGACATCCGATAACTATCCCATCACTGACTGATGACACCCGATAACTATCCCATCACTGACTGATGACACCCGATAACTATCCCATCACTGACTGATGACACCCGATAACTATCCCATCACTGACTGACAAGATCCGATAACTATCCCATCACTGACTGATGACATCCGATAACTATCCCACCACTGACTGATGACACCCTATAACTATCCCATCACTGACTGATGACATCCGATAACTATCCCATCACTGACTGATGACACCCGATAACTATCCCATCACTGACTGATGACACCCGATAACTATCCCATCACTGACTGATGACATCCGATAACTATCCCATCACTGACTGATGACACCCGATAACTATCCCATCACTGACTGATGAGATCCGATAACTATCCCATCACTGCCTAATGACACCCGATAACTATCCCATCACTGACTGATGACATCCGATAACTATCCCATCACTGACTGATGAGATCCGATAACTATCCCATCTCTGACTGATGACATCCGATAACTATCCCATCACTGACTGATGACATCCGATAACTATCCCATCACTGACTGATGACACCCGATAACTATCCCATCACTGACTGATGAGATCCGATAACTATCCCATCACTGACTGATGACACCCGATAACTATCCCATCACTGACTGATGACATCCGATAACTATCCCATCACTGACTGACGACATCCGATAACTATCCCATCACTGACTAATGACACCCGATAACTATCCCATCACTGACTGATGACATCCGATAACTATCCCATCACTGACTGATGAGATCCGATAACTATCCCATCACTGACTGATGACATCCGATAACTATCCCATCACTGACTGATGAGATCCGATAACTATCCCATCACTGACTGATGAGATCCGATAACTATCCCATCTCTGACTGATGACACCCGATAACTATCCCATCACTGACTGATGAGATCCGATAACTATCTCATCACTGACTGACACCCGATAACTATCTCATCACTGACAGATGACACCTGATAACTATCCTATCACTGACTGATGAGATCCGATAACTATCCCATCACTTCCTGATGACACCCGATAACTACCCCATCACTGACTGATGACACCCGATAACTATCCCATCACTGACTGATGACACCCGATAACTACCCCATCACTGACTGATGACACCTGATAACTATCCTATCACTGACTGATGAGATCCGATAACTATCCCATCACTTCCTGATGACACCCGATAACTACCCCATCACTGCCTGATGACACCCGATAACTATCTCATCACTGACTGATGACACCCGATAACTATCCCATCACTGACTGATGACACCCGATAACTATCCCATCACTGACTGACGACACCCGATAACTATCCCATCACTGACTGACGACATCCGATAACTATCCCATCAGTGACTGATGACACCCGATAACTATCCCATCACTGACTGATGAGATCCGATAACTATCTCATCACTGACTGATGACACCCGATAACTATCCCATCACTGACTGATGACACCCGATAACTATCCCATCACTGACTGATGACATCCGATAACTATCCCATCAGTGACTGATGACACCCGATAACTATCCCATCACTGACTGATGAGATCCGATAACTATCCCATCACTGACTGATGACACCCGATAACTATCCCATCACTGACTGATGACACCCGATAACTATCCCATCACTGACTGATGAGATCCGATAACTATCCCATCACTGACTGACGACACCCGATAACTATCCCATCACTGACTGACGACATCCGATAACTATCTCATCACTGACTGACGACACTCGATAACTATCCCATCACTGTATGACGACACCCGATAACTATCCCATCACTGACTGACACCCGATAACTATCCCATCACTGACTGATGACACCTGATAACTATCCCATCACTGACTGATGAGATCCGATAACTATCCCATCACTGACTGACGACATCCGATAACTATCCCATCACTGACTGATGAGATCCGATAACTATCCCATCACTGACTGATGACACCCGATAACTATCCCATCACTTCCTGATGACACCCGATAACTATCCCATCACTGACTGATGACACCCGATAACTATCCCATCACTGACTGATGACATCCGATAACTATCCCATCACTGACTGATGACACCCGATAACTATCCCATCACTGACTGATGACACCCGATAACTATCCCATCACTGACTAATGACACCCGATAACTATCCCATCACTGACTGATGACATCCGATAACTATCCCATCACTGACTGATGACACCCGATAACTATCCCATCACTGACTGATGACACCCGATAACTATCCCATCACTGACTGATGACACCCGATAACTATCCCATCACTGACTGATGAGATCCGATAACTATCCCATCACTGACTGACGACACCCGATAACTATCCCATCACTGACTGACGACACCCGATAACTATCCCATCACTGACTGATGACACCCGATAACTATCCCATCACTTCCTGATGACACCCGATAACTATCCCATCACTGACTGATGACACCCGATAACTATCCCATCACTGACTAATGACACCCGATAACTATCCCATCACTGACTGATGACATCCGATAACTATCCCATCACTGACTGATGACACCCGATAACTATCCCATCACTGACTGATGACACCCGATAACTATCCCATCACTGACTGATGACACCCGATAACTATCCCATCACTGACTGATGAGATCCGATAACTATCCCATCACTGACTGACGACACCCGATAACTATCCCATCACTGACTGACGACACCCGATAACTATCCCATCACTGACTGATGACACCCGATAACTATCCCATCACTGACTGATGACATCCAATAACTATCACATCAGTGACTGATGACATCCGATAACTATCCCATCACTGACTGATGATACCCGATAACTATCCCATCACTGACTGATGATACCCGATAACTATCCCATCACTGACTGATGACATCCAATAACTATCACATCAGTGACTGATGACATCCGATAACTATCCCATCACTGACTGATGATACCCGATAACTACCCCATCACTGCCTGATGACATCAGCTGTCTATCCCATCACTTCCTGATGACATCAGCTATGTATCCCATCACTGCCTGATGACATCAGCTGTCTATCCCATCACTGACTGATGACACCCGATAACTATCCCATCACTGACTGACATCCGATAACTATCCCATCACTGCCTGATGACACCCGATAACTATCCCATCACTGACTGATGACACCCGATAACTATCCCATCACTGCCTGATGACACCCGATAACTATCCCATCACTGACTGATGACACCCGATAACTACCCCATCACTGCCTGATGACATCAGCTGTCTATCCCATCACTTCCTGATGACATCAGCTATGTATCCCATCAGTGACTGATGACATCAGCCATCTATCCCATCAGTGACTGAAAACACCCGACTGATTGACATTTTATTTCATAGTGATCAGTCAGCTAATCCTTTTCCTATTCACCATATGATGCTTGGAAGTATTAGTCCGGTTGGAATCGTGTTTCCTTCCCCTTCCTACAGTGACCTCCTCAGACATGGAGGTCTCCGCTTTGCCCAATGACTGGGCTTCCGGTGGATGAATATTACAGTTTCTTCTTCTGAATGCCTCTACAATCTTCTGCTAAACTGCAATAACCCAAAAGGAACCTTGTATTTAAGGCTGTATTACACATCCTATAGTGCTTATAATAGATTGTGACTCCTCCCCTCGCAGTGGATGATGGCGCTTTTGTATGGACCTTTGCGCTGATGTCACTTGTGGTATGTTATCTTTGTGGCCTCATAAATCTTCGTCTTATCGAAGGAGTCATTATCTCCTCCTCACACAGGATCCAAAGATCACTTTGTTACCAGACAGCAGCAGGACAGAGCTTAAGGACGTAGTGACTGGTGGTTGGGACATCGTAGACCCTATCCTATACCCTACAGAAGATGACCTCCATGTGGATGTTCCTGGGACTGCTGCTGGTCGGCATCACTGGAGCACAAGGTAAGAACAGTCTGCCATTTCCAGCTTTTCACCTTTCTGTCTTTCCTATGGGGCCCCCGATGTGAGGGCCACTGCTAAGCTCTGCTTCCCACGTGCAGTTCTGCTACTTAGAACATATTTGGATGTTCACTTCCCCCACCCGTGTCTCCAGCTCTAGACTCTAGTTATCTGGTGATGCCTGGAGCTACTGGCCATGGTGGAAGACTCCTTCCACTGCAGTCATGTCATGGGGCCATGCTCCGTAACCGGAAGGTTCGTGGATCCATCTCCTAAGACGTTTCTGTAAATCATCCTGAATCTGCGACTGTGGACTTAGGACTTGGACATGTCTCCTGACATTATATGGATGACTCCTTTCATCAAAGAGCGACAACAACCTGAAACCCACCAAAAAAAAAAATCTAAAGTCCCATGATGCATTGTTTCCAGCTGGGTGGAGCCGGACACCTACACTATAAGAGCAGGAGTAAAAGCCAACCGTCCTGAATTCTGTGGGACAGTCCTGTATTTGGGACACTGTCTCACAGTCTAGGGTGGCAGGCAGCATGATTCTCTCCTCTTCTCACCCCCGACATGAGGGGACACTATATTACTACTGGGCAACTATGGTGGTCACTATTACTACTGAGGTTACTAACAGGGTAACTATTACTACTGGGGCCACTATGGAGACACTGTTACTATGGGGCTACTATGGGTGACACTATTACTTCTGGGGCCACTTTGGAGACACTGTTACTATGGGGCCACTATGGGTGACACCATTACTTCTGGGGAAACTTTGGAAGTCATTATTCCTACTGAGGCTTATAGTCTCATCCCGCATCCTGCTCCCTTCTTTCTCTGCCTCATCCTTTTCCCTCTGCCTCAACCTTTTCCCTCTGCCTCATCCTTTTCCCTCTGCCTCATCCTTTTCCCTCTGCCTCATCCTTTTCCCTCTTCTGCAATCGCATTCTGCTCCCTCTTCCGCAGTCCCGCATGCTGCTCCCTCTTCCGCAGTCCCGCATGCTGCTCCCTCTTCCGCAGTCCCGCATGCTGCTCCCTCTTCCGCAGTCCCGCATGCTGCTCCCTCTTCCGCAGTCCCGCATGCTGCTTCCTCTTTCGCAGTCCCGCATGCTGCTCCCTCTTTCGCAGTCCCGCATGCTGCTCCCTCTTTCGCAGTCCCGCATGCTGCTCCCTCTTTCGCAGTCCCGCATGCTGCTCCCTCTTTCGCAGTCCCGCATGCTGCTCCCTCTTTCGCAGTCCCGCATGCTGCTCCCTCTTTCGCAGTCCCGCATGCTGCTCCCTCTTTCGCAGTCCCATCCTTCTCCCTCTTCCGCAGTCCCGCATGCTGCTCCCTCTTTTGCAGTCCCGCATGCTGCTCTCTTTTGCAGTCCCGCATGCTGCTCCCTCTTTTGCAGTCCCGCATGCTGCTCCCTCTTTTGCAGTCCCGCATGCTGCTCCCTCTTTTGCAGTCCCGCATGCTGCTCCCTCTTTTGCAGTCCCGCATGCTGCTCCCTCTTTCGCAGTCCCGCATGCTGTTCCCTCTTCTGCAGTCCCAAAAATAATATATGTATCAGGACAGCGCACCACGAATAATGGGAAGCAATCTCAATATGGGCAACAAATCACACAAAGTGGGACTCACCCGGTGTATAGTGGAGCCCGGTCCTGAGCCCCACCTACACCTCCAAGTCCTGGTTCGCTTTAATGCATACTGCCGGTCATCTCCCTGTGTGTCCACGGAATCCCGACGGGCTATATCGGGAGAGCTGCCAGGATAACTGTATCACACTCTAGGTGTGATCCACTGTAGCTATATCCAATAAAAGTAAAAAGGTTCCTGCGCTCCTTTAGGACCCAATTCCACCAGGGATTGGAATTACCAGTAAATAAGTAAATTAAAAACTTTCTTTATTCCATATCCAAGTGCAACGCGTTTCGTCGCATATAGCGACTTTCTCAAGCACAATCATAAAAGCTCACACACATATAACATAATGCCCTTGCAGTATGAGGTACGTGGGCAGGACCATTAATACGTTGAGGGAAAGGGTTAATAAACACCGAAGTAATATTAACAAGGGATACACCAAACACAGTGTATCCCGCCATTTTTCCACGCACCATAATAAAAAGAGTGAAGGACTCAGAGTCACACCCCTGGAATTCATTCATGAAAAGTCGGTACAACGTCTACGAGAAAAAGAGATGTACTGGATCTACAGAATGAATACCCTCACTCCAAATGGCTTGAATGAAGTGCTGGAAAAACTATGAGTATGGATTATGAAGGGAGTATAAATTATTGATTGTTAATTATTAATATATTTATTAGTGACAGTAATTAACCATGAAATAAAATAGAGATGGAGGTTGCAGCATAAGATATATATATATCAATTCCCGGTCAACAATAGGTTCACTATGAATTTTTATATAGAAAGAATATTTTATTATAATTAAAATATTTTAATATAAATTTTATAGCATATAATATAATCACATATTAATATTACATAGTATTTTAATTTTATTTATATTTTAATAGTATATATATGCAATATAAATAAATATATATGGATCTATGTGTAATAGTAGTTATAGACCATAGGTTAAACAATACTGCATAAAAGTA